>CP126890.1:278905000-279377500 GCA_030440675.1 Furcifer pardalis
CCAAAAATGATAAGAGGAACTTGGTAACTGAAAACACCAGGAATAGGGAATTGTGTGGAGCAAGGTAGGGTGGGGGTAAATAAAGGCAAAATGGATTTTGTTGTACCTCATTTTGAAGAAGAAACTTACTTACATGGAGTGTCAAAATAAATAAAATGCTTAAAGACTCCTGCTGTATCTGATGGTGTAGTCTGGCCATGTGATACATTTAACTTCATTTGTTGTCATCCTCACGCAGGCTTGCCTTTCTTTATGTCCTGCTGTGTGTAATTAATTTTCCCATACAGTTTAGCAAATGCAATGGCTTCCTTGTGATCTCTTCACTTTTATTCCTTGATTTATATTGCAAAGCAATGGATGGCAAGGCAATTATTCTGTAGTCTTTGGCTGCCAGAATTAAATCATAAAAGACCATTAAGAAAATAACTGTAGCAGACATTGGAAACAAAATAGCATTATATTTTCCAAATATTCCCCTCTTATACTGTCCATACGCCACGGTAAACTTAGATAGCTGTCTTGAGGACACATTTTCCCCAAGGGGCATTTTAGACAGAATTTGCCATTTACACAATAAATGGAGAAGCATGAAGAGAAAGGAGGCAGTAAAATACGGGGCAAACTGGAGAAACCCTGTGTGACCTTGTTGTGTGTCAGAACTGCCAACATTTCATCCAGCCCTTGTACCTTGAACAGCATTTGGACTTATAGCAACGAGCAGGGAATCATATTATGCCTGTTGAAATGAAAACCTTCACCCAGGCCTCACTCCACCAGGAGGCAAAATGAGTGTCATTGTGGATTATTGGTTAAAATCCTGTTGCTTAGCTTAGACCCATTGAACCTGTTGGGATTTTGTGAACCAACTTCTTCATAAGTGCCATGGGTTTAAAGGGTATACTCTAGTTGCAATCTAGTAGGCCAAATTAAATCACAACAAGAGCAGATCCATTTGAATCAATGGAACATATGGAAGGATTGATTTAGCAGATTCCCACTGATCCATTGCACCTAAAGTGCAACTTATTATGGTAAAGAACAGGATTTCAGCAACTGAAGAGTTGCTCTTGGAAGGCCCAAATGGGTGAGCTGACTACAAGTCTCATCAGTTCACCCAGTTGTCAATCAGCTCACAGAAGATACCCTGCAGAGGAAGGGTGTTCAAAAGTGAAGATTAGTTTCCACTGAGCCATAACTAAGTGACCTTGGATCCTTGCTTTACAATGAGATTTATCTCCCAGAGTTTTTGTGGATTCAGGTAGTTGTAGTCCAGAAAAAAGGAAAAGAAAAGAAAAAGGGAGGACTTTTCCAATCTCTGTGAAAAATGTCTTCTGGTGTTTCTTACTCCAAATTGTTATTTTGCTTCATCTACTCTGATGGGCTCCTTTGACACCCCTCCTTTTGAACTCTGATAGGTATTCTATTCAAAATCATGGAAAGATTAACTGGCAAACAATCTTCTAATCATTAGCTTCCATTAATTAATCATCAACCAAAGATCCTTGCCCTATTAACCACCAATCTATCTAACAAAGGCATGATGGTCAGCTACAGTTAGGTATTGATCAGTTTTAAGTTTCATGGAAAGCAGAAGCAGAATAGGAAGGACTTGAATCTTGCTCAGGAGATCTAAACTAAGTCTTACTCAGCTATGGAGCTTCTCCTGCATGAAAGTCCCATTTTATAAGCATTCATTAATTTCTAGCACTTTTATACTGCTTGAGTTTAGTGGTTAGCACTATTTTGGGTGGTGAAAAACAAATAACCTCCCATTAACCATGCAACTCACATTAATCAAATCCCATCCATGATAACCAATAATATCAATCAAATCAACAAAACTAGATAGTGTATTGTCCTGTACTGTATAAGCAAATTGAAGATGGAGGAAGGAGTTCACTGGAGAAGGAATAACATTAAAGGAGGATATAGTTAAGGAACCTTGATTACTTGGAGGACTCTGAAAAGGCTTAGAGTTGGAGTGCATAAATGTAAGACCAACATGCTCAAGTGGGGGCTGCAGGCAGACAGAAACTCACTGTATGAATGTGGAGAGATATGGAATTTGCTTCATTTGTTGGGCTGCCAGTTACTACCGAAAACATGTAGTGATGAGAATTTAAGTTTGGCCAACAACAAAGCCAAGAAGGTGGCTTCATTTTGGCATGTAAAGTCTGACCTGGACACAAAAGAAAAAAAATAGCATTTTATACATTTATGACCCTGTCTTTCTTTCAAGAAGCCTGGGGCTCACAAATTTCTGCCTCCTTTATCTTCATAAACCCCATAGTAGGCTGAGAAAGTCCTGATGGCTCAAGAACTGTCTGATGGTTTTTGGAAAATGAAAGGAGATTCAAACCTGAATCTCATTTGCAACTCAAGAAGATGCCAGTATTCTACAAAGGGTTTAACTCAGTGGTTCCCAGGGCAGCCATCTCCACCATTGCCCAGGGAGTGTCAGGGCTCACTGGCTCATGGTGAAGGTGGCTTTATGTGTCTTATAGTTGTGCAAACCCAGCACACCAAAATGCCAGAAGTGATAACAGTTGTAAGTATATAAAGTACCAGTATATATATTTAGACTCCTGGTACCATCTGGAGTAAGGTAAGGAATGGAAATTCTGGTGTCTTGACTCCTGAACATTCTTGTAATATAGCTCTTGGCAGCAGGGACACAAAGGCTGCAAAAACCAAACCAAACCCTATCTATAGGTCTTGACTTGTTCACAAGTTGCAAGAGCAACACGGGGCCTGGGAAAACTCCCCATAGGTCCTGTAGGCCTTTGCAAGTTATGTTTCCATGCCTCATGTGTCCATGTCTCTAGCATATAAAATTAACTAGAGAATAATGTTTCAGGTGTTCTTCTTTCACGTTCAGGTCAGACTTTACAATGCCAGAATGAAGCCACCTTCTTGGCTTTGTCATTGCCCCAACTTAAATCCTCATAGGTACATATTACTGGTAGTACTAGGCAGACCGGTAAATTAGATGGGTTCTGCATCTCTTCACATTCACATCATGTGTTGTTGTCTGCCAGCAGCCCCCACTTGAGCATGTTAGTCTTACATTTATGCACTTCAACTTTCAGCCTATTCAGGGTCCTTCAAGTGATGTAGGGCAGGCCATGTTTTTTGTTATCCCTTGTTCAATGAGCTCCTTCCTCCATCTTTTTCAGCTGTTTAAATATGATGTCAGGCCATGGTTTGGTTCACCTAGATAAGTCTCTCTCCTACTGAACTAAGATTCTTCTTTCTCTTTTCCTGGATAGAGCCAAACCATAGCTTATTGCCAGTGGTGGGATTCACCAGGTTCACATCAGTTCGCCAGAACCGGTAGCAGAAATTCTGGTTGACCCTGCCCATCCAAGTTTTGAAATAAAGTAATCCTAATTCTGGTGCATTGCAGGGCTTTCCCCCTGGCCATGCCCACATACCACACCCAGAGAGTAGGTAGTAAAAAAAATTGAATCCCACCACTGCTTATTGGTTTAATCCAAATCACAAAACCTTTGCTTGCCAACCATGGTTGGAAGCATGGCTCATGGTTTCTGAAACTGGTTAAATATAGCAAGTACAAACCATAGTTTGCATATTCAGGGAGAACAATAAGCCATGTTTAGTTTGAACAAGTAAGTGAGTAAAGGAACCATTATACTGTATATGGGAAGAAGAGGGGTCTGTGCATATGGGAATCCTTTGCATTTCAATCATTTAATGCAAAACCACTGTGTTTTTGAAAGTCTAAGTATGCTGAAAGAAATGTAAATGTGCTGTACCGAAAAATCCTTCAAAAGAAACGCTCAGTTTATGAATTATAGTCAGCTATCCATTGTTTTTCTTGTGTCAATAAAAGAAAACCAACAGTCTAATAATATAATTGGCAGTATCCTAATTGTTTCTAATCTGCTGCTAAAAGGCAATTAACTAACTATAGGCTACGGTCCAGTTCAGCCCATCATTTATTGCATACAGCCAAAAAACCTTTACAAACAATTGAAACACATCTAAAAATAGATTAAGCCAAACCTGATTAGTAAATTGAGTTACTAGAGAGGAGTATAAAACACAGTCAACTGAAACCTGGCTTTTAAAAAAAGAAATACAGTACAATGAAAGACAAACAATAGCAGAGAACTGGAGTAATGAATTTAAAAAGCGTGTTCATCTTGTTTACAGCAAGATTTGGAATCCAGCCAAAAACAAAATCTAGGCGGAGCAAAGTGAAAGTAACCAAAATATTCTGGGAAACAGAAACTTAAGTCTCTTTGAAAAGGTTGGCTTAAACAAAGACTCCACCCTTTAGACTGGTGAAATGAGAATTTGCCCTTATGCCTTGCAGTTAAAATTAGTTAATTGTGTGTTTACCGAGGGCACTCAAGATATATTTTATTCTTTTTTCAGCAATGATGTTGTGGTCATGGGTCCACTAACACTTCAGCATACTTTGTTCCTTCTGAGCTTAGCTGCAATCTTCACAGCACCCAAGGAACAGTACAGAGTTATCCCTATGGTAGTGTGAAGTACTGTATCTGCGAGTAGGTTGGTCTTCATGCAAACTGCTGCATTTCTCCATGGGAAATGGGACACAGCAAATATTTTCTAAAGCTGAAGAACCTTAATTGCTATTAAGAACAATTAACTTCAGAAAAGACCTACTCTTCTCCCTCCCAAACCCCCCTCCCCACAACTCACAGCTTGCTCTCTAGGCAGTTCACAAGGTAATTAGTGTTTAACCCTCAACAGGCAGGGTACTAATTTTACCGACCATGGAAGTATAGAAAGCTTAGTCAACCTTGAGCTTATTGGGACTGAACGCAAATAGTGACATTTGGTTTAATACTAAACTGCAGTGCTCTCATGGAGAAGCTGACTGAGTTCAACACTTGCAATCTTCACTTTAGTAAGGTTGACAGGGTGCCTAACTAGTTTATAAGGCATACATATGGCGCAAAGGGTTTTCTCATCCAGCTTTGTGCCATGGCTTTGAATTCCCTCATTATTTGCTGCCTCAGGTGGCCAGTTTCCTTTGGTTAAAGGTAAGGGTTGCCTTGTTCATGTTACTACCTTCTCCATGTCTTATTAATCCACTGCAACATCCACTCACCTGGAAGTTGCATTGAATTCAGAGGGGCCTTACTTCTAAGTAGACATACTAAGGGCTGTAGCTATAGCCTGCTTTTTCTTGCAGGAACTGAGGACTGTTGATAAAGTACTGGGTTATCCTCACAGCTGGCCCTATTCTTCTTTCTTGTCTAGGTCAGACTTTAAACTGCTAAAATGAAGCCTCCTTCTTGGCTTTGTCATAGGCCATAATTAAATCTTTGTCAGTACATGTTTCTGGTAGTAATCTGCAGACCTGTATATGAGCTTATCTTTCAAGATACACACAGTGTGTTGTTGTCTGCCAGCAGCCCCCACTTGAGTACATTGATCTTGCATTTAGGGATTATGATCCTCAGCCTATTCAGGGCTCTCCAGGTGACATAGGGAAGGTCAAGTTCCTCAGCCATATCTTCCTTTAATGTAATTCTTTGTCCAGTGAGTTCCTTTCTCCATCTTCTAATTTGGTTTTGCTCTTGTGTACTCTTAAGAATGTTTGTTCTTGCCATAAGGAGTATACAGTAAGAACCTCCTCAACGATTGTGGATACAATTGGCTGTACACAGGGGAATGCCAACCTTGTTTTGGCAGCTAATCTTTTTCACACCTGATCAAGCTAAAGGAACTGAGGAATGAATTCATCAAAAAGGTCTTTGTCTTAAAAGGCTGGGAAGCATTGTTTTAGTAGGGAAACACATTTTAATCCGTGAGCCTTCTAAGAAAAAGTGCTATGACAAATAATCACACATGTTGTTCTCCCACTTCAAATAAAGTATCTGTTGTCTTTTCAAAGAAGTGTAACTAGGATGTAATGTGAGGAATTCCCCAGGCATCTGAAAATAAGTAACAAAGTCCTAGTGAATTGTGATACTGCTGAACTGTAAAAAAGATAACACACCCCAATAAGTACACCAGATCCACAGTTCTAAAACCTGGATACCAAGGCTCTATACAAAGGTCAAGAAGTTTTCACAGCTCTGTTTCAGCATACAGATGTGAAACCGCAAGCATGACAGAATTGTTATGTTTATCAGGAAAGGCATTTTTAAACACTGAGCTTCCTTCTTTATAATTGGTGAAGTCATTGTGGCTGGGCATTGTTTATATCCCTTTATGAATACTGTATTGACAGAATATATAAAACATCTCCTCTTCCAGTCAATCCTGTTAACCCTTTACAAGGAGGTACTTCCCAGCAGACCTCTATAGCAGGAGTGCCCAAACTTTTCAGGCCCCAGGCCGGTCACGTGGTTCAGGGAGCTGGTCACTACGGCTCGGGGGCTGGATACCACCCCCAATGCCAATTCATCCGGCCTGCGATGCCCTCGTCGCTCCTGGAAGTGGAAGTAAAACGCACCTGTATGGACGCCTTTTACTTCTGCTTCCAGGAGCAACAAGGGCTTCACAGGCTGAATGAATTGGAATCAGGGGCCACACCCGGCCCCCGGGCCAGAGTTTGGGCACTCCTGCTCTACAGCTTAAGTTGCTGTTAAAGACACAAAACCAAACCAGCTCATTGGCTAACTAGCAACTCTGTTTTTATCTAGGCTAGTGGCTCAAGTCACTAAGACGCTGCCTGGGAGGTGGAAGGTCATCAGTTCGATTCCAGAGTACTGCAGGACGGAATGAGCTCCCGTCTCTGTCCCAGCTCCTGCCAACCTAGCAGTTTGAAAGCAAGAAATTGCAAGTAGATAAATAGGAACCACTTCGGTGGGAAGGTAACAGCATTCCTTGCACTCCGGTGTCTAGTCATGCCTGCCACATGACCATGGAAACGTCTGCAGAAGCAGACAGCGCTGGCTCTTCGGCTTAGAAACAGAGATGAGCACTGACCCCTAGAGTTGGATACGACTGGCTTTCAAGCAAGGGAAACCTTTAGTTCCTTATATTGCCCATAAATAAAAGACGATTGGAAATCTAATCTTTTCTCCTCCCCACCCACCAAAAGAGGAATTAGATTTGGTCAAGGACTATTCATAGAACAAAACTACTTGACACTAGTACATTTAACAAAAATGTTGGAAAATGTCACAAGGAAGTTTCAAATGACTGCAAGTGGAAAAATACCCATTTGGTCAGGAGCAGTTTTTGAAAACATTCGGATTTTGCAGTAGAGACTTCCCATAATTTGTAAATTACTTGCCACAATGGCCATGGGATTGTAGGAACTGTAGCCCAAAAGAGGACCATTTCAAAGTTAATGTGGGGTTTAGTGCACCTTATGCCGAACCATTAGTGTAAAATCTCCTTTAAACGCATCAGCTTTGTTAAGGTAGAACCTGGTTTATTCGAATATACACTTGTAAACTGCACTCAAATATTTTGCAGACTAAAAATGTTGCACAGACATGATCTGGAACAACAGATAAATACTCTACACATTTCTGTGGCAGTGCAAGATTTTATAGCTAAAAGACCACTTCGGTGGGAAGGTAACAGCGTTCTGTGCACTCCGGTGTCTAGTCATGCCTGCCACATGACCATGGAAACGTCTGCAGAAGCAGACAGCGCTGGCTCTTCGGCTTAGAAACAGAGATGAGCACTGACTCCTAGAGTTGGATACGACTGGCTTTTGAGCAAGGGAAACCTTTACCTTTACCTTGCAAACCTATGAGACTATGAGAGACAAGGTTCCATTGGATTAAATCAATGGCTCATGACTGGGTAGACATTCAGTTGTTACTATGACCGCATCAATTTCTACATCCCTTTTATCTTGTTAGTATTGCCTGTCACGTTGCCTGTGACGAATTCATCTGGCCCACGAAGCCCTCATTGCTCCCAGAAGTGGAAGTAAAACGTGCCTGTCCAGCTGCATTTTACTTCTGCTTCCGGGGTTCGTGGGCCGGATGAATTGGCATTGGAGGCCAGATCCAGCCCCCGGGCCATAGTTTGGGCAGCCCTGGTCTAGGGTGTTCAAAAAGCTCTCTTCCAGCATCTTATTTCAAAGGAATAACTTTTTTAATTCCATCTTGTTATTTGCCTCTGGCAGCCACACATAGTGAACTATTTCTGTTTGCCAAGGCTAAGAAGCATTATGCGTTGACAGAGCAAATATTTGGGAAAAGGACAGTTTATGTAATAAAAATACAACTATCAGCAAGTTAGAGTTTACTCTGTAATTTTGCTCAGACATTACAAAGTCTAGGTCACCAGAGAAAACTTCTAGTTCTGAATATTTACAAGGGATTTCTCCTCCCCAGTGTTCCTTTCTGAACAATCAATAATTCTTATTTTGGCACTATCATTCCTGTTTGGGGAATGCTTTTTAAAACTGAAAAATCCTGAGAGGAGTTTCCTAAATGCTATCTAGGTTTAATGGATATAATTTTCCCACAATCTGATCCCTGTTCTGTTTTAAATGCAATGGCTTAGTGGATAAGATGCTGCGCTTGATGACTGAATGGCCAGCAGGTCAACAGTTCAAGATCCAAGTGCTTCATGACAGAGTGAGCTCCCTTCACCTGTCCCAGCTCCTGACAACCTAGGAGTTTGAAAACAAGTACAATAATTGCAAGAAGATAAATAGGTACTGCTTGGATGGGAAAGGTAACAGCATTCCATGTGCTCCAACATCTATTCATGCCTGCCACATGACCATGGAAATGTCTGCAGACACAGACAGCGCTGACTCTTTGACTGTAAATGGAAATGAGCACTGGCCCCTAGAGTCAGATATGACTGATTTTTGAGCATGGAAGACCTTAAACCTTAACTAAAAGACCTCTTCCCTCCTTTTGTCACACTTCTACATGTGGAGGTTGACAGGTCTGAGGGGAGAGGGGAAACCTGTGCTATTGAATCTGTCCTGATTCACATGAATAGTGTTGAGGGATATCAGGGTTCTCTTTCTTGTTTTAGACCAGTGATGGTGAACCTTGGCACCCCAGGTGTTCTTGAACGTCATTTCCAAGAAGCCCTGATCAGCAGGAGGGCTGACTTGGGCTTCTGGTAATTGAATTCCAAGAACACTTGGAGTGCCAAGGTTCACCATCACTGTTTTTGACCCATCATGTGTAGAAGGGCAACAAAACTAGGAACAAACATTGTTCCTTTTTAGATGTGGTGCATTGACCCAAATTAGAATGACTGAAAAGGGCTCAGGTGTAGTGTGAATCTGGCTTTCAGAAAGGAACAAGGACTCCTTGCATGGAGAAGAAATTGATCATATGAAGAGAAAATGATTCTCAGGTCTTCTTGGCTCATTCTCAGTTTGTGATTTTCTTAGTTTTTCTCTACTGTTTTGGGTCTGTAGTGTAGTTTTATCTGATGCTGTTGTGTCTAATGGTGTTACAGCCAACGGCTAAACAAAGAATACCAATATTATTGTTGCTTTAACAATATAAAGCAACAACACAAAAACAGAAAAGTGTTTTTCTGAGGGGATATATATATATATATATATATATATATATATATATATATATATATATATATATATATATATATATATATATATATATATATATATATATATATATATATATATATATATATATAGAGAGAGAGAGAGAGAGAGAGAGAGAGAGAGAGAGAGAGAGAGAGAGAGAGAGAGCTGTGATAAGGGTCACTGCACATTTTCATGGTTCCCTCCTCATGATCTTCAAAAACAGCACATTTTTGGATCCTCTATTGCAGGGATTCTCAACGTGAGACCTGTCAGCCGGATGTGTCCCATGGCACCATTTCATGTGGACCCCCACCACCTCCCCCACACCATGAAGTGCCATGTGGTAGAGGAAGGGGAAAATGGCCATCCGCCCCCCAAAGCTGTCTGAGGGAGTATGACCAGCCCACGCTAAAAAAGGCTGAGAACTCCTGCTATATTGCCACCTCCTGGAAAGCCCGTCATCCACCCTAGTTAATTAATGATGATAATTACATGGTGTCATGTTGATTCTGACTTACAGTAACCCTTTCTAAGAAGCCATGGCCTGAGCTGGCTTTTCTTCTTAGAGGCACATCATAGCTGGAAGGCCGACAAGTCAGCAGTTCGAGAACCAGGTACTGCATAATGGAATGAGTGCCTATCTCTTTCCCAGCTCCTGTCAACCTAGTCGATCAAAAGCAAGAAATTGCAAGTAGAGAAATAGGGACCACTTTGGTGGAAAAAGATCCTAGGGACATAAAAAAAGCCTCATTTGGGCATCCCGAGCAGAGTTTGTTTGTTTGTTTATTTATTTACTTGAATTTGTATTTTTTTTGTTCAGTCGCACAGTCGATTCCGACCCTTTGCGACCCTATGGACCACTGTCCGCCAGGCACCTCTACCCTCCACCATCCTCCTCAACTCGCTCAGTTCTGTACCCATTGTCTCTACAATACCATCTAGCCATCTCATTTTTGGCTGCTCCCCCTTTTTTTTTTTTGCCCTGCACCTTTCCCAGCATTAAGGCTTTCTCAAGGGAATCCTCTCTTCTCATTTGATGTCCAAAGTACTTTAGCTTCAGCTTTACTATTTGACCTTCAAGGGAGCAGTCAGGGTTGATTTCTTCTAAGATTGACCTATTTGTTCTCCTCGCTGTCCAGGGGACTCTCAAAACTCTCCTCCAACACCACATCTCAAAGGCATCTATTCTTCTGCGCTCAGGTTTCCTAATAGTCCAGCTCTCACAACCATACATTGCCACCAGGAATACCATTGCTTTGACTATAAGAATTTTTGTTTGCAATGTGATGTCTCTACTTTTCACTATGTTCCCCAGGTTTCTTATCGCTTGCCTTCCAAGAATCAGTCGCCTTTTTATTTCATGGCTGCAATCACCATCTGCAGTGAGCTTTGATCCTAGGAAAGTAAAATCTGTCACTGCTTCTACTTCTTCCCCATCTATTTTCCAGGGACTGATAGGGCCTGTTGCCATTTTCTTGATATTGAATTTGTATACCACCCTCCTTACCAAGGCAACTCAGGGCAGTTTAACATGTCATATAAAAACATCAACAAGAAATTTAAATCAAAAATTTAAAAAAAATTAAAATAGACATATTAATGACAAAATCAAAAAGTTAAAACTCACTCTTGAGAATTAAAAAAGTTAAAAAGTGAAGTTAAAAGAGAGAGGGAGCTCACATCAGACAACAGGCTTGGGTCGTTGCACAACCCGTACCCCATACCTGCCCTGCCAGCCATGTTTTTAAATTCTTCCTAAAAGACAGCAACTCTGTCTGGAGGCACAACTCCATTAGCAGGAGGTTCCATAAGGCCAGAGCAGACACAGAGAAGGCCCTCCTTCTAGTACCAGACAGATGTGCTTCTCTGGCCAATGGAACAACTAGAGAGCCTCTCTGGTCCACTTTCGTGGGACGGGCAGATGTTCTTTGCGTGAGGCGGCCTCTTAAGTCTCCTGGCCCTCTACCATGTAGTTCTTTAAAGGTGATAACCAGCACCTTGAATTGCACCCAGAGACATACTGGCAACCAGTGCAGCTCCCGAAGCAGTGGTGAGGCATGTGCATAGTGCCCACACCCCATCACCACCTAGGCGGCCGCATTCTGGACCAGTTGCAGCCTCCGAATGCTTGACAAGGGCAGCCCCATGTAGAGCGCATTACAATAATCAAGTCTGGAGGTGACCAAAGTGTGTGTGATCATGAGCAAGGAGTCCTGATCTAGGAACTAGTGAATGACAAGAAGTTGTGCAAAGGCCCTCCTGGCCACAACTGCCACCCGCTCTTTGAGCAGTAGTCGTGAGTCCAGAAGAACCCCCAGATTATGCACTGGGTCGGTATGGGGCAGAACAGCCCCATGCAGAACCAAAGATGGTATCTCCCGAGATAATGCAGGACCCCTGACGCATAGCCACTCAGTCTTGCCAGTTCAGCTGTAGCCTGTTGTCCAGCAAAAATCATTTCAACCCAGAATAATTTCTGACATGAAATTATTATTATTATTGCTTTTTTGGACAAAATTTGAAAGTCAGACATCCTCAAACATTTGGGCAGCAAAGGAATAAGAGCACCAGAACACCTGACTACAGATTTCCGGTGCTATTTCTTTTTTGGAAGCAGAGTGGGTATTTCCAAAATATACTTTTCTCCCCCTCCTACCTATATTGCTTGGTTTGACTCTCAAAAAGAAGCATTTTGTGGCTGAGGTCAACTCTATATTTTCTATGAAAATACACCTATTTTTAGAGCTGAAAATCTGCGTTAAACAGGCTCTCCTCCACGCAAGCAAGTTTTAGAAATGTGGCGGGGCTTTTTTATTTCAAAGTTCGCCACCTGCTGGCCCATTTATTACAGTGTTGTGACTCCTCTGTTTGAATCCAGAATTCAAAAATATCAACTCTGGGCTATTTTTGAGGCAGAGCTGCTGTGTTTGAAATAAGAAACGTCTTTTGACATTGAAGTATCTCCCACAGATAACTTGGGAGGCAGGAGTTCATCAGCTGCAGCATAACAATGAAAACCTTTGTTATATCTTGGACTACAAAAAGTGGTAAAGTTTTGGAACTGTTAACAAAATAGAAAGGTGGACTAAAGCATCTGGAAAGAGAATCGAAGCTTTTGAAATGTGGATCTACAGATGGCTGCTAAGGATATCATGGGTTGACCTTGTGATTAATGTAGAAGTGTTCTGCAGGATGGATAAAGAACAAGAACTGTTTAAGACCATTAAACAAAGAAAACTCCAATACCCTGGGCATACCATGAGGAATTACATGAAATATAAGGTAAAGGTTTCCCTTGCTTGAAAGCCAGTCGTATCCAACTCTAGGGTTCAGTGCTCATCTGTTTCAAAGTCGAAGAGCCAGTGTTGTCTGCTTCTGTAGACATTTCCGTGGTCATGTGGCAGGCATGACTAGACACCGGAATGCACGGAATGCTGTTTACCTTCCCACTGACGTGGTCCCTATTTATCTACTTTCAATTTCTTGCTTTCAAACTGCTAGGTTGTCAGGAGCTGGGACAAAGATGGGAGCTCATTCTGTCCTGCAATACTCAGGAATTGAACTACTGACCTCCCATTTTCCAGTCAGCATCTTAGCCACTTGAGCCACTGCAGTCCCGACATGAAATATAGAATACTGTACTCCAATTCACTATGCAAAGGAAGATCCATGGGAAGAGAGACCCTGGATGAAGATGGATTTCATGGCTGAAGAATCTGAGAGACTAGTGTGGAATGTCCTTGGAAGAACTGTTCTGAGGAGTTGAAAACAGGAAGACTATCACCATAATGAAAGCTAATACAGTATCCTGAAATGATACAGCACCTGAAGAAGAATGACCTTCCATTCAATTTTAAATCACAAGGTTATGGGGATCCTATCACATCCTCTGCAAATAGCAGAGTCAATATGTGCAGACAAGCCTCCACTCTCAGCCTAAACATACATCTTCTATCTATCAAGTTACCTCTGTTTTATGGTAACCCTAATAGGATGTTCAAGGTATGTAAGATATTTGTTAGAACCAGTGTGGTGTGATGAACAGAGAGACAGACTAGGACTTGAGAGACCTGGGTTTGAATCTGCTTGGCCACAAAAACCCAATGGAAGGTGGTACTGTTCTGATAAAACCACCCCTTAAGTGGCTCACATACTTTGAAGACTATCTGCTATATTTTAATGTGAGTTATCATGAATGAAACCTACTTCCCCAGAAGGAATAGTGAGATTACTATTATGTTTGTACGTGGTCCCATGACCCTCTGGAAATACAAATAATGGATTAGGTGACAATGGTTGCTTAATGAAATAGGCTATCAGTTTCTGAACATTGTCAGTTACCAGTCTGCAAGGTAACAATAGCATTGTTGACACAAGGCTATCATAGACTCACGTTCTTAATCACATTGCAATCTCACACAAGGAGACCCAATACAACCTGTTTCCACAGTGCAGTTGCAATCAGTAGACAATAGAAGAAAACTGAGTATTTACTCTTTAAACTAAAGGTCAGTAGAAAAAAAGAACTTCTTGACTGCAGTACCCAGTCCTCATTAATGGTGCAGCTCAAGGTGCCAATGCTGACAATGGCCAGGAAAACATACTGATTTTGTGTTTCCTGAATTTCAGTAGGGTTCACTCCCAGGTAAGTGCTGAACTCTGAAAAGTTATATTTGGAGACTATGGGCTCCTACAAAAACCCCACCCAACATGGTTAATGTGGCTAAACTAGAATCGTGATAAGAAAAAAGTTAAACCAAGCAAATACTTCTGTTCCAGGGCAGTAATCTAGATAGGATTTCATGTATTTTTGAGTAAAGAAGAAGGAGGGAGGCTTAGTTGCAAGTCTCACTTAAACATTTTCAGCACACATAATAAATCTGCTTCTCAATTAATTTGAGATCCACTTCATTTCAGTGGAATTTATTTGAGGTAAGCATGCTTATGATTGCAGTTTTACAAAAACTTAAATCATATTAAATGAGCCAGTCTTTAAGGTGCCACTCTCAGAGTAATGAAGGGGTGCTTTGAATGATGAAGAGATCTGGAGAGTCTGAAAGCTTGTACAAATATTGTACCATTTTGTTTCATCTAAAACTTCATTCGCTAGAATTAGGGTGTTTGACAGTGTGGCATAAGGGATACCATGCTAGTCTCAGGGCATCTGAGGCCATATAAATTCATGGGAAGATGGCACCAATGAAGGTTTTTCTTTCAACATCTCCTATATCTTGACCATCCATGTGCAGAAAACAAGCAAAATCCAGCATGCTTGCAGTCATTAACCAGAACATTGACTATTTACCATCCCTTTCTCTACTCCAGCTATTGTCCAGGCCTGCAAAAGTAACTTCCTAGGACGGGAGTATTTTATGCAGGTTATCCTGCTCCAGGAAAGGAAAAGTACCTCCAGTGTTTACTAATGTGCAAGCTTGCTTTTAAACCATAGCAGAACTGAAGAATAAAGCGATTGGATTCAGCTCCTTCTGTGAGACGACCCGAGGATGTAGACCAGTGTTTCCTAAATTCTGGTTCTTGGACTTCAATTCCCAGAAGGCTAAATCAGTCCACTGACTGATCAGTGCTTTGGGGAATTGACTTAGGCTCCTGGCAATTGAAGTCCAAGAACCAGAATTTGGAAAACACTGATGTAGACTGATGGCCTCTGTGTTAATCTTAGCTATACTGCCATCTGGCTTATGATTTCTTTTTTTGAGTATGAACACTGCATTTAAGCGTTTGAATTTTTTTGCTGGATGGATATAGATTATGTTAGGTACACTTAGAATTATAGAATAATTGAGTTGGAAGGGGCCAATGAGGCTGCCGAGTCCAATCCCCTGCTCAATGCAGGAATCCAAATCAAAGAGGATCTGATGGATGGATGTCCAATTCTCTCTTGAATGCCTCAAGTGTTGGAGCATCTCCCAAACTCTGGCTCTACAGTAAGATACCTGCCATCGGTCAGGCACTGAGCAATCCAACCAGCTTCTACAGATGATTACCCCCTACCCCGGGTGCTAGAAACCTGATTAGACTTTTGTGTATCAGGGGCATTTCAAGTCCTCCAGAGTAAGATTTTATTACGCAATCATAAATTACTGAATTAGAAGGGGCCAATGAGGCCATTGCATCTAATGTCCTGCTCCATAGAGGAATATAATCAAAGCAGAAGTTACAGCCTAATGCAGCGATGGCCAACCTTGGCAATAGATGTGTTCTTGGACTTCAATTCCCAGAAGCCCAAGTCAAGACACCTACTGATCAAGGCTTCTGGGAACTGAAGTTCAAGAACATCTGGAGTGCCAAGGTTGGCCATCGCTGGAATGCATCAAGAATTAGGCCTCCCTGGCTGGTTTGCTCAGTCTCTTGGATTATATAGCTATAGAGATTAAGAGTTTGATTTATGAAGATAGTGTAACCTTGAGCCAGCTAGGGTCTCCAAATGTCCCCCAAAAGAAGTGAATTATAAACCACTTCTGAGTGCTTTATAACTAGGAAACTCTGCTCTGGAAGACAGAATTGGCTTGATGACACAGAATCATCGTTATCACTCAATATAGGATTCGATGGCAGACAAGCTTATTAAGATTATACAGTTTTTTAGGTTACGCTCCAAAGTCCCACCAGGAAGCTTCATCATGCACTGATCTACAGACAAAAAGGGGTTAACTGAAAACCAGCAGAGAACAGTTACTTCACATAAAGTTTTAAAAATCCATGCAGTTCAGTCTTATCTACATTGAATGGCATCATTTGTTTATAGTTTGATATAGGTATATTCTTAAGCCCTACTTGGAGACAATGGGATTTGAGCTCTGGATCTTCTACATTCAGTACATGCGACCCCTTTGCAGAATCATACCCATTGTTGGCCAGTAAGCCAGATGTCAAGATACCAATCCTTTATTTGACCTTTATATGTTAGAGAACAAAATAGAATCTTTCCTGCAATGTATCAGTGTTCTACTTGGATGGAGTTTCTGTGTGGAAGAATATTCAACTACAGTAATACCTCGGATAACGCTAAGTCTTGGTTCCACAAGTCTTGGTGTTATCCGATTTTTAGTGTTATCCGATGCATGTTAAAATCCTATGGGATGGATCAGATAACGTTAAAGCTCCATAGAGATACTTTGTAACCGCACAGGCTTCAGCGGTTGTTATCCAATTCATCCCATAGGACCTTAACGTTATTCGATCCAATTCTCCTCCCCAGATTACTTAACGTTATGCGATTTTAGCGTTATCTGAGGTAAACGTTATCCGAGGTATTACTGTACAGTAAAACTTGAAGCAGAACTGCTTCTCCTGGACATGCAGATTGGATCCAGAGCTGGGAAAGGCTCTTTTTTTCAGACAACAGCTACCAGAATGTCCAACCATGCTGGAGTTGTAGACCACCCACCCACCCCCACCCCAAAAGTAACATTTTCAAACAATGATCAGGTCTTACAATACATTTAGGATCAAGGAGAAGACAAATTGCAGTAAGCCATTCCTCACAAAACAGCAGCATAGAGGCTACGAGAGTCATACAAGACATACGTATTCTATAGCTGATGCCCTCCAATTGAAGTACTGCAACAGATGGCACAAGATTGTATAGGGAGGGGTGTGCGTAACATTGGAATTGGTTTGCTGCTTTTGTGTGTCTGTCTTTTCGTAGGCCACTAATTTTTACAGGTTTTGACTCAGCCACTGAATATAGCTGTCCCTTGTTCGATGTCCTGCAGAAAAATTGGTTGGCCAGATGGTGAAGATCATGCAACCATGAAAACAGTCTTCAAAGTGGTCAATGGTCACATCCACCCCACCTTTCTCTAACCGCTTGGCATACATCAGTCCATCATCCCTCAGTACATCAATCTCACACGTCAGGATGTAAGTCTTTGGCTGGAGCCGGAAAACCTCTTTCTCGGCTAACAGTGGAGCCGCACGGACATCTAACAATGCTGGTATGGCTTGAATGATTTCTTCCTCCCCTGCTACATGCATCACAGGTTGGTAGTTTTTTCGGAACCTTGATGGCAACAGGAAAGTCCAATCCAGATGTTCTCTGAAGGGTTCCACTTGGCTCACATCAAGGGCAGTGTGATTGTTGATCACCATGGAATGGGCAAAATCATAGCTTCCATTGAAATAATCAATCCAGAACTTCACCATGACAAAGCGGGAGAGGACAGGGGTGACTTCATTCTGTTGATATGAGGGTGTATTAAAATCAAATGGCTGAAGGACTGGATATATGAGAGCCTGCAACTTAAATTGGGTGGTGATATTTTCCTCTTGACTCATCTGAAGAAAGAAGAAGGGTCATAATTCAGGTCATAATTCAGGTGTTCTAAATCAATCAAGGAAATCTCAAAAAACTGTCCGTCCGTTCCCCCCCCCCCCCCATATGTCTCCATTTCATCTCAAAAATTTAATTATCTCCTACAGTACATTCCATGTTTGGAGAAGAGTGGCTAAGATGCTCCACAAATACATTCAAACCCTTCTTTCTGTTTTGCTTCACTATTACACAAGCCAGTCTGACGCCTTCTCATTATCTTGAAGAATTGAAGCTAAGGAGCTTATTTTTATCACAGTTATCCTTGCAAAAAACCAAAAGAAGAGCTTACTTGCATTAAATCAGAAAACTAAACTACAATAAAAACACTGCAGTACTTTAAAGACTGCTATATTTTTACTATGAGCTTTCGTGGATCAAGTCCACTTCTTCAGACAAAGGAGTAAAATGCAACAGCCAAGTTGTTACATGGTAAATGGGTTACAAAGTAATGAGGTAAAGAGTAATAAGCAGAATGACTGATAAGCATGCATATCAATACAGCTTCCTACAGCTAGCAGTAACAAATGATTATCCAGATTAGTTTTAAATGTCCCCTTTTTAATTGTAAAAGTGTGAAGTTGCTAAACAGAGCATATGCTAATGAGTTTAACCTCTTACAGGTTTAACCTCTTACTTGTGTGGGCACATCCTGTTGTGCTCATGTTGTAAAAGAGAATTTGCAGGAAAGTTATTGAAGGTGATATAATACACTAAAATATAGTATATAAAACAGGGGTGCCCAAACTTTTCAGGTCCAGGGTCAGTCACATGGGAGCTGGTCACTATGGTCTGGGGGTCGGATCCGGCCCCTGACACTAATTCATCTGGCCCACGAAGCCCATATGGGCATGTTTTACTTCCACTTCCAGGAGCGACGAGGGCTTCACGGGCCAAATGAATTGGTGTCAAGGGTCGGATCTGGGCCCCGGGCCTTAGTTTGGGCACCCTTGATATAAAATATCTAGCAGCATATAGCAATATGTGTATCAAATTTGTATATCAAAATGTACCTTGTGACATCTTGACCCCTGCATCTGGTATATATAAACCATACCTAGAAAATTTACTCCTTTGTCTGAAGAAGTGGATTTTTTGTTTTCTGATATGCTTGAACCACAGACTAACACAGCTGCTATTTAAAAAAAAACCTGCATTAAATAAACTGCTGGAAAACCTTCTTAATGTGTGCTAACCTGACAGTAACAGAGACACATCAATAAATGCAAGGTTCAGATGGAACTTCTAGGGCAGTGGTTCCCAACCTTGGATCCTCATATATCTTTTCACCACAGCTCCTGAAATCTCGGCCAGTGGCAAAGGTTTTATGGAATTTTAGTCCAAGAACATCTGAGGACCCAAGGTTGGGAACCATTGGTCTAGGGCAGGGGTCAGCAAATTTGCCTCTCCAGATGTTCTTGGACTTCAATTTCCAGAAGCCCTGATTAGCAGGTGTACTGACTTCGGATTCTGGGAATTGAAGTCCAAGAACATCTTTGCTGACCCCTGGTCTAGGTGTGGGAATTAATCCAATATTCACACCTAATGGCAGAGAGAAATAATATAGAACTCATGTTAATAGACACTGGAAGGGATGACTTCAGTTAGTGGCCTGCTTAAGGTCCAGAGAGTGAAGCTGGAAAGTCATTATTGACTGGAAAGACCGCTTCATTCAAGAATGAAGAATGAAGTTTGACTGTTTAGAACTTTATTAGTTCTCTTAAAATAGAAATTGTGTTCCTAATTTGTACAAACTGTTAAATATAATCATGTGCTGTCAAGTAAATTCTGACTTATGGTGACCTTTTTAAGGTTTTCTAGGTAGCCAATACTCAAAAGTGGTCTACCATTCTCTTCTTTTGGGGCAACCTGGGACTGTGCAGCCTGCCCACAGCCACACAGGTTGGTTATTCTGAAATACACAGTGAGGAGATGAACTCACAACTTCTGAATCTGCAGTCAGATACCTAACTCATGGAGCAATCTAGCCAGCTCCTACAAATGATTCTCCTCCCCCACTCCCCCAGGTGCTAGCAACATTAAACCCTCATGCAGCAGGAAAGGACATTTTAAGTTCTCCAGAGTCAAACTTGATTACAAAGTCAACAGAATTCACACTGCAAAGTAAGTATTCTATGACACTGTTGCCTGAAGAATTGTAAACAGTACATTGGAGAGTTTCAGCCACTTGTTATGTAAAGAGTTACATTTGAAAATAGACCCCAATAAGAACAAAATCTAAACTTTCCCAACAAATCAACTGCAATCTGTCAGGAGGCACAACAGGGAACTGAATTCCCAACATCGGGGTCCACAGCCAGATACCTGAATCACTGAGCTATTCAGCTGAATGAACACAGAGACCTTACAATTCTCTCTGCAAATCTTAAATCTCAACCCTAACTCTCAATATACAGTCAAACCTCATATAACACTAAAACCTGGTTCCACAAGTCTTGATGTTATATGATTTTTAGTGTTATCCGATGCATGTTAAAATCCTATGGGAGCCATAGAGATACATTGTAACCACACAGGCTTTAGCGGTTGTTATCTGAAGCATCCCATAGGATCTTAATGTTATCAGATGCAATTCTTCCCCCCAGATTCCTTAATGTTATGCGATTTTCATGTTATTCGATACTAATGTTATATGAGGTATTACTGTATTTAAATTGTTACTGGGGCAGAAAATACATGATAATTTCAAGCATTTAAAAATCTTGGTATATGATGGTTAATATTCTAAAACAAAATTGACTCACCCAAGCCCAAAATGCCTAGCATGACATATCACATACCCTCTGCATCTTGCACCTAAGGGTCATAGTTTTCTTTTTGGAAATAGGTGTAAGAGCAATTAATGATTGCAGTCTTCACCAACCTGACACCCTCCAGATATGCAGAACTTCAACTCTGTTCATCTTAGATAACACAGCCATTGGGGAACATGGGACTTCTCTCCTGCCCCATCTGGAGGGTATTAGGTTAGAGAAAGCTGGGACTGTTGATCTGAAAAGGAGGGCGAAAGAAGCTATAGGAGAGCTCTACTGGTGTGCCACCAAAAGAACAACCACAGCAACATCCACAAAACTAAGTGATAAGAGTTCACATGGGTGAGTCATGAAGTGATGGGAAATGGGGACAGTCAAGGTAGACAAGGTCTCCAGGCTCTTACAGCAGAGAAGCGTCTCTCTCAAACATTCCTGGAAAAGTAACTTTTCAAAGCCACAACTCCTAAAATCCCTCATTCAGGCATGTGCCTATGCATGTAGGGTGGTTCTGAATCTAAGAAGTTTAACATTTCACCTCACTTTCCTCTCAATAAAAGGTGACAAAATCTCAATAGAGGGTTGAAACACCAGTGCTTTCCCTGAAGCCAGGATCCTTCTATCAGACTGTTCCCTCCCAATCCTCCCTGCAGGTAGCTACTTGTTTGTACCTCTTCAGACTGGCCTCTCCTTCAAAACTGCCCTGCCATCACATCTTCTGCATTGCTTCCTTCACTTCAGATTGTTTTACCTTTGAGCTGGGGAGGATCCTTGTCTTGCCTTGTCCTTTACCCAAGGTGAAAGAAGATAGCCGGCCCTCCCATTTGCCAGCCTGCCTGCTTAGGATAGCTTGGGTGTGGCTTGACTTTCAGTGCTTCAATGTTTGCGCACGAAAATAAAATTATCAACTAAATTCCAGGCTAACTTGGAAAACCTCCCACTCACTAAACTGTATACGGATTAGATGTGTGTGTTTTGCAGTCTTCAATTGCTGAGCTCAGGAGAAGATAGGCAAGCAGAAGCTTTGGAGGAGGGGGTAGTAGGAAACTGATGGCAGCTTCAGCTATGGCTGCTTCCGTAATTAACAAGCTATGCAAGAAGCAGGGTGTTGGTCTGTGGATGACAACTTCTTCCCTCTCTGTGGATTGCTGACTCTTCCACCTGACCCTGTAGCTGTCAAGTTATATGTAGCAGCGGCACAGTAAAGTGGAGCAGGTTTTAGGCAAATATTAATTTGAATGCAAGTTCTCCCAAGCTTCCTCAACAGACATCAAAACCAAGAAAGAGAAGGCTAGAACAACCAAAGCCTTAATACATGCAAATAGGTCAGATGACCCCTAGAGGCAGAATAAGAAAATTTCAAATTGATTTCTTAGGAACAAACAATATAAAACAACTTCTTTTAGTTTATGCTAGTATTTCTGTCTCTATGGTTATTGTGCTAACACCGACTGCATGCTGCAGTTGCACTACAATACTCAACAGTAGCAACAGGTAAGACATAATTTGAATGGATTAATTTGGGTACACATGTAATCAGGAAGGAAAGAGCATGTGTATCTGTGTGCTCACATCTTGGTATGTAAGTCTTGCACAAGGATCCTGCACTTTTGAATTTGCTGCTAAATTACCAGTTGATTAGGATGGAACATTGCATCCATATACCTGTCAATGGTAGTTTGAAATTGTTCTTACCTCTTGGCACACAGCAGCTGCCAGGTTTCCCCCTGCACTATCACCAGAAATTGCAATCCGGTTGGGATCGACTGAATACTGAGCGAGGACTTCAGGGTGCATGAAGTGTTTTGTGGCACGAAGAACATCATCAAACTGCACAGGGAAATGGAAGTCGGGCACCAGCCTGTACCTGTGATAAGAAACATTTATGGAAGAGAAGCCACACTGTCTCTGTTTTCATGATTGTTTCTCCCAGGGTTGGAGCAGGAGGATGCTGTACCAGGTTCAATGTTGCAGCCGCCACCTCTTTATTCAGCACAAGGCTTACACATTTGTTTTTGAAGGAAAGGATTAACACAATATCTCTACAGTCAAACCTTGCATAAAGAGTGCCTCGCTTAAAGAGTAACTTGCTTAAAGAGCAGAATTTTCTCTGAATGTTCGCTTCGCTTAACAAATAAAACCAACCAACAACTCGCTTAACAAATAAATCGAGGTTCACAATCCCCCCCCCCAATTGGTCATTTACAATGGTGTTTCACTTAAAGAGCAAAGTCGCTTAAAGAACAATCCTGTGGAACACATTATGCTCTTTAAGCGAGGTACAACTGTATATCCTTTGGTGGTCATACAAGCTAAAGATCTCAAAATTCCGGGGGGGGGGGGAGAGAATAGCAATGAGAGGGGGGGAGCCATGGAAGTGAAAACTGTCCAACTTCAAGAAGATAATAGTTAAAGAGAAGGAGCAGATAAGTACATAATCAAAGATTGTGTGTGTAGCTTTCCTGTTGTAGTTTTCTCTGGTGTCATCAACTTCAAATACAAAATATGGACATTTTTGAAGAGGTAGCCATGTTAGTCTGTGCAAGCATAAACAAAACAATAACAGAAGATAAAATATTGTGACACCTTAAAAGACACATTCCTATACAGTGGTATCTCGAGTTACAAATTTAATGCGTTCCCCGTGATGTTTCGTGTTATGAAAAATTTGTAACTCAAATTTCCCATAGGAATGCTTTGAAAACCAACATTTGTAATTCAAAATGGGGTTTCCCACAGGAATGCATTGAAAACCAATTAATCTGTTCTGGGGGAAAATGTAACTCAAGTGATTATCTTCTATGGATTTTCATTCGTAACTCAAACATTTTGTAACTTGAACCGTTCGTAACTCAAGGGTCCACTGTATTTAAATGTGAGTTTTTGTGGATCAAGTCCACTTTGTCAAACATAAGAATGAGACCTTATGGCATCAATTTATACACATAAGGTACAGAGGTACACAATGGTTGGCCAGCCCAACAGAAAAGTAAAATATGGAAAATATCTAAAGTGATTATCTATTACTGAATCAACCTTTGCTGCATAACTTTCTATTACACAGATTAGCCACCATTAGCCTGCTGCCCTCCAGATGGTTTGGAGCACAATCATACCCCAGGACCATGGTTAGTTTCAGGGTTGCAAGAGTTGTAGCCCAAAATGTCTGGGGAAAGAAAGGGGGAGGTTAATACAGAGGAACACCACCATCCTCAGGTTCCCAAATGCTTGTGGAATAAACTTCTATCATTCTTGAGGACAGTGAAAGTTATGCAACAACTTTGGGTATCACAAGTTAGAGTGTACCAGAAGGTACATCCCGTTTAATCTAACCCTTCACTCAAAGTTATCATCTGTTCTCTTTTGAGATGGGCAAAAGTGCTGCTTAATAAAAAGTTTTGCAGCAAAGGTTGGATTAGGCACAACATAATTGTGGTGAACACAAAAAGCCAGTAGATGGCAGTGGAGGCAAGAGGCTATATCAAACTGATACTTTCCCCAGAGAGGAAGGGGAAACCAAAGTCAGGTTCCCTACACAATACTTTAGCTGGCTTTCCTGCTGCTTTTGTACTTATTCTCCTTCCTGCTGCTCCTTTGTTGATTATGCACAAATAACCTCCTGAGAATGAGGCCCTTTCCCCTCTGCCTCTCTCTTTTTTCTACCTTCAGTGATAATATTACTCCCAGGGGAAAAATAAGCAACTAACTGCAAGGATATGTCAGCATCTCCTTGAAGAAAGTCCAGGAGACAAACCAGTTGCCAAGATTTGGTCTCTCAAGGATCTCTTGTGCTCCTTTAGTCTGCTTAATGTTTCCTTATACACTAGTACCCCGGATAACGTTATAGTACCCCGGATAACGTTGGTTCCACAAGTCTCGTCGTTATCAGGTTTTTAATGTTGTGCGATACATTGCTCACACAATGTTTAAAAAAGCCCTGTTTCCCTGGAGGCTGCAGCAAGCCAGAACGTCAGGATTCGAACCCTGACATTTTGGCTTGCTGCAGCCTCCAGGGAGGTGGAGGAACTTTGGAAACAGCTTGGATCGGGTCTCCCCACCTCCCTGGACCCGGCCGGGGGGAGGGGGGTCAGAGACCCCAAAATTGGTGGGGGGAAAAATCCATTATTTTTTTTTACCAATTTTGGGGTCTCTGACCCCCCCCCCCTGCCGGGTCCAGGGAGGTGGGGAGACCCGATCCAAGCTGTTTCTGGGCTTCCCTGATGTCCTCAGCCAGTGCAGCAAGCCAGAATGTCGGGATTCGAACCTGACGTTTTGGCTTGCTGCACTGGCTGAGGATGTCGGGGAAGCCCAGAAACAGCTTGGATCGTGTCCCCTGCCTGCTCCAGAGAGATCAGAAGACCCAATCTACAGCTGCAGGGTGGCTGGGGAAGCTGACGGGGACTCCCTGTCGGCTTCCCTAGCCACCCGCCCTTGCCTCCGCAGCTGTGGGGTGGCTGGGGAAGCCAACGGGGGAGCCCCCCATCAGCTTTCCAGCCACCCCATCCCTGCCTCCGTAGCTGCAGGGTGGCTGGAAAGCTGAACGTAGAACCCCGTTCAGCTTTCCAGCCACCCTGCTGCTAAGAACGACTGTATCAGATAACGTTAAAAATCGTGTTATTCGATACAAGATTTTTCCGAAAATCTTGTAACGTTATGCGGTTTTAGCACTAACCGGTACTCACGTTATCCGGGGTATTACTGTATTGAGTTTTTATTTCCCCATGTGGTTAATGTTGTCTTCTGTCTCTGTGTTTAGTAACAAACTCAACAAAAATGCATTTGCAGTGTAAGGATGGAAGTGTCCGCAGATTGGAGTTTAAAAGGTTCCTACCTACCTATGGGTTAGGGACTGCAGTGACTCAAGTGGTTAAGATGCTGACTGGACGGCAGAAGGTCAGCAGTTCAAAACCTGAGTACTGCATGATGGAATGAGCGCCTGTCTCTGTCCCAGCTCCTGCCAACTTAGCAGTTCAAAAGCAAGAAATTGCAAGTAGATAAAAAGGTACCACTTTGGTGGGAAGGTAAACAGACAGTGCTGGCTCTTCAGCTAATAAACAGTATTTATTTATTAATTCTAAAATCTTGCTCTGAAGGAAACAGGGGAGAGTTGCCCATTTTTGTTTTTCAAACTGAAAAGAATTAAAAGGCAATACATGAATAGTGTTCAATTAATGCACCACTCAATTTAAATAATTTTTTTGTGGGGAATTAATGTTGTAAGTTCTGAGAGAGGTGAGGGTGGGATGGAAGAGATGCTTCTGCTGTTAATTCACGGGTAACCAATTTGTGGGCCTCCAGATTTTGTTGGAATAAAACCTCAATCATCCATCATTCATCATCATTGGTAATGCTGGCTAGCACTAATTGGAGCTGCCATAAGCCATCACTTGACAAGAGAGGCTTAACTTGAATATGAGGACCAGGCTGGTACATGACCCATTTGTCTACTTCCTTTTCTTTCTGTTATAAAGCATCAACCTACATCAAGGGTGCCCAAACTTTTCAGGCTCTGGGCCAGTCTTGTGGTTCCTCCCACAGGAACCACAAGTAAAACGTACCCATGTATGTGCAGAACACTGCCATAAATGAACCCACAGCTATCGTAAATGATTTATGACAGCCACAGGTACATTTATGGCAGTGTTCTGCACATGCATGGCTCCATTTTACTTCTGCTTTCAGGAGCGGCGTGGGCCTGATGAACTGGCATCAAGGGTCAGATCCAGCCTGCAGGTAGTTTGGCACCGTTGACCTAAATTGTGACTCCCGTAACCATGTTAAAGTAGAAATCCAGTATCTACAGTAAAGTGGCACAAAAGGTGATCAGATAGTATCCATTTTTAAAACAGTAGATACTAGAAGAAAATCAGATCAGTTTTCCTTCTCCCTTTCTTTTGAAGAGGAAGGAAGGGGGGTCATTAAAAGAAGGCCTTTAAAGTACTGTGTAAGACAGGGATTCAACCTGCGACTCGTGGGCCAAATGTGGCCCACTGCACCATTTCATGGCCCCCCAATGCCTCCACCACACCAGGAAGTGCCATGTGGTGCAGGAAGGACAAAATGGCCATCCAGCCTCCAGAGCTGTCTAAGGGAGTGTGACCCAGCCCCCAGCTTTAAAAGGTTGAGAAGTCTTGGTGTAAGAATAAGAACAACTGCCTGCCATAAAGTCAATTATGACTTTTGGTGACCCTGTTCAGGTTTTTCTAGGTAGAGTTCTCAGCAAAGGTTTACCTTTCACTTCTTTTGAGAGCACGCTGGGATTGTGCAGCTTGCCCAGGTCAATGCAGACAAAAACTCTCAATCTGTGGCTACACAGCCAAAGACCAGGCAAGATGCATTTTTGTTGCGTGTTTTACTAAGCACAAAGACAGAAGACAACATTAACCACACAGGGAAATAAACTCAATACTATATAAGGAAACATTGAGCAGACTAAATGCACACAAGAGATCCTTGAGGGACCAGATCTTGGCAAATGGTTTGCCTCCGGGAATTTCTTCAAGGAGATGCTGACATATCCTTGCATTTAGTTGCTTACTTCCCCCCTGGGAGTAATATTATCACTGAAGGTAGAAAAAAGAGAGAGGCAGAGGGGAAAGGCCCTCATTCTCAGGAGGTTTTGTTGTTGTTGTTCAGTCGCACAGTTGATTCCGACCCTCTGCAACCCCATGGACCACTGTCCGCCAGGCACGCCTGTCCTCCACCATCCCCCTCAACTCACTCAGCTCTGTGCCCATTGTCTCTAGAATACCATCTAGCCATCTCATCTTGGGCCGTCCCCTTCTTCTTTTGCCCTCAACCCTTCCAAGCATCAAGGCTTTCTCAAGTGAATCCTCTCTTCTCATTTTGTGCATAATCAACAAAGGAGCAGCAGGAAGTAGAATAAATACAAAAGCAGCAGGATTAAAGATGATGATGATGTGCCATCAAGTCAATGATGATTTACAACAGGGGTGTCCAAACAAAGACCCAGGGGCTGGATCTGGCCCCCAGGCCATAGTTTGGGCACCTCTGGTTTTTAGCAGAGAATATGTCAGCCTATAAATCTATCTATCTCATCCTGTTGTGAAACAGATTGCAAGGCATGTTTTACTTCCGCTTCCAGTGGTAGGAACCACCACCCGAAAACTTTGAGCACCCTTGTCTTACAATAATCCTTTTCAAGGTTTTCTCTACAGTAGTCAGAGAAGACTGAGTAGCTCCGCCCTTACAACACAAGGCAATACCAATCAACACAAAGAACCACCTCATGCAAGGCATATTCATTCCTACCTTATGTTACCAGTGCCAAACAAGGACACTTACTGTACAACAAAACATAAGCAAAAGTTGGTCACCACGGAAATGAGATGCCTGAGGAAAACTGCTGGAGTGACTAGAAGGGATAAAATCAGGAATGAGGTTATGAGGGTAAGAATCAAACCTGCACTACATACAGAGACATCAAATAAAGTGGTTTGCCCATTTGGAGAGAATGTCTTGGAATTCCATACCTTACAAGGCACACGTGGAAAGAGGAGAAGGACAAAGACCAGGAGGCAGATCCAAAGGAAGGTAGAGAGATAACATCAAAGAAATATTACAAGAACACCAAATAACACCAGTGGAGGCCACTAAAAGTCCCAGAGCAAGAACCTTGCATCTCCTTCGACACCTGATGTGGTAAAAGAGGAAGCAAAGAAGTAGTTTCCCATTTCCTTTTTCTGGGCTACACAAGATGTCTCTTTTGCTAAGGTGCACAACAGGGAATCAAACACCTGACCACACATAACTCACTTAGCTGCCCAATAAGGACCACGAGTTTTCATTGGAACACGAAAACTCCTTGAAATAGGCTTTAACTGGTGTCTAAATGAAAAGGTAGCTGGCTAATAACTTAGTGAGTTAGATATCTGGCTGAAGAGCTAGATGTCACGAATTCAGCTCTCCACTGTGCATCTAGAAAGCTAACCTATGTGGCTTTGGGCACATAGCCCAAAGTGATAAGACAGTGATGACAAACCTTTTACAGACCAAGCGCCCAAACTGCAACCCAAAACCCACGCTGTACTGGGGGAGAGGGAGGAAATGCTCCCAATGGGCTGCTGGGCAGTGGCATGCCAACTTTTGTGCTGGAGCAATGGTGTGCATGCCCACAGAAAGGGCTCTGAGTGCCTCCTCTGGTATGTGTGCCATAGGTTCGTCATCACTGTGCTAAGATATTCCCAGAAGAAGAGAACGGGAAACCATTTCTGACTACTCTCTACTTAGAATGGGTGAATGTTGCCCCAAACTGATGGAGAACATTACCTCTGTTGTTAAATGTTGACAGTGTCATGCTGCAGCAATTTCGCCTTCCTAATACAAAGTTTTAAAAACCAATTAAAATGGAAAATATACCCATTATTGTATTATTCTCCACAGTTTACTTACTCAATTGAGACGACCACAGCATCCAGAGATTCAGCCACAACCAAGCAGAAATTATTATAGTAACCTCCTCCTGGAATTAAAAGGACCAGTGATTAGGAGCAATGCAACACTAAAGATACAGATAGTCAGATTAATTTCATAAAGTCTCAAAGAGCTTTCACCCAAAAGTGGAATCCAAGCTAAAGTCATTGTACTAGGATCATTACTTCATCAAAACAGTTGCAGCACAGATATTATTTCCTCGCTGATATTTAGGCATGTGTGTCCATCATTGTTTTAAAATGGTAAAATATAATAATGTGAATTACTTTCATTGCTCTTTGAGGAACAGATGAGTAGTTAGAAATGCTTTTAACAGAAGTGTCTGGAAAACAGCAAATCCTCCCTCCCTTCCTATTAGAGTGTTGCACAATTTAAATCTTATACTGTATATGAAATTAGATAACATATAGATGCAAAGAAATTAAAATGTCACAATGACAATTTTTTACCAGACATGGACTATTTAAATCACATTATCTTTTACTAGATTTCCTTTTGTACACATAGGTAAAGGTAAATGTCACCCTTGTTTGAAAGCCAAATCGTATCTAACTCTAGAGTCTGATGCTTATCTCCGTTTATAGCCAAAGAGCCAGCACTGTCTGTGTCTGCAGACGGTAGACTATAAATTGTATGCATATAATTGCTGCATTGATTGTATTTCCCCATATTCACAGAAAAATTGTCCTGTAGCCCTATTTTCTTGATCATTCTTTGACCTTCCTACTTTGTTTCAAAGTCTGAAGTGATTTCCAGATGATCCAGCCAGAATCTTGTCTTGGTGGGAGACACTCTTCGTCATTCATCAGTTTGGCAAGATTATACTGCCCAAAGATTTAACTTAGTCTCTTCTGATTTAATATGAAAGGTGTGCAGGAAATTTTAGTCAATTTTAGCCTTTGTCTTGGGGTTGGTATCCGTGAAGTTGATGGGATGGATGTGATAATTATCTTATTCTTTTCGATGGGCAATACCAGCCAAATAATAGAGGTAGAATTCAGTGGAGGTAGAATTCTAGTGCCTGCATAATTGATTGATTCTCTTCTTCCTCTTCCTCTTCCTCTTCCTCTTCCCCATTAGTTGTTGAGGGAGATGCAAGATTCTTGCTTTGGCACTTTTAGTGTCCTCCCTACCTTCCTCTGGGTCCGCCTCCTGGTCTTTGTCCTCCTCTTTTCACATGATTAATTAAGAACTACGGTAAATTCAATTGTTTGGCATGTGCAGATTTTTACTATCTGGTGCTATTTAGAGGCATTATATAACAGGATTTTTTCATATTTTATCCCATTTTTGTATCATTAAAAAAAATTCTTTCATATAACATAAAATAACAATCAGAGTAAAAAAGAAGCAGTGTAATGGGTTACATCTTCACTATTATAACAAGCAGTAAGCCTATAGCTATACAAAGTAATAAAAGAGTAGGTGGTCCTGCCCTAAATACTCTACACATAATCCATTCTATGTCAAATCTACTTAAGCCATTTGATTTCATGCTATGGTATATCATTTCATAGAAGGTATAATTTAAAAAAAACCCACTGGGGAAAATCGCTAACAGTTTAATTTTTTGTTGCCAATAGTAAACTTGTGTAGTTTTTCATGATTTTTGTCTTCTTAATATTCAACCAAACTCCTGCTTTGGCACTTTATTTTTTCACTTTCATTAAAAGCCATTCCAAGACATTATTGCTTTCTGCCAGTAAGATGTTGTCATCTACATATCTTAAACCAGCATTTCCCAAACTTATTCTATTGTGGAACACTTTACAAATCCTAAAAAATTAATGGAACACTTTAAGTTTTGTAATAAAAAGATAGGTTTGGATTTTTCAGTTTTAATAACAAATTAACATTGCTATGAAGCTAGCCTCTACTGATTTGCAAATGGTTGCAAAAAAAAAACTTCTTGTAAGATTATTAATTAATTAATTAGTTCAAATTTATATTGCCGCCCACTCGCCGTAGCGACTCAGGGCGGCTTACAACAATACATTACATTACAATACAATATGTTGATGGGGGCTCAGGGGGAGGGGCGGCAAAGTCCTCAACCTGCCCTGGCTTCTTCTTTCCCTGGCTGTTGGTGTGGGCTCAGGGGGAAGGACAGCGAAGTCTTCAACCTGCGCTGGCTTCATCTTCCCCTAGCAGTTGGTGTGGGCACAGGGGGAGGGGAAAGAAAGAATTGAAAGAAAGGATCTGAAATAATTGAAAGAATGGATGCAAAACAAAGAGTTTTACCCAAATTTCATATTTTTTCATGGACTACTCATTGACCTTCTATGAAACACCAGTGTTCCATGGAACATAGTTTGGGAAACACTGTCTTAAATTATTGATATTTCTTCCACCAGTTTTCACTATTCCTTCCTCTTAATCTAGTTCAGCTTTCTGTACAATATGTTCTACATATGGACTGAACAGATAAGTGAACAAAAGGTACTTTGTCTGACAACTTTGCTTATAAGAAATCATCCTCTCTCCATCTTCTGTCCTAACAGTGGTTTCTTGTCTATACTACTGGCTATGCATCAGGATAATCAAGTGACGTGGCACATCCACTTTCACAACAATCCATAACTTCTCATGATCTACAATGACAAAGCCTTTTCTGTAATTATGTAAAACTTGGCTTGATCTTGGCTTTCCTTGTTTGTTGTTCTTTTTATTTCTTGTGATTGACACCAGATCAAATTAGCAGCTTGATACCAAGGAGGAAACTTTAACTGGAACTTGGAAAATCCTCAGAGTGAAATAATTTATGTCAATAACATCATTGTCACCTTGTTGTCTCATTTCTTATCTCTGCCTTGTATATAATCTGCTAATTAAACTAATTTACAGCTTGATAGTTCAATTCCTGTACTAATAAACCACTCTCATTTTGTATGGTACTGTATCTGCATCCTTACCTGATGATGGGACTATATATACAAGTCATATATTGTTACTCTAGTGTTTGAAGAAGTGGACTTGATCCACAAAAGGTTAAACTGAAATATAACTATCTTTAACAGTTCTGTTATTACATTTCTTTTTTATTGTTTTTATCTAGATATGCCTTCACACAAAAATATACTCTTGGATCTCTATACTCTAACTATGTCCTCTTCTGTAATCTACTGTTGTTGTTCAGTCATACAGTTGGATTCTGACCCTTTGTGACCCCATGGACTATTGCCTGCCAGGCACCTCTGTCCTCCACCATCCTTCTTTAGAAAGGGGGGGGGGAGATCACTTTTGCTCATTGCAAGCAACCTTGTCCTAGCTCAGTGATAGTAAACCTTTTAGAGACTTGAATTCCCAAACAGAGGGGTGGAGCCATCTCTGTGCTAGGGGAAGGGAGGAAGTGTTCCCATTGGGCTACTGGGCAGAGGGGTAGGGTGAATTCTGTGCTAGGGAGGGAGAAAGCACTCCTACTGGGCTGTTTAGGAGAGGGGTGGGTGGACTCTGTGATGGAGGCAGGGCCATAGCCAGGGGGTGGCCAGGGTGGACTTGGCCCACCCTGAGTTAGCAGTTTGCCCACCCTGGCAAAGAGCAGTTTCCCATAGGAATTCACTGAAAAGATTTTTTGCCCACCCTGAAAAAATACTCACCCACCCACATCTAGAATCCTGACTATGGCCCTGGATGGGGGAGGAAGTGCTCCTATTGGGCTGCTGTGGGGAGAGCCGGGTGAACTCTGTAATGGGGGAGGAAGTGCTCCTATTGCGCAGAGGGGTGGGACAAACTCTGTGCTGTAAGGAAGGAGGAAGTGCTCCCTTTGGTCTGCTGGGCAGAAGGGTGGGGAGAGTTCTGTGACTCCATTCCTTTCATTAAATTTCCATGTCTTAGCACAAAACACAGATGGGGAAATGTGGGGATGATTAACTTCTTGCTCAGATGCTGGCAAACCACATCTTGACTGGGCATTTCCCCCTTATCTCTCTGATGCACAAGCAGCTTGTTTATGTCTTGCCTGGGCGTTTCCCCCTTATCTTTCTGCCCCACAACAAGCAGCCTGTTTATGTCTTGCCTGGGTGTTTCCCCCCTTATCTCTATGACCCAGCTTGTTTTCCTTGTCACCGTGACAACACAGCACATCTTAGTAGCAAAACAGCATGTGTCTGACCCTGGCCTTAGCCAATCATGTATTGCTTACTTATAATAGCACGTGCTTCACCCTGGCCTTAGCCAATCATAACAGCACGTGCATCACCCTGGCCTTAGCCAATCATGTATTGCTTATTGATAAGAAAGCTAATAAGAGACGTTCCCACAAAGCTGGGCACGCCTCACCCTGAAGAGTGGCTTGACTCCGTGTCTTCTGGATCCCTTCAGGGAAAATACTGTAATTATGACTTTCAGGCTACCTACTTGCACTTGCTAGTGCCCATCCTCCTCCATGAATGTAGATCACGCTGGGCTTCAGAGTCCTCTCCTTTCCTCTTGTGTGAGGCTCATACACTCTAACTTCCACACCATCAAATTGAGTGTCCGTCATCTTCACTTTTTCCGAGAACTGAGTATTCAGTTTGTCAAAGGAACCAATCACAAAATTCAAAACTCTCAGATGATGCCCAAGTCCCAGGAAATGAGCCAAGTTGCACTAGAAGGAGAAAAAAAGACCTGAATGAAGGGTTTGAAAGGAGAAGGAAAATAAACAACCATGTAATCATCGTTTATTTATTTATTTGAACAGGTTCTTCTTGCTTCTAAGTTGAAAGATTTGCAAAAGTCAGAGAGTTGAGTTGACAATTACTGCCATGTAGATGGGCATATTTTATACCCTTGATCATTTTTCATTTTATTGCCCCCGATCATGAGATCAGTTACAATATAAATCCTCTAAAACAACCATAGCTGATAAAGATTTATGGCACTATGCCCTAGGGAAGAACTGAAGGAGAGAACAAGCTTTAAAATACATAAAATATAGTTATATCTTCCTAAAAAGAAAATTTTGCTTTTCTCTGCAATGAACATAAAGTGATTTAAGAATAATGGCATTGCTCTGGTCGCAAAGAGCTTGATAGGATGATTATTGCTGCTCAACATACTGTAAATACAGGTATGGCAGAAGCCAGCCTGGGAAGCTGGGCTCTTCTAGGACTCAACACTGAGATACTGGGAGAAGTTTACTGTGCCACACTGAAAACACACATGATTCGAGACTTTGTACGTGTAAGAGGTCCTAAACATTTGAAAAAGAAATAAAGCACATAAAGAGGAAGTGGGGAAAAATAAAGGGAAACTTTAGCAAAGATTCTGCAATGGGGTCAAGGAGCACTAACTACTTGGAAAACAAATATATTATTAAAGAACATCCCTCCCACCAAGCTCATGATCATCATATCTATCTACAGTTCAAGGCGTATTAAAGCCACCAACCTGCCAAGTTGTGTTTTGCTAAGGAGCATGGATAAGACGCTGAACTTGATGACTGGAAGGTTGGCAAGTCAGCAGTTTGAGATCTGAGTGCAGCATGATGGAGTGAGCTCCCATCTCTGTCCCAGTTCCTGCCAACCTAGCAGTTCAAAAGCAAAAAATTGCAAGAGGATAAATAGGTACTACTTCAAGTGAGAGGTTAAACAGTGTCCCATGCACTCTGATGTCTAGTCATGCCTGCCACATGTCCATGGAAATGTCTGCAGACACAGACAGCGTTGGCTCTTTGGCTATAAACAGAGATCAACACTGAACCCTAGAGTCAGATACGACTGGCTTTCAAGCAAGGGCAATCTTTATCTAGGCCCACTAAATTAATGGGGATTTGGTAAGTCAACTCCTCCATAAATTTCAATGATTCAGATGGACCTCTTCTGACTGAGACTTAATTTTAACAAAGCAATTCACAACTGGAGTGGGCTTATGAATTTAGGAGGGAGTTGACTCATTATATTCCCAATGATTCAATGGACCTACTCGAAGCAACAGGCTTTTGACTATACAGTATTAGAGTCTAACAACATGTAATAAGCAGAAAAAATGAACATGTTATCTGTTCATAGAAACAGTGTTCTGGGTTGGGCCATACCTTTAAAGAATTACTAAGAAGTTACAAATAAGACAGGTTTTCAGGTTTTCCAGAATTCTTAAGGGTCATGTAAAACATGGGGTTAAGTCAAAAGCATATTTCCCAAAGAAGAATGACTTGTGTGTCCCTTAAAGTAAAGGGTAAAGGTCACCCTTGCTTGAAAGCCAGTCATATCCGACTCTAGGGTTTGGTGCTCATCTTTTTTTTATAACCAAAGCTGGCACTGTCTGCATCTGCAGATGTTTCCATGGGCGTGTGCAATGATGGGATGATAAAAAAATCTTCTACCACTCCCTGATGTCACAGACGTCGTGGGTGTGGCCAACGTCATGACGTCATGGGCAGAACCACTGCCATGACATCATGATGTTGTGGGCGGGGCCAAAAAATAAAAAAAAAGAATTTAAAAAATTAAAATAAAACACACACGCACACACCCCTCAACCCACCCACAACACAAAAACATAAATAAATTAAATAAATAAAAGAAAGATATAAAATAAAAATTAAATAAAAATACACCCACCCACCCAAACACCCACCAACCCACCACAAACACAAACCCCTCACTTAAAAGTAAAACAATACAAAACAGTACTTACCCTTGGAAGCGGTCGAGCTCCTGCAGGAGGAGGCGGCGCAGCTAGCCGGGCAGCCCAGGGCCTTCCGGCTGGAACCCTCGGCAGGCGGCCTCGGCTCCCGGCGGCAGCCACAGGAGGAGGAGGCGCAGCTAGCCGGGCAGCCCAGGGCCTTCCAGCTGGAACCCTCGGCGGGCGGCCTTGGCTCCCGGCGGCGGCCGCAGGAGGAGGAGGCGCAGTTAGCTGGGCAGCCCAGGGCCTTCCGGCTGGAACCCTCGGTGGGCGGCCCCGGCTCCCGGCGGCGGCCGCAGGAGGAGGAGGCGCAGCTAGCCGGGCAGCCCAGGGCCTTCCGGCTGGAACCATTGGTGGGCGGCCCCGGTTCTCGGCGGCGGCTGCAGGAGGAGGAAGCGCAGCTAGCCGGGCAGCCCAGGGCCTTCCGGCTGGAACCCTCGGTGGGCGGCCCTGGCTCCCGCCGGCGGCCGCAGGAGGAGGAGGTGCAGCTAGCCGGGCAACCCAGGGCCTCGGCACTTGGCAGCGGCCACAGGAAGAGGAGGCATGCCTAGCCGGGCGGCCAGGATGCCCTGGGCTGCCCGCTTAGTCACACCTCCTCCTCCTGCGGCCGCTGCCGTGCGCCAAGGCCCAGGGCCGCCCACCGAGGGTTGCAGTCGGGAGGTCCTGGGCCACCCGACTAGCCACGCCGCTTCCTCCTGCGGCATCTGCCGGAGCCACTCCATTAAGGTCCGGCTCCGGCAAAAACTAACGCGCATGCGCAGAAACTCAATCTGACGCATGCGCGATTCAAAATTGCAGCGTGCATGCATCAGATTGACTTCTGCACATGCGCACTAAATTGGAGCCATTTTGGCTCCAATTTTAAAATTTTCTTTTTCTTTTTTTGAGGCGTCGGAACCGGACGCCTCAAAAAAAGGTCTACCCTCCTGGAGAACCCTCCGGGATTATTCCTAATGCTTCTATGGACCCGGTTGGAACCGGCAACATCCCATCACTGGGCATGTGGCAGGCATGCCTCAACACAGAACACTGTTTACCTTCCAGCTGAAGTGATTCCTATTTATCTACTTTCAATTTCTCGCTTTCGAACTGCTAGGTTGGCAGGAGCTGGGACAGAGACAGGAGTTCATTCCATCATGCAGTACGTGGGTATCGAACTGCTTACCTGCCACCTTCCAGTCAGCATCTTAACCACTTGAGCTACTGTCCCTTAGGCAAATAGTAAAAATATTGGACCAGATGGGATGCCCATAGTTCTTGAAAAAAGACTGAATATTCCACTCAAGCTCAAGGCTCTCTAGATCTCTCCATCATCTTATATGAATGGCCATTTGGGTTTCAGCTTAGTTTTAATCTTGATGCAGGGACATTTTTTAGCTTGAATGTTTTTATGATTGTTTGTAAGCTGCCCGGAGTCACCTTGGTGAGGGGGCAGAGATACAAACTGAAATAACAATAACAACAATCATCATCATCATCATCATCATCATCAAAGGCCAGGCTCACCTTTGTAGCTATGAGTGGAAAAACCATGCAACAAGGTAATAGTACAGTCAGCAAAACAGGAGATAAAGTTTAGGTATCACAGTAAGGTCTTGCTAGATGAAAGGCCCTTCTAAGCCAGAGCTTGGAAATTTGGAAAGGAGTATGGGTGGGTTGGGGGGAGATAACTTGTGGAACTGAACAACCCACATGGCCAGGGAAATCCAACAGTCCAAGAAAGACAACTTCTCTATGCTTTTTTCTAGCTCTGATTCACAAAATAGCCTACCTGATGTTTGGGAGAATATAACAAAGGAATCATGAATGTAACATTCCTCTTTTGGATTCTGTGCAGTGAGTTGACCAGCCAAGGAAGATGTGATAATTGTTGCACCTCCATTAGCAACTATTTCAGTATTACTTTTCACCACCCCACTCTGGCTTAATATTAAGCATTGGAGCAGGGAGGATTTTTTTATGGGCATTGCAGCTAGGGAGGAAGGGGTGAATGCCCCCTTCCTTGCCATCCTGCAGCTTTGAGGCAGTTAAGCCTCCATGTTCTTAATTCATTAAATAAACAGAGAAGGATGTGTTTCCTAGGGACATACTGTATTTAGCCCCACATTCCATAGGCCTTAAGATACTTACCATGTTGAAATTTGTTATGAGCCCCCATCGGGGTTAGGTTTGACGCAAGATTTCTTTGTTGCTTTTGAGCTATTTTCATTGGGATTAATGTGGAAAGAAAGAACTTGCCACCTTTTAAAAATGGATGGAATCCCAGGGAAGTCTAATTCCCAGCTACAAAGAGAACTGGGTTACTTGGAAGCTACTTGATAGGCTGTGGATTGGAGCTGGCAGAAACAAAATGGATTTAAGAAAACAAGGTTTATGTGCCAACAAAGAAAGCCCTTGTGAGTGGAGAGAAGAATAGACAACTTCACATCTCTGCTCCCTACAGAAAGAGCCTCCTTGAAGATTGTGAATACATACAATCTAGTGTACCCTGGGTAGTAATCTTGCCAGCTAATCTTTCTAACACCAGATCAAACCAAGGGAACTGAAGAATGAATCCACCAGAAAGGTATTTGTCAAGACCAACCTTAACAATTATCTCAATATATATTGAGGAACCTTCCAGTAATAAGAACACTCTACTGGCAGACTAGCGCAGTAAATACAAATGTGATACAGTCAAACCTCGCATAAAGAGCACTTCGCTTAAAGAGCAGAATTTTCTCTGAATGTTTGCTTTGTTTAACAACTAAAACCAACCAAAAACTCACTTAACAACTAAATCGGGGTTCGCAATTCCCTGCACACACCAGAAGTCACAATTGGGCACTTACAATGGTGTTTCACTTAAAGAGCAAACTCGCTTAAAGAACAATCCTGTGGAACACATTATACTTCTGCTCCAGGAAAATTATTGAGGAACAGCAAGGCACAGACAGACCCAAAATGGTTGGAATGGAACTAATGATTGAGAGACTGCATGACCTGTATGGAAGAGCAATTTTTGTTAAACCCGGCCTCGGTATGATATCAGCTTCACTGATGGAAACAAACAACATTGAAATTCTCACCATCAGAACCCCACAATTCTCTTTTACGTTTGTCTATAAGCAACATGAAGCATTTTGTAGTTTTTATGAACTGGATAATTTTACTTACTTATCTCTGCTCCCCAACACATACAGTGAAAGCTATGAGGCTAGCACTCTTGTTATTGCCACTACTGGGTGAAAATTATTTGATTTATTTATTCATTGTGCTGTGGGACTGCTGACATTAATGCAGAAAAAAGGATTAAGTACATTATTTTATTAAAAAAGCAACAACAACTAGTGAGCCACAAGCTTTCTTTTCCTTATCAAGGCAGATAAGCATTACAACCAGTGATGAGATGATGCCGGTTCCAACCAGTACCCCAGAACCGGTAGGAACAATCCCAGAGGGTTCTCCGGGATGGTAGTCCTGTTTTTGAGGCATCTGGTTCCGGACGCCTCACCGAAAGATTTTTTTTTTAAAATTGGAGCCAAAATGGCTCCAATTTAGTGTGCATGCACAGAAATCAATCTGATGCATGCACACTGCAATTGCGAATCGTGCATGTGTCAGATTGAGTTTCTGCAGAGGAGGCTGAAGGTGGCGGTGGTGCCCCCCACCGGGGATCCCCAGCTCGTCGACAGCGGCCGGCCTGGGCAGGCCTCGACATTCCCGTGGGGGCTCGTTGGCCCCGGGGGAGCCGACGATTTTTGGCCCCGCCCACAACATCATGACATCATGACGTCAGCTCCACCCATGATGTTAGCTCCACCCATGATGTCATGATGTTAGCTCCGCCCCACTGTGATGACGTCACGGTTGGGTAGAAATTTTTTTGTCATCCCATCACTGATTGCAACAAATGTGCTTTCTGGCATGAAAGTCAATTAATCTCTTTCTCCACCATGCATGAGTGGACAGATGATACATGGTGGAGCACTAGAGCAAGGACTTAAGGGAATCGGTAACTAATCTTGTTTAAGCAAAGAGCATAATCAATAAACAGGTTTCTCAGGTTTACCTGTTTCTTCTGAACATAACCACAGTCCTCAGAGAAACAGGAGAGGGAAGTGGAAATAAGTACCGGTAGATGGCTTGGTTCCCAGCAGTAATATATTGTTGTGAGTTATCTTGGTTGCAATACCAAGTTTTATAGGGTGGCTTGATCATGAATGGGCAATTAAGAGCTGTCAAGTGACTTCCAATTTACAGCAGTCCTATGAATCACTGACCTCCAAAATATCTTCTCAAAACAACCTTGCTCTTGTTTAGCAAGCTGAAGGTTGTAGATTTCCTCATTGAGTCAATTAATCTCATCTTCTGATCTCTTTTCCAGCACTATTTTTCTTTCCAAGGCATCTCTGTCTTTTCACTATGGGACCAAAATGTGACAGCTTCCTTTTAAGCCATGTTTCACTTTTTAAAAAATTCAAGCTTGATTTACTCTAAAACCCACTTATTTGGTGTTTTTTTAAACGACAGTACATTTATCTGTGAAGCTCTGCTCAAAGATCAAGTTTCAAATGAATCCATTTTTATTCTTTGTCTGCTTATTTTCCTGTTTATCCCTTAGCTTTTCAATTACAGTAATTATGTACAGTCAAGTAGTTTCTGACATATGATGACCCACCCAAGAGATATAACAAAAGGAAGGCTAGGATAGGTCACCTTGTCCAGAATCCTGCAGGTGATAGGCAACTGTAACCCCAGAAGCCATCCAGCTAGGTTAGTGGTGGCAAACCTATGGCATAAGCACCATTGCCCCAGCACATAGTTTGCCCCACTCCTCTGCTCAGCAGTCCAATGGGAGTGTTTCCTCCCTTCCTCCAACACAGAGTTCACCCTTCCCCTCTGCCCAGCAGCCCAAAGGGAGTGCTTCTCCCCCCCCCCCCCCGTACAGAGCTCACCTCTAGTGGAGGACAGAAGTGCCTGGAGGACAATGGTCCATAGGGTTGCAAAGGGTCGGAATCGACTGTGCGACTAAACAACTGCATAAATTTAAATTTTGGATAAATGAATTCCATTAATCCATTCACAATGTCATGCTCTTCCAGAGGCTTCTATAAGATTATTGGGCATATTTTCTATTTAGATGTTATCACAGAGACTTGGTTTTAAAGTTCTCAAGACTGAATTTGTGTCTGCAAAAAATCAAGTGTCTCTTCATTACAGCAAAAATTGCTATAAAATAAACATGGAGAGTTGAGCAAAAAATATATTAATCCCATTGTTCCTTTACAAATTTATGTACTGTATACAGGAAAAACCCTTTACCTGTTTGGTGCCAAGTTTCAAAATGTAATGGATAGAAAGTATGGATAGAAAGTATGTAATGGATTGGGAGTGGGATAGAGCTGCACAAGGTACTAAGTGAGAGGAGGGAGGGGCAAGCAATAAAAATGAAAATGAACCCTATTGAGCCTTTATGTCATGGGTTCCTAATCTATGGCTCGTGGGCCTAATCTGGGCCACAGTCTCAATTAACCCAGGCCACAGTGAGAACGTACAGTAGGTACTGCTGGAAGATCCCCACGCCACCAGAAGTGCCAAAATGCTGCATTTTCATGGTGAAAATGCAGCAAAAAATAATAATCAAAAAATGGAGTGAAAATGCACTGCATGCATGCACACCCCACCACCACCATGAGAAGTGGTGGAGATTGCCAAAGCAGCCAAAAAAATTGATCTGACTGCACCTGCCGCTACCGCCACAAAAACTGGAAGTGCCAAAATGCTGGTTTCCATGGTGGTGGCTGAAATTGGGGTGGTTTTTTGGTTGCTTTTGTAGCCTCTGCTGTTTCCCATGGCAGCAGAAGGGTCTGTGGAGCATTTTTGCTCCATTTTTGGAATTTTCACCACTTTTTTGCACTTCCAGTTTCTGTGGCGGTGGTGGCTGCAAAAGTAGCAGAAACGGAAAATGCCAACACACACACACACCCCGTATGATTGCGCCCACTGCCATGGAAAATGGAAGCACTGGGAGGAGCCATGCCTCTGGCCTGCACTGCTGTGTGTTGTGGTCTGGCCTGTGGTGGGAAAATGTTAGCCATTCCTGGTTTATGTAGAAAACTATGACTTAAATCTAGTGTTTAAATCATGTTCACCTTGATGCTAGATCAAGGCTGATACTTCAGTGACAAGGAGTAACTTTCAGTAATTCACCACTATGGTATATTTTAGGGGCTGCAGCGGCTCAGTGGTTAAGAAGCTCACCTTGTTAGCTGGAAGGCTGGCAAGTTGGCAGTTCAAGACCTGGGTACTGCATGACAGTTTGAGTCCCCATCTCTGTCCCAGCTCCTGCCAACCTAACAGTTTGAAAGCAAGAAATTGTAAGTAGATAAATAGAAACCGCTTCAGTGGGAAAAGATCTTGGGGGCAGAAAAGGAGCCTCATTCAGGCATCCCTTGAGCAGAGTTTCTCCAGCAAAAATACTTCCAACCCAGAATAATTTCTGACAAAACATTTATTATTATTATTATTATTATTATTATTATTATTATTATTATTATTATTATTATTATTATTATTATTATTATTATTATTATTATTATTATTATTATTATTATTATTATTATTATTGGCATGCAAACTCAATCAATCAATCAATTATATGTTCTAGTAATTATACTGGATCTTTGTGCCACGTGGGCTACTATAATTCATAGTGCCTGATACTGCTCTTGAAAATAACCCAGAGGTTTCAGCTAGTGCCAAATGTTACCACTGGATTTATAACTAGTACAGTACTGCCAGGTGGAATCATATTACAGCAACTCTGCAGGAGCGGTAAAGTCGCTCTCTGTCTGAAATTTCACAAATAGTTGCCCAATTCCTAGATAAAGTACTTAATAGATACAGCAACTGTATTCCGTAACAATCTGTTGTGTAAGGCAAGGTCAGCTCGGGTTGGAATGTATACTTTGTTAATTATTTTCTTTGCTTCCTTTCATGCCAATAAAGGTTTAATAATAACTTCCCTCCCTCAAGTATGCTATAGGAATGCTATAGGTCATGGGTTCTCAACCTTTTCAAGCCGTGGGGTGGGTCATGGTCCCTCAGGCAGCTGAGCAGGCCAGACTGGTGGTTCCCCCTGCCATAAGCGCTGCCATAAAATGTGTCTGCAGCTGTCATAAATGCAGATGCAGCTATTTCCACCACTTCTGGAGGCGGCGGAAGCGAGGGTGTTGGACCACATGAAATGGTGCCAGGGGCCAGATTTGGCCCACAGGTTGTAGGGTGAGACATAGCTAGCACCATAACTATGAGATAACTTTCTTTTTTCCATACTCCCCATTACAGTTGTCTCAGCACTAGCTCAAAACTTATCTGTTTGCTAAGGCATTTCAAGAGGATAATTCAGCCTCTTTTTTTTACTGCTTTTGCTGCTTGTCTTTGTTCTGATGAAATACTTGAGAGTTTTTATTGTTGCAACTATTGTTCTCATCCTCTTAGTACACTATCTTGGTATCTGCCAGAATGAGAGCAGGGTTGTTGTTTTTTTAAACGAAATAAGTAAATTTGGAAGATTAAAAACCTCTCACTCTCAAGATAATGTTCTGCCCTCACAGACATGAACAACAAAGTCTCAACAACAGATTCTCAGGGGGGAGTTCTGAAAGAGCAGTTTTGTAATATGAAGCACAACACATCTCTTGCTTGGGTGTGAAATGTTTTTCACCAAGCTAGTAGGCTTAGGAAAACCTGGGTGTCCTCCTTCCTATTCAGAGCCTATGGGAACAAGTATTAGGCAAACAGAAACAAGCTAAAAGCACACGCTAGATATTGGTGAAAGTTCAATTGTCACATTACAAAAGACATGAAACCAGCTGATGTTGCAAAAGGCAGGAGCGATGAGCACCATGCTTTAGAGAATAAAGCCGAGATATATTGTACAAAAGAGCAAGACAACAGAGCAGCAACTTTGCTGTGAACTCTTACACAGATTTGCCCAGCAGAAAGTCCCACTGAGCATAATAAGGTTTAGGTCGCCCTTGCTTAAAAGCCAGTCATAGCTGATTCTAGGATGTGCTGCTCATCTGTTTACAGCCAAAGAGCCAGCATTGTCTGCAAACATTTCTGTAGTTATGTAATAGGCATGACGAGACATTGGAGTGCATAGAACAGTGTTATCTTTCCCAGCGAAGTGGTACCTATTTATCTACTTGCAATTTCTTGCTTTCGAACTCCTGGTTGGCAGTAGATGGGACGGTGATGGGAGCTCACTCCATCATGCAGCACTTAGGTCATGAACCGCTGACTTGCTGACCTTCCAGTTGTCAAGTTCAGTAACCACTAACCCACTGCAGTTGCTATAATAAGGGTTACACCAATGTAAATAGAGAAAAGGGTGGCCACTTAAATTGGCTTTCAAAAAGGCATTCACACAAAGTGAATGCAGCCAAACATGTATTGCAGCTCCTGTCTAAGTTAGTAGTCTTAAGAACTCATGCCCACTGTCTTCACTTGGAAAAAAAATGCTGCTAATCTTCATTCTACCCAGACTGATGAAAGTTACCTCTATACCTGTACTTATTTCTTTTCTGTTGTTTCTTCTGGGCACTAATATCCAGCCTTGCCTCAAGGTTACCTGCTCCTCCCCACATTATTGTCATAACAATCCAGTGAAACTGATTAAGCAGAGTGAAAGAGAAAAAGAAGAAGAGAGGGAGGGAGGCTGGCCCAATCACAATTTTTCTTCTCCCATGAAAATAGTTTTGGTTTTTAAAGTGCTGCATAACCTGTCCTACACCAATATTTGAAGAACAAGCAAAACACACTGCTCAAAAGTTGTGATGTGAGCAATTTTTGAACAAACTGAGGATAAAAGAATTGATGGTGGGAGGAAATGTAGTAATATTCTTCCTATAGGTGATATCCTATATCCTATACTGTATCACTATATCCTATTCCTCCTAAAGCTCTCCCTTGCTTGAAAGCCAGTTGTGTTCAAATCTATAGAGCAGTCCTCATCTCTATTAACAGCCCAAGAGCCAGCGCTGTCTACATCTGCAGACATTTCCATGGTCATGACTAGATGCCGAAGCACATGGAACACTGTTTCCTTTCCCACCAAAGTAGTACCTATCTATCTACTTGCAATGTCTTGCTTTTGAACGGCTAGGTTGGCAGTAGCTGGGATAGATGACAGGAACTCACTCCTTCATGCAGCACTCAGGTCTCGACCTTCTGACCTGCCAATGTTCTGATCTTTAAGCTCAATGTCTTAACCACTAAGCCGCCATGGCCTTGTCAGCTGTACTGACAATAGTTCTCCTAAGTTTCATGCCTGGTCTGGAGATCACTGAACCTGGGATTGTGTGCACTGCCACTGTTTTACTGTACAATGCAGCATTCTCTTCTCTTCTTGTCTGATACAGCAAATGCAGGATGTAATTCATGGGGACCAAAAGCAGAATCACCTTGTGTGCAAGTCTGATTCCTTGCTATATCAGCTTATCCTTGATCAAAACAGATTACAACTTCTGCCTCATCACAAAGACAATGCAGCTTATTGTTGTAGAGCACAGAGATGTTCTGTTCTAAAATTGGATTAGGCTGGAGGGAGAGTAGAGGAATGTGATTTCAAATGCAGTTTACACTTTCAGGACACAGAAACTGCTATGGACCAGGCTGGGCCATTGGATGTGACAACCTTGTGGACAGAGACAGGATTCCAAAACTATCTCCTTTCTAGTTTGTGAGAGTCACCTTGTTTGTTTCATCACAAACATTTAACTCATCCCACAGGGTGGAAAAGTGATTTGTTGGCTGGTAGTCATAGGCCCCCAAATTGCCGTTTCCCAGACTCTGGCTTCTCCCACACCATTCCAGCTCTGGTTTAAATGTCATGATCTGTTGTTCAAGGTTCAAGAGGCCACTTGACGCAAAAGTGAAGAAAGGTTAACAAACACATCACTCTGACCTGCCAGCCTTGCTCCTGAGGCTCCCAGGGGCAACGCTTGGGCCAGGACTCCAAATAGAAGGCTGACTTAATGAACCTTTCATCTAATTTAGTGAGGCAACTTCTCTTCCCAGAGCTTGCACACTGTCTGATAAGTTCCTCTCAACCCCCTGCTGACCCAAAGGCCTTGAGATGGAAGGTTCATTAAGTCAGCAGGCTGTTTGCAGTCCTGGCTCCAAGGATGCCCCTGGGAGAATATCCGAGAACAAAATCAAGCCCAATCATTAGTCCAAGAAAGCCACAGGCAGATTTCTGAGAGTTCCAGACCAACATGTCTGGACAAGGGCTTTGTTCCCTGAGGCTCCTCCATAGCTTTCTTCTCTTCTTCTTCTGCCGTATCCAAATATAGATGAGCCTCATGGCAATCAGCCATGGACTACCCTGAGAATTTAATGCAGTGGCCTTTCATCTGCCTTCCACATCGCAGCATGACCCCTGTACCACTGATTCTGGTCCACAAGTCACTTTCTGGTCCTCCTCAGCCCCAGGTATCAAGATGGAATCAAGATGGATTCAAGTGGGATTTAATCCATTTGGGGACCATCACACTTCCTTGTGCACTTTGGCACCCAAGGCCATAAGTACTCAGGGTTGTCAGGTTAGTTAACCACTGCCTGACACTCAGCATTGAGTTGCTGGCAGTATAGTCTACTCTATTACCATAGCAGGATAACCTGGCCAGACTGGCAATCTTTCTAGTTTATTTATTATTTATTTACTATTTATTTTATTTTATTGGATTTCTATTGCCACCCAACTTAGCAACGACTCTGGGCGGCTAACAACAATTAAAAACAATAACAAAACTAAATAAAAACCCTTAAAAATCCCATTAAAAATTCAAAAAAAAAATTGCCCCACACACCCCATCCATTAAAAGAGAGAGAAATCTTAATTATATAAGCCAGCAGGTAGGAGTCACCCCTCCATCGGTGCCTCACACCTGCCCTGCCAGCCAGGTTTTCAGTTCTTTCCTAAAGGACAGCAACTCCATCTGGAGATGCAGCCTTCATAGTCCTTCATTTCCTGCCACACTGCATCCTGGTATTGATAGTCTTGCTGTCTACTAGGCTCTACAGAGGGCACTTCTGGAAGAGACACCACTCCCAGGAAGCATTGCCTAGGAAATGATTGAAAAATTCTGAAAGTTGGATTTTTTTTATTTATTAAAAAAAAGTATCCTTATCCAAGAGAGTGGCTGGTAGTCAAAATAAACCAAACTGGACAGGAGATATAAATGACTTGACAGTTTCACATACCAGCTCTAACCCATTGCAAAAGATCACTGCAAAGATGTAACTAGTAGCAGCAGAAAGCCTCTGTGTGCCCAAGGCTGTACTAGATTACAGAAGTGTATTGAAAAAATTGCACCTGTTGAAAAAAAATTGAGGTGACAGCAAGCATTTAATTGTAAATTCCCAATTTACAGGTCTCACATGTAGTAGCAACAATGTGTTCAAAAGGTAAATGTCTCCCTTGCTCAAAAGCTAGGAGGTGGTGCTCATCTCCGTTTACAGATGTTTACAGCTGTCTGCATCTGCAGATGTTTCCATGGTCATGTGGCAGGCATGACTAGATGCCAAAGCACATGGAATGTTGTTACCTTTCCTGCTGAAGCAGTACCTGCTTATCAACTTGCAATTTCTTGATTCCGAACTGCTAGGTTGGCAGGAGCTGGGTCAGACAATGGGAGCTCGCAACATATTTTGCTTATACTATATATGAAGTACATTCTCCCATTTCCCACAACTACAAAGTTTCCCTCAATGAGAAGCGTATGTGGCTCTACATGTTCCTACTTGATCCTCACCACAATTTTATTATGTAGGTCAAGCAAAGAGAGTTTGACTGGCCCAAAGTCACCCAGTAAATTTCATGCTTTTGTGAGAAGCATGTCAGAGATTTATCAAGTTCCAGTATAATGATGTAATAAATAAATTTCATGTCAGAGATTACTCTGTGTTGAAAGGATTTTTGCTGGAGAAACTCTGCTCAGGGGATGCCCGAATGAGGCTCCTTTCATGCTCCCAAGATCCCATCATGCAGCACTCGGGTATCGAAACCTAACATTTCAGTCTTCAAGGTCAGAATCTTAACTACAAAGCCACCGCAGTGCTGACTCTCTGTACAGCTTTATTAAGCTGCTGCTGAAATGTACCAGGTAAGCAGAGGTAAAACATGGTGGGACAAAATAAAGCACATTTTGCCCCTTCAAAACATAATTTCAGAGTATTGGATTGGCAGATCTGGGGCACCTTTTGATTTAAAAAAATATAATTTTTGCAAGAGCAAAATCAAATTAGAAGATGAAGTGGTTCATTGAACAAAAATAACATTAAAGGGGGATATGGCTGAGGAACTCAACCTTCCCTTGGAGTGCTTAAATGTAAGACCAACATGCTCAAGTGGGTACTGCTGGTGGACAACAACACGCTGTGTGAATGTGGAGAGATACTACCAGAAACATGCACTGATGGGGGCTTAAGTTTGACCAATGATAAAGCCAAGAAAGTAGCTTCATTTTGGCAGTCCAAGGTTTAATCAGGACACAAAAGAAGAATAACTTTAAATGTAATGTCTTAGTAACAGTCTACTACTGATTAATGCACTACAGTAATACCTCGGATAACGCTAAGACTTGGTTCCACAAGTCTTGGTGTTATCCGATTTTTAGTGTTATCCGATCCATGTTAAAATCCTATGGGATGGATCGGATAACGTTAAAGCTCCATAGAGATACATTATAACTGCACAAGCTTTAGCGGTTGTTATCCGATCCATCCCATAGGACCTTAACGTTATTCGATCCAATTCTCCTCCCCAGATTACTTAACGTTATACGATTTTATCATTATCCGAGGTAAACGTTATCCAAGGTATTACTGTATTTTGTTTTATAACTAGCCAGAAAATAACAGTGGTGTTTCCCATTAGGAAACATGCCACACTTGTGAATGCTTAAAAATACCCAAAATTATATTCCCCCCCGCAGCTGCTTTACCCCAGAACCTAAATTACCAGTTTTTGACACCTGCCCCCCCCCCGCCTGTTGGTTAAGCTTGGATCATGTGAAAATAACAGATATCAGGAGGAGGAAAAGCAGGGAGGATCCCATACATCTGAGTATGTGATGGTCATACTAGTTCTGCACTGGACACCTCTGTTTTGAGTCCCCTTTTTGCTGGGGAGAAGGTGCTGAAAAGGGGTGAGGCATACAGGTGTTTACCCTTCCAATAGCAAATATCAAAGTGAAGGTCTATGTCAGGGATTCTCAACCTGCAGCCTGCAGGCTGGATGTGGCCCACAGGACCATTTCATGTAGCTCCCACTGCCTCCACCACACCAGAACTGCCACAACTGCTTCCTGAAGCACAAAGGACATGCTCTGGGCATACCATAAGAATGCTTGATGAAAAAGACAATAAGGCTGAGGAAAGCTGAAGATAACTGGAAGGAAGATCAAATAAGAGATTGATTAACTCCATAAAGTAAATCACAGCCTTGAATCTGCAAGAGCAAAGCAAAGCTGTTGATTAATAGGGCATTCTGGGGGTCACTAATTGATCAGGTCACCGTAAGATGGAAGCAACTTCCTGACACCTATCAAACTAGCCAAAATCCTGTTACTTAGCATAGTAAATGTGGTGTCCTTCCAGACTCAAAGGATTGTAGTTTTAGACATACAGTATATAGTAATAAGTAAGTTTTGTTGAAGAATCTCAGTGGGGCTTAATTCTATGTTATTAGCAAATCTTCATTTGCTTAGCTACATGAAAGTAAGTCACAGAGTACAGTAGCTGCATTTGAGCCATTGAAAATCCCCACTGATTCCATGGGCCAATGGGGAATCAAATTCCCATTGATTCCCTGGGTCTAATGTAGTGTGATGCACTACTTTCAGAAACAGAATTTTGGCCAATGGCCTTTTGTTACCAGTGTCAATCATGGAAATTTACAAAAACAACAACAACCCATAAACAAAGGTTGGTCACCGCGGGGAAATGAGATTCTGAAGAAGGCTGCTGGAATGACTAGAAGGGACAAAATCAGAAATGAGATTATAAGGGAACAAATTGGAACAGGGCCAATCTTAAACTATGTAGAGGTAACAAAAAACAGTGGTTTGCCCATTTGGAGAGAATATCTTGAGCCTGGAATGATATCACATTTCTGGTATCTCAGGTTCCCAAAGGCTGTGAAAGTCTCTGAAGGTCAACCGTCTTCCCCCTCATGCGTCTCCCTCCCCACCAGTCTCCACGAGGGCATCCCTTATGGATACCCATTCAAATGGAGCGCCTTTCTCTCCATGATCCTATCCCAGCTGCAACGTTTGCAGCCAATTGCGGGGGGGGGGGGGGTCTGGCGGATGGCGAAGGCTACCCAGGACTGAGTGATAACCCTACAAAGATAGAAAGAGGGAAAAGAGGTAACATTTTACAGGATCTGGAAAAACCCTCAACTTCCCCCAAAGCCTGGATCTGTCCGAAGCATTTAAAAAGCGGGGAGGGGGGGATGAAATGGGTTTTGGAAAGGAGAAAAGGCGACGAGCCAGAAAAACCCAAAGGGACCATGGCCGGTCCCAGGCGCCCCATCCCCGGGATGTCCCCCACGGAGCGTGCATCCCCCGAGGCTTACAGCATTCACGCGAACAAAACCATCATCGCCATCGCCATCATTATGGTGCAAAAAGATTAATTGGGCATTAAAGATCTGCTAGATCGAAGATGTACACATATGCCCTTTTTTTTATCCTTATGAAGAGACAGCGGCGATCCAGTTGGCTTAGAATTTGTCTGTGCACCGCCCAGCGTGGGAAATATCCCTGATGGATGGTATATAACAATGTAAATACTGTACATGCAATAAACAAAAAATGTACTAAATAAATTTATAAATGCATAAATAGATAAATGCAGAAATAAACCATAAGTGAAAAAAATAAATGCATGCAAGCATAAATAAATAAAATCTGCGCAGAGCTCAGCACCGAGCAAGGCGCATCGCTGCCCATCCACACACACCCGGTTCTGGCTTTGCCTTACCGTTTGCTGAGCCATTCGGAAGGAAGCGTCCAGCAGCATGAGTCGCCACGGCTCCGAGATGGTCCCGGGCAAAGGCAGGTAGATGTAATAAGCGCTCATGGCCAGCAGCCCGGCCAACACCACGGCGGCCGCCTTCATGCCGATGCCCCCCTCCCTCTCCCTGCTGCGGCCAGTCAGTGGTGCCTCCTCTTCCTCCTCGCAGCCCAAGCCGGCTGCAGCGCCGCTTTTTTAAACGGAGGGGCTTTGCGGCGGCCAAGGTGGCTCGCGACGTCCCATTCCAGGGTTTCGTAACCCTCCCTGGCCAATCAGGGCAGAGGCGAGAGGAAGTCTCGGCCCTTCCGTCGCCCCCCCCCCCCGCCGCCGCCCTCTCCAACCCACACACCGCCCGCGTGTGCGCCGTCCAGCCTCGGTGTGTCCTTGCGATTGTTTGCGCTTCGCTCCAGCTTGGGGGGCTAAGGCGGAGACACCTGGTGGTCAAAGGGCGGAGGTGCAACACCCAAGTCCCTGAGCAAAAGTAGAGGTCAAGGTTTTCCTTGCGCAAAGCTCTCTCTGTGTGTGTGTGTGTTTAAGGGCAGGTGGAAATCTTCAAAAGACGCTGTGAGCCCTTGCTTGTGTGTGTTCTCAATTATACCCCGCTCTTTTGGTGCAAGCATCACTCAGGGCGGCTTACAATGTATACAAACATATATATCATTTCTTCTCACTTATTATAAATAAATAAATAAATATAAAGATGAACTGTTTGCTAGTCTAACCATAAGGACACATATGCAGCCAGGTTTTGGAGGTCTCAGGATCTCTGCTTTTTATTGTTGTTGTCTAGTTGTAATTGCTATCCCCTGGACAGCGAGAAGAACAAACAGATCAATTTTAGAAGAAATCAAACCTGACTGCTCCCTAGAAGGTCAAATTGTAAAGATGAAGCTGAGGTACTTTGGACATCAAATGAGAAGAGAGGGTTCACTTGAGAAGGCCTCGATGCTGGGAAAGGTGGAGGGCAAAAGAAAAAGGGGGCGGCCAAAGATGAGATGGCTAGATGGTATTGTGGATGCAGTGGGGGCAGAGCTGGGTGGGCTGAGGAGGATGGTGGAGGATAGAAGTGCCTGGCGGGTGGTGGTCCATGGGGTCGTGGAGGGTCGGAATCGACTGTGCGACTGAACAACAACAAAGTTGCACAGTCAAGTCTGGCCCTTTGCATCCCCATGGACTACAGCATGCCAGACTCCTCTATCATCCAGAATCATGTGGAGTCCACCGAGATCCACACCCACCACCCAGAGTAGGAAAATCCCCTGGATGGGTGGGGTATAAATATAACAAATAAATTAAATAAAATCAATGATGCTGTCTAATCATCTCATAACATCTTTTATAAATGATAAGACATTCTTGTGGAGACAATGGAACACGTCTGCCTAAAGAAGTGGGGTACCAGCCATCAAAGCTTATGAGTGGGAGAAAAGAATTTATGAGACATTCATGACGCCAGGGTTGAGGACAAAATATTAATTATCTTGTGAACTGCCCAGAGAGTGTTCCAAGTTCAATGGGAGAATATATGAGTGTTATTGCTATGAGATACTGCTTGCTGTTGGTTCTGCTATACCAGAGAAAAACTGCTACCCCGTGGATGTTACTGCAAACAACACTACTTCTCCTTTTGCCTTCCATCTTTCACAGCATCAGGGCTTTCTCCAGTGAGATCTCTCTTCTCATGTCACAGCCAAAGTACTTGAGTTTCAGTTTCAGTATCTCTCCATCCAAGGAGCAGTCAGGGCTGATTTACTTTAGGATGGATTAGTTTGATCTCCTTGCAGTCCAGGGATGCTCAAAAGTCTTCTCCAGGCCCACAGTTTGAAGGAATCTATTTTTCTGCCTTCTTTATGGCCCAGCTCTCATAGTCATACATTACTACTGGGAAGAATCCCTCTGCTTGTGACACTTTAAATTGTGAAGAGATCTGCAGCTCCTGAAAGCTTGCACATATCTTGGATCTGAAACCTAATGGCTTAGAACTAAGGTGTTTGACAGCTGATGTAATGGATACCATGTTTGACTGGGACTCTGGACTTCTGAATCCCCATTTGGCCATAGAAACTCATTGGACTGTGATGGTAGCAGCAATAGTAAACCATTTCCCCAACATCCCACACACATCAAAACGCTAATGGATATGTCATAATTTGAAAGTAAATTCCAAACAACGATGCTTCCAAATGGATATGCTATCATTAACACTTCAGACGGCAGAGTAGCAATTCTTTTTCATGTTAACATTTTTTCTGGAATGACATGATGTTCCAGACACTGCAAAATCTCTCTCCTTAATTCACAGAAATTTCTAATGCATGATTTCCATTTACAACTCTTCTATGTTCTCAATTTGTTTCTTCTTCTCTCCCCCTCCTCATAAAAAGACAGAAGCAAAAGATAGATTTTGCAATTTTTTTAAATTATAATTTCTTTTAATTTCATCTGAAAGTGTGTGTGCCTGCGTGCGCATGCGTGCATGCACATGCAGTGCACACATGCACACATGCACGCATGCACATGCACACAGTGCGCGCGCGCGCGCACACACACACACACACACACACACACACACACACACACACACACACACACACACACACACACACACACACAGAGTGACAGACAGAAGAACTGAGAAGAAATGAGATACATACTTACAAACAGAAGCTGACCTGCCCCTCCTCTAGTTAAATAAATAAGGTAGGAAAATTTCAGAATAAAAGAGGGCATAAGCAGGATTTCAGATGAACATCCTAAAGAATACAGAATGCCTAAAAGAAAAATAAGTGGGTTCTAAATCAAATTCTGACTTAATTCTCACCTGAAGCTAAAATGAATAAACTAAGGCTAAGTTGCATTATAAGAAGACAAAACTCTCTGTGTATGACAAAAATAGAAACAAGGCAGGGCAACAGGAAAATAGGAAGATATGAAATAGTTTGATTTAATAAAGAAACCCACAGCATTTTGTTTGCAAGACTTGAGCTTGAATAGCAGAACCTTTGAGCAGTGATGGGCAGCAGCTGGTTCACACCGATTCGTCAGAACCAGTAGTAGCTTTCCCCAGTGTCCCAGAGAACTGGTAGTGGCTTGGGGGGGGGGGAGAAGAACCACCGTGGGGACTTACCTTTTCGCTGGTTCCACCACTGCGCATGCATGCCAAGCACTTGGCGCACCTACAGCACTTGGTGTGCATGCATGCCTACAGCACTTGGCATGCCTACAGCACTTGGTGTGCATGCATGCCTACAGCACTTGGCATGCCTACAGCACTTGATGCACATTCGTGCCTATAGCGCTTGGCATGCCTACAGCACTTGGCATGCATGCATGCCTAAAGAGCTCTGCCTGCTGAGCCAAGCAGCCATTTGCTGCGTGGAGTGTGGCAGCGCAGAGTATCAGGTGGCCACACACAGCCACGAAGGAACTGGTGGCTGCTGTTGAGGCCCTCGGCAACCTCCTTGCTGTCCTCCCACATGGGCAGGAAGAGCAGCTGCTAGCCTAAAGCTCCCTACAGCCTGCTCCCTAGGGTAAGTGACTCGCCTTTGGGTGTGGGGTGGGTGGGTGTATTTGAATGTGTATTTAATGAGTATTTATTTTTAATGTGTAATTTTATGTGTTTTATGTTTATTTAATTTGTATTTTTATGTGTTTTATATCTATTTAATGTATATTTAATGTGTATTTATTTTTAATGTGTATTTTTATGTGTTTTTATGTGTATTTTTATGTCTATTGAATTTGCATTTTTATGTGTACAGGTACTTATTTTTATGGTTTTTTTCCCCTTTGGCTCTGCCCATGACATCATGATGTTGGCTCCACCCATGATGTCATGATGCTGGCTCCACCTACAACATTGGCTCCGGCCACAGTGTGGTAGTAAAAAATTTGGCTGCCCACCACTGCCTTTGAGAGGTCATTCATGTGTAAGTTGGAAGCAACTTGACAGCACAAAGCAACAGCAAATAATAAAAATATATTATAATATAATTTATGTTTTATAAATGATAAGACATTCTTGTGGAGACAATGAGGACACCACTGCCTAAAGAAGTGGGGTACCAGCCATCAAAGCTTATGAGTGGGAGAAAAGAATTTATGAGACATTCATGACGCCAGGGTTGAGGGCAAAATATTAATTATCTTGTGAACCGCCCAGAGAGTGCTCCAAGTTCAATGGGAGAGTATATGAGCGTTATTGCTATGAGATACTGCTTGCTGTTTGTTCTGCTACACCAGAGTAAAACTACTACCCCGTGGATGTTACTGTAAACAACACTACTTCCTTACAAAGAGGGGTTCAGACAGCAATGTACAGGTTTAGTGTACTGTATTTCTTAAAATTCTTGAGCCATGCGTTTTGCAAGGGATGTTTCAAAATTCACCTCTTGCATAAACTCTCACGTTTTCTAAAATTGTTCTGGCAGAATCTTCTGATACAGCTGCCCCTAATCTTTGTTTGGAAGTAAGATGGAAACATGTAGCATTATTTGAAATGTTACTTTGGGGTGGGGGTGGGAATGAAGAATGTTAAACAGTGTTACACTTCTCCCTAATTTGTAACATTACCATTAACATGATACATTTGAGGATAAAAATAATATTTAGTTGCTACTTATGAGTAAAAACCCCACATACCTACCCATTTATATACCGTAGTTGAACCCTTAATCATGGCATAAGTATTTGTTTGTAGTAGAAAAGGGGTTTTTTTTGATGAAAGATTGAACTATAGGCATGTCAAGTCATCTGCTACTCATATCCATATGTGGATATGTGGGCGGCAATATAAATTTGAACTAACAAATAAATAAATAATCAATATCCGAGTACAGTATACATATTTCCTGGAAACAAGAAAAATGCCATTGGCGTTAATTTGTTTAAGGTGGATCCCATCTTGCCATGAAGTGACCCACAAACTATGATCACGGAGCCATATCCTGTGGCTCATTTTGTCACTGGGTCCGATGGTTTCCAGTGGCATCTCCTCTGCTGAGGGGATCATCACCCCACCTAAAAGGGCTCATCCATCCACTCCCCAACACTTGGCGTTAAGTTGCTGGCTGTACAGTCTACTCCATTACTGTAGTGGATGTCCAGGCAGGCTATAGGATGTCAAGTAATTCAGCCATTTCTTGCATTATATTTGCATTGACCCCTCATTCAGTTTGATACCATGTAATGAAATTAAATTTCAAAAGTTACCCAGAGCAGTAACAACTGTTATTTTCCCTAGCATAACAATTCACTTTTCCAGTTACTTTCACAAGTTAATTTCAAAAAACATGGTAAATCATTTTAGAGGCATTCTGACAGGAATTTCTCAAATTCTATTCCCTTCTTTTAGAAGTCTAAAGTAGCAAGAGAAGTACTACTTTATGGTGCATTCCCCCCCCCCCGAATACATTCCAAGACCTTCTGTAGATACTTGAAACTGCAGATAACAGCGAACCCTATATTTCACACATATACTTGAGTCAGAGAAATGGGGAAGAGGTTTCAAATACTTCTGTTGTTCTACATGTGAGCTACCAAAGGTCTGCCTCCATTCCTTATAAACACTATACTGCAGATAATGGGCTCTAGTTTCTAGTTCTGGTAATGTGAATAATTTTAGACCCACAGATAGTAAACCCATGGCTTATTGTGTGGGGGCTGTATTTTTTATTTTTAAAAGCATGTAGGGTGGGAGTTCCCAACCTTTTCAAGCTGGGGACCAGGTCATGCTTTCTCAGTCAGCTTTGAGGGCCAGATGGCCATTTTGCCTTGCCTGCATGATAGGGGTGGTCATTTTGTCCCAAGAGCTTCAAAGGGTGGCCATTTTGTTTCTCAATTTTTAAATTTTTTTTTATCATCATACTTTTATGTCGCCCTCCTCACAAATGACTCAGGGTGGCTGACAACAAATAAAACATACCAATTATACAATCCCACAATATAAACCCATCCATCACAAAAGATAATAAAAAGTTAAAATTTTAAAACAGTAAAAATTACAAATCAAAAATTAAAATAGAGCTAAAAACACAGCTAAGAACACAGAGGGGCTTTTTAATAGGGAGTCAAATGAGCCAAACATCCTGAGTGACTGTCTGGCCCAGACCCCATACCTGCCCAGCCAGCCAGGTTGTAACACCCTTCCTAAAGGGCAGCAACTCTGTCTGGAGATGCAATTATGTTGGCAGAAAGTTCCATAGGGCCTGAGCAGACACAGAGAAGGCTCTTCTTCTAGTGTTAGAGAGGTGCGCCTCTCTAGCTGATGGCACCACCAAAGAACTCTTGGAGGGGTAAGAGGCCACATGAGATGGCGCTATGGGTTGGATCTGGCCCATGGGCCTTAGGTTGGGAGCCCCTTATATAGGGGGTACCAGAGGCGTAGCTACCGCCGTATCAGCCGTATCAATTATACGGGGCCCCCGGGCTACGGGGGCCCCCAACGGCAAAAAATAAAATTAAAAATAAAAAAGAGCAAAAATTTACTGCGCATGCGCAGAAACTCAATCTGATGCATTGCGCATGTGTCAGATTGAGTTTCTGCGCATGCGCACTTTATTGGAGCCATTTTTGGCTCCAATTTTTAAAAAAAAGCCGGAGTCGGAGAGTCGGAGTCGGAGCCGCAGCTTTTAAGCAGCGAGGCAGCCCCGACTCCGAGGCCCTCCCCCCGGTCGCCGCGGGGGCTCCCTGCCTGCGCCAGCCCGGGCGGTGCTCTCCACGGTCGCCGCTGGGGTGGGAGTCCACCAGCTGCAGGACCAGCTCGCGGGCGCGCCCCGTTCCGCGGCAGGCGGCAGGTCACCTGGAGCGCGCCTGGAGCTGACCTACCGCGCGCGCCTGGAACTCACCTGCCGCGCGCGCCTGGAGCTCACCTGCCGCCTGCGTGCGGGATGGGGCGCGCGAGCTGGTCCTGCAGCTGGTGGACTCCCACCCCAGCGTCTAGGTTGAGAGCCCCGCCCGGGCTGGCGCAGCCTGCCAGGGAGCCCCCGCGGCAACCGGGGGGAGGGCCTCGGGGCTGCCTAGCTTCGCCCGCTCGCCTTCCACAACTGCCCCTTGCCTTCGCCGTGTGCGGCGAGGGAGCGATCGGCAGCAGCGGCGGCGCGGCGGCGGTGACAGCAGAGGCGGAGGAAGAAGAGGCCCCAGGATTTAGGTAAGTGAGGTTTTTGTGTTTCGGGTGGGTGGGTGGGTGGGTGGGTTGAGGTGTGTGTGGTTTTTTTTTTTTTTTACATTTTAATTCTATTTTATTTATTTTATTTTTATTTATTTTATTTTTATTTTTGGCCCCGCCCACGACGTCATGACGTCATGACGTTGGCTCCCCCCATGACGTCATGATGTCATGACGTTAGCTCCGCCCCACATCTAAAGGGCCCCCAAACAATTTTTATACGGGGCCCCGGCAAGGTAAGCTACGCTTCTGGGGGGTACAATACCATGATTCACCATTAGAGAGGACAGGAGTGTGGATCCCTGCAGTTTTCTTGCTGGTAAAAACAATGTAACATGGCAGCAATTCAGAATGTGGTACAGGTATGCAGTTTAACATACAAAACAATGATGATAGCAGCAACCTTGCTGTCACAAACTGATGTATCACGTGACAAGTTCTTGAAAAACAAAGTCATTTTCTACATTCAGAGGCTGTAGAGATCCTCCTCCCAAGATAATCCCTCAAAGGAAAAAATTAATCTCCAGCTCATCAGTTTATTGAAAAAACAGGCTTGTCCTGTTCACATTCAGCTAGGTGTGACTGTTGATCAACAGGGAGTGGACAAAGGCAATAGATCCAGAGCTGAAACTTAGAGGATACACGTTATTCTTTGTGTGCCAAGAGGATATTAAAACCAAGCACCCAATGAGATGATGTTGTAAATGTATTCCACTTTTCTGGACATTTCTTTTTTGCAGCTGGTTGGTCTGCTTTTCCTTCTGTCATCTATACCCCCTGGATACTGGAGCTGAGCACCCCCTTTAGAGACCCTATCAGGAGGTGCTTTCTTTTATCCTGTTCCCAGTGTATGTAGAAGCTAGGAATAGGATAAAAAAAAAATAGAAGGAAGAGGTGTCAGAGCTGCTTCCAGTATAGACATCTGGCATCGCTCATCAGCTGGTGTTCAATGCCTGTAAATTTCCCCCTTATTTTGGTAGATGATCACTGCAGCAATACAGTAATAATCTAGGTCAGGGATTCTCAACCTACAGCCTGGGGCACCGTTTCATGTGGCCCACCACCACATCCACCACACCAGGAAGTGCCATGTGGTGGAGGAAGGGCAAAATGGCCATCCAGCACCTGAAGCTGTCTTAGGGAGCATGACTTGGCACCCAGCTTAAAAAGATTGAGAATTCCTGATCTAGGTAAAGGTCAAGGTCTCCCTTGTTTGAAATCTAGTTGTGTTTGACTCTAGGGGGTGGTGCTCATCACTGTTTACAGCCAAAGAGCCAGCACTCTATGTGTTGAAGATGATTGTGGTCATGTGGCAGGCATGACGAGTTGCCAGAGTGAACAAATGCTGTTACTTTTCCCACCAAGGTGGTACCTATTAATCTACTTGCAATTTCTTGCTGTTGAGAGAACAAGACAAATAATTTTACTCCCCTCCCCACTATCCTCAGATAACACAAACTGTCTAATTTACTGCACTCGTTCAGCAAAGATCATCTAACAGCAAAGGCAAAAAAAAAAAAAAAAAAAATCACACTTCTCCTGGTCATCATCAGCAAGTACTTCTGTTTCATTGACTACATCAAGGCCTTTGACTGTGTGGACCACAATAAACTGTGGCAAGTAATTAAAGAGATGGGAATACCAGAACACCTTATATGCCTCATGAGAAACCTGTACATGAATCAAGAAGCAACAGTTAGGACAGAATATGGAATGACAGAGTGGTTTGGAATAGGAAAAGGAGTAAGACAAGGCTGCATTTTGTCACCCTGCTTATTCAACTTATACACAGAGCACATAATGCACAATGCAGGGATGGAAGAATCACAATTTGGGATCAAAATTGCTGGGAGAAGCATCAACAATTTGAGATATGCAGATGATACCACCCTAAAGGCAGAAAGTGAGGAGGACTTTAAAAAGCTCCTGATTGGGTTGAAAGAAGAAAGTGCAAAAGCTGGCTTGAGACTCAACATCAAGAAAACCAAGATCATGGCAACAGGCCCTATCAGTCCCTGGAAAATAGATGGGGAAGAAGTAGAAGCAGTGACAGATTTTACTTTCTTAGGATCAAAGCTCACTGCAGATGGTGATTGCAGCCATGAAATAAAAAGGCGACTGATTCTTGGGAGACAAGCTATGAGAAACCTGGGGAGCATAGTGAAAAGTAGAGACATCACCTTGCAAACAAAAATTCGCATAGTATTCCTGGTGGTAATGTATGGTTGTGAGAGCTGGACCATTAGGAAGGCTGAGCACAGAAGAATAGACACCTTTGAAATGTGGTGTTGGAGGAGAGTTTTGAGAGTAGCCTGGACAGCGAGGAGAACAAATAGGTTGATCCTAGAAGAAATCAAACCTGACTGCTCCTTAGAAGGTCAAATAGTAAAGATGAAGCTGAAGTACTTTGGACATCAAGTGAGAAGACAGGATTCGCTTGAGAAAGCCTTGATGCTGGGGAAAGGTTGAGGGCAAAAGAAGAAGGAGGTGGCCAAAAATGAGATGGCTAGTTGGTATTGTAGATGCAATAGGCACAGAGCTGGTTGGGTTGAGAAGGATGGTGGAGTACAGAGGTGCCTGGAGGGCGGTGTTCCATGGGGTCACAAAGGCTCGGAATTGACTGTCTGACTGAACAACAAAAACACCTCCTAATTATCTGGGTAAGTATAATTTGAAGGAGCAAAATGCTGTTGGGACACAAGGATTGCACCAACTGGCATTTTGTTTCTCCCTCACAACCCTTTGATCCTGTATTGGACAGTGCAAAGGTTGCCCTTGCTTGAAAGCCAGTCATATCTGACTCTAAGGTTTATAGCCAAAGAACCAGTGTGTCTGCATCTGCAGATGTTTCTATCAACGCCGGAGTGTATGAAATGCTGTTTCCTTTCCACTGATGTGGTACCTATTTATCTCCTTGCAATTTTTTTGCTTTCGACTTGTTAAGTTGACAGGAGCTGGGACAGAGATGGGAGCTCACTCCACTGTGCAGTACTCAGGAATTGAACTCTGACCTTCTAGTAACTGAGTTCAGCTTCTTAACCACTTGAGCCACCACAGTCCCATATCGGGCATTGTAGTCAGGCTCTTATCTTGCATGTTAGGAGCACAGTTCAGAGGCTTTTCCCTCTTGTGTGATGAAGTCATCTTGAGTTGCAAATGCTCACATGAAAGGAAACTAAATCCAAGTAGCAAAGACCTGAGAAAGAAAAACTAACTCTTGGTTTTGCAGGTTGCAGAGGTTGAAAGCAGGATGGAGACGGTCCCTGAAGATCAAATTGGCTGCATCATCGTTGAAGAAATTACAACAAACTGTTGTTTGTTGTTGTTGTTATTATTGTTATGATGATGATGATGATGATGATGATGATGATGATGATGATGTTCAATTTACTGTATATCCCGCCCCACTCGCAAAATGCGACTCTAGGCGGCTCACAACCATGTCATCACATAATATACATCAACATAATAAAATCATAAAATACAGTATACAGTACATAGTAAAATACCATTTAAAACTAACATAGTACATCGCAATTAAGATACTGTACCAAAAAAAATCCATTTGATGCTCAACCTCCTTCAACCAATGAAGAGGACTTACAAAATAACTTGTCATAGTTGCAATTTAGTACTTTTTCAGAGGTGCAACAAGAAGTAAAGTTAATATTTACTATGGGTTAGTAGTGTGTAGAAAGATCTGAGTAGTGAGTAGAAAGAGGGAAGAAGAGTCACATGGGTGGTTCATGTAGTAGAAAGACCACATCCTATTGCCTTTCTTTGTGTGAAGGAAGTGCTACAGGGTGATAGGAACAAAGGAGAGGAAAGGACAAAGGCAGTGAGAAGAGAGACTGCAAGGGAATGTAAACAGACATGCATGGTCTCAGCAAAAAAGCTCCAGGACCTTGTGACTCTCCCAAAGCAGACACTAAGATTGGACTTCTCTGCATTTGACTGCTGATGCATCTACTAGCAAGATAAAGGTTGCCCTTGCTTGAAAACCAGTTGTATCCAACTCTAGGGTTCAGTGCTCATCTCTGTTTATAGCCAATGAGGCAGCGCTGTCAATATCTGCAGACCTTTCTGTGGACATGTGGCAGGCATGCCTAGAAAATGTTTACCTTCCAACCGAAGTGCTATCTATTTATCTACTTGCAATTTCTTGCTTTTGAATGGCTAGATTGGCAGGCCCTGGGACAGATGACAGGAGTTCACTCCATCATGCAGCACTCAAGTCTTGAACTGCTGACCTGCCAACCTTTCAGTCATCAAGTTCAGCATCTTAACCACTGAAAAATATTTATCTACTTGTAGCCAGAGAGCTAGTGCTACGTGTTAAGACCAAGTTTGGTTTCCGACATAAAAGGCTATCATGGAGATGATTGTCAGAACTGAATGTTAGAAATCATGTTTGGGAAATGTGGAAACAGCAAAGCATATGAAAATAAATTTCACATGGATCCCTAGAAAATAAGATAAAGTAAAAATAAATAAATAAGACTGGCAGGCAAGTTGACAGTAGCACATAAGGAAGATCCATAAGCATTGCTGCTCATATTGGCTGGTTGCTATATCTGGTACAGTATTTGTATGTATTCTGCCTCTGGATATGAAAGCTTCATTTTTAAGAGGACTTGTAATTCTCCATGTAAGGCCTTACAGGGACAGAATCTTTAATTCCTGATGCTCATGTAAATGCCAAACAGACAGAATTGTGTGGAGAGGGATTTTGTTAAGATAGGTCAGATTGTTTACTATATTAATACTTTTAAGAATTTCTATAGGCTATAGAATTCCAGCCAAGCTGGAACTTTCTTTATGTGTTGGACTACAAATCCCATCCCATCTTCAACTAGATATAGTATAGGGTAATTCAAGACACTTGGGGAGAAAATGCCAACTGGAGTACAGTATTTGCTGTGTAATGTTTTGATCACAGTATTTTAAATGTCCAATAAACAGAACTGGCCCCTTGAGGGAACTAATGAGCATTTCCATGTATTTTGCAACAGTTGCAAAAGCAATGGTAACCATAAGGTATTAGTACCTTGGTCCAAGGTCTCCAGGGATTGAGGCGGCTATACATTTCAGAATGTCACCCTTTGCATATAAAAAGCAATGGAAATAATGAACAAGGAGTTTATGGATTCACAGTAATTGGGATTTAGCTAGTCAATGGCCTGTATCCTGTTCAATATTCATGCAGATATGGATAACCAAGTATGGAAGCTGCCATGGTGATTTAATAAGGTGCTAATTGCAAACAACTACGCACAAATGGATACCTTATTAGAGCGCCTCAGCAACCTCTAGGCTTTAAGCCACACATATGTAAATACTGAACCACATGCTGAGGTTCACTTTACTCACGGCCTGAATACATCAAATTCAAAAGCCTGAATGGTACTGCAAATCCCACCCAAGTATTTGTTATAAAAATTAGAAATCTGACCAAGTATTTTTATATCATTCTTCTTTATGTTGTGCAATAAGATAACCTGTTGGGTCTTTTTAAAAAGAAAATTGTTTACTTAAAGGACAAAACAAATAACAGCTAAAATTGTGACACAACAGGTCTAAATGCAGAATTATCATATTTCAATATTGATAAGGACCGTCCAGGTTTTCTTATGTTTGAACTCTAAAGAAACCTGTTGGGTCTTTATCAATAAAAGGAATGCGCTCTCAGATTTTTTGAGTACAAGAGAGAACTAAAGAGAGGAAATTTGAAAAGCATGAAGTTCAATCAATTTTATGCCTTTGCTTAGGCAATGGGAATATATTTGTTTTTTGCTTACTTCTTTGCTTTAAGATTAATCATCCATAACCTCGGTTTCCTGAACTGAAAAGCAGAAAAGTACCTCGAATCTTACAGAAGGCAAAGCTTGTTAATTTTATATTTTGATGTTTTGCCAGAGTGTATGAAGCAATTATTTGTAAACCTTGAGGGTTTAAAATAACTTTCAGGGATGTTGAAATGTGTTTCATGGATTAAACAGGAAGAAAAGCTCTTGCTCTATTTAGAAGCCTGATGCAAACTGTATGATTGAGTGCCAAAATATAGATGCTGAATGGCATGGTAAGAGGGGATTTAACTGGGTGTTAGTTAAGCTCTTGGTTCTTAGATTGATGAATCATGACGCCAAAGAGGGGGGCATGACCTAACCTCAAGAGAGGAGCTCACTCTGCAGTGTTGATACAACTCCTCCTTTTGGGAAAGTCTGTCATCTTCCTGCTGATTTCAGGAACAAATAGTCAGAAACAAAAAAAAAATCAAAAGAAAAGGCCCAACATGTTTGGCAGGTGAAATCTAAAATGACTGCTGCTTGCAGGGTTGGATAGCATTTGGGATCTTTGTACCTCAGTATGTCCCTCATTGTCACTGTTAGTCACTATTAATTGACCCATCTCCTGCCTCTGGTACCTCTCTTAACAGATATCCAGTGATGATGATGATAATATTTTGACTTGTATGCCGCCTGATGCTTGTCAAACATAATTGGATGGTATAAATTTTTTTGGCTTTCTTGTGTGAAGAAAAACCAAAATGGTGAGACACAAGACAGGAAGGACCTGTTCAGTTGTTGGCTTGGAGGATTAAGAATTAACTGTAGGCTTGGCTTTCTTTCCCTTCACCTTAGTCTCTTATTTACAGCAAACTATTGATTATGCATTTCCCAAACTGTGTTCCATGGAAGTCAGTACATTGGCTGATCAGTGCTTTGGGGCATTGACTTAGGCTTCTGGGAACACTGGAGAGGGTATTCCTGCACCCTACCCCATGTTCTTTTCCCCAATCATCCCCCCCTTTACATACATGAGATTAATGCTAGATCAGCTTATTATTAGTATTGATATAGAGGTCGCCACCATATACACAGGGGATACATTCCAAGATCTTCTGTGGATACCTGAAACTATGGAAAGCACTGAACACCCTATTATATCCCACGTATAAACAGGGATGCTTGTTGGGATTCAGGAGCGGGTGCTGCCAGTGATGGGATTCAATTTTTAAACTACCTATTCTGTGGGCGTGGCATGGCGGGCATGGCCATGTGACTGGGTGGGCATGGCCATGTGACTGGGTGGTTGTGGCCAACTCAACATCAATTCTTTGTCCTAATTTTCAGTATAAAAAAGATATACCAGAAGGTAGTTTACTTTATGCATTTAATACTTAAATAAGAATAAGAGGTACACAAAACTAGATTTTTATTTACATATTGAGCTTATGAACCTGTAATTTTATATGTGTTGTAAACCGCCCTGAGTCGGTCCAACCGAGTAGGGTGGTATAAAAATTAAAATTAATAATAATAATTTTGTTCCAAAAGTTTTACAATATGAATGATAAACTATAGAACAGTTTGGCAATCTGAATTAAAAACTATACAAAACTACACAAGAGTTGGACAATATGAATTAAAAAATTTATAAACTACACAAGAGTTGGACAATATGAATTAAAAACTATAAAATAAAACCTGACCAAACCCCCCCACATATTTTAGGTACAGTATCTCCAAATTGCTGCTTGATTGGCATCCTTTTTTTCAGTTTTATTCAAGCATCATCATCTGTGTGATGTGCTTGCAACCATTTTTTCACTGTAGGAATAGGGTCCCAGTCCATTAAAGGTAGGCCAATTAAACTAACAGTCATTATGTTTGCTATATTAGAAACAGTCAGGCGATTTCTCGTCTCAGAACATATGTTCATTTTTGAAAAACCTCTTTCTGCTTCTGCTGAACTTATAGCAATTGTTCTGACAATAGTTTTAGCTTTTTGAATACTGTCAGGAATTGCACATTTATTGGAATCTTCCAAAACATTTTCTACAAAAGCCTGACAATTGTTTAAGTAGTGCCATATTATTATGTTTGGAAACTCTCTTGCTATTATAGTGCTCACTCCAGATTTTCTCCCAAGCATAACACTGGCACCATCGGAGCAAAATCCTGTTAAATTTTTTTCCATGTACTTCTTAGTAAACCCAACATTATTTAAACTTCCCATAACTGAAGAAAATATTGTCTCTGCATCTTGTTTTTCTAATTCAACTAGCTCTACAAAAATGGTTGGTGATATAAATGAACCCTCAACTTTTAAGAAAAGTATAACAACTGGTTTGCAAGATATCACTGAGGCTTCGTCAATAATCAAACACATTTTCAGATTCTTTTCAATAATTTTAGTAAATATTTCTTTTTTAATTTCTTTTGCAATGAAATCTACTATTTTCACTGCAGTTTTATGTGAATGTAATCCTATTCCCATATCTAATCCATTTTTAATTTGCAATGCTATCTCATCCTCTATGTCTGAAAATGGTTTACATCTTTGTGCCAGACTATAAACTGTATTAAATACTCTACAAGTAGTAGATAAACATTTTTCAGTCATACTATCTAATGCTTTTGTTATAGCATCCTGCTTCCCTTGTTTTATGTTCTCTTTGCAAATAGCATGAGCTTTTGATGAGAAATGTTCTTTCATCTTTTTTCTTAGAGATGATTGTTGTACTTCTTTATTTGTTCCTGCTGCCATAATCTGGGAATGTTTCCATTCTTTCGACACATGAACACCTTTCGCTTTTGCAAAGTCATGTTTTGAACAATACTCGCAACCTAATTTTTTGTTAGAAACTACCAGTCCATCATATTTTTCTTTAAAATAGTTGTATTGTATCACTGTCCAGCATTCAGGAAGACTATTTTCAATTTTGGAACTATCTATTTCAATTGACGTGCTGTTTTCTCCAAGTTGGGACGATTTTGCTTGTGGTGGTTTTGTATCATCCAATGCCAATTCTGATACAACTAGTTCCAACCTTGTTTTCTTGCTGAAGAAATCTGCCAGATTCCATTGCCTTTTCATCTTAAAGGGCTACTGTAAAATAAATAAATAAACAAATGAAAAAATTCAGTTTGGACTCAGTTGTGGTTGTAAGTTGAAGACTAACTGTACATGTGAGACAGAGACTTAAAAAAACAGCATGATCCTAGTTCCCCCCATGAGGAGTCCCCCATCTAGACCTTTTGCAATCCCCCAAAGGAGCAATAGGGTTGGGCTTCATGGCAAGGCTGCAACCAACCACCCTTCCTACTCCCTTTTCTCCCCTTCCCCAAAGAGGAACCCCCCCGGCTGTTCTTAGTAAAGGTTTCCCTTGCTCAAAAGCCAGTCGTATCGGACTCTAGGGTTCAGTCCTCATCTCTTGTTTCAAAGCCGAAGAGCCAGCACTGTGTGCTTCTGCACACGTTTCCGTGGCCATGTGGCAGGCATGACTAGAGACACCGGGGTGCATGGAACGCTGTTTACCTTTCCCACCGAAGTGGCCCCTACTTATCTACTTGCAATTTCTTGGCTTTCGAACTCATTCGTCCTGCAGTACTCGGGAATCGAACTGCTGACCTCCTGCCCGCCCTTCCAGTCAGCGTCTTAACCACTTGAGCCACTGCAGCCCCTGTTCTCTTACCTGCAGTGGTAAGTGGCCAAGACAAGCAGGAGGTGCAGGTAGATCCTACCGAGGGTTCGAGGTCAGCCGAGCGGGATGCGGGCGAGCGGATGCAGGCAGGCGCAGGCCTACTACAACCCAAGGAGGCTCTGGCAACAGGATGGGCGTGGCCTGCTTCAAATGCTAATCTTTCATGTCCTCCCAGGAAATGGCGCCCTGGAAACAACCCATTCATTCCCAACATTACTTTGTAGACCGTGGCCTCTATTGTGTAATTACATAAAACTACGTTTCCCATGATTCCTTGCGCGGGGAAAGGGGAAATGGCCGTGACAAGATTACGGAATTTTTTTTTTTTAAACTCGGCTTCGCTTCGGAGTCACTCTATCTGTCTCGGTGGCGAAGGACTCGCCCAGCGTATGGCAGGGTACGAATAAGGGAGAATAATTAAACGGCGACATCCGGGTCTTTGACCCGCCATTACAGCCGTTGGGTGGGAAAAAACACACCCTAAACTCTTATCTTCAGGTAGCAACCAATCCTCAGGTGAATTCTATCCGGCAACAAGCACGTCACAGGCTGCTAACCAATAACAAAAATGGACGCGGTCCAGTCCAGCCAATAGCAAGCCGCCTTCCGAGAGGGCGCCGCGGAACTAAGCTTGCTTTCCCTCCCTAGAAAACAGCATCCTGGTAACCATAGGGAGCAGCGGTGTGTCACGTGATCCATCCTCCCCGCCCTCCACCCCCGCGTTATTTACCAGTGGGGACACTTGCGAGAGAACCTCGCATCGCCCCGCCCACTCTCTCTGCCAGCCAATGAGAGACGAGCCACGAGCGGACGCTCGCTTTTTTGAATTGGTTGCGTGTCGCGGGTGGTTCCCGAAGCGTGGATTTCCCTCCTGGACCGGGAAAGGCGTTTCGGTGGAACTGGACGGTGAGGAAGACTAGAGGGGTCCCGAGGGTGGGGGGAGGAGGAGGAAGGCCCCTGGCCTTGGGGTGGTGGGATTGGCTCTCAGGAACGGTTATGTAACGGCAGGTGGGGAGCAACTGGCTTGAGGGATGGGGAGGGTCCTCTTCTTGGAGCAGAGCTTGGAAAAGTTACTTTTTTCGAACCTGTGCTGAGGTCCAGTCTGAAAACAATTAACTTTCCCAAAGCTCTGTGTAGTAGGGGCTTCATTTTGAAGCATTAACAGCTGTTAAGTTTCCTCCCTTCTTTCGTGATAAAATTAGAGGGGGTGGGAAAAAAAGAGAAATTAGGGAAAATATAGCATATATTAACTATATATTACATAAATGCATAAATTTATAATATATAAATATATTTAATAAACATTAAAAGCAGCTCCTGCCAACCTAGCAGTTCGAAAGCAAGAAATTACAGGTAAATAAATAGGTACCACTTCGACAGAAAAGATAACAGTGTTCTGTGTGCTTCAGCATCTAGTCATGCCTGCCATATGTCCATGGAAACACCTGCAGATGCAGACAGCGCTGGGTCTTTGGCTATAAACGGAGATGAGCACAGCATACTATAGTCGGACTAGCTTTGGAGCAAGGGAGACTTTTTTTAAAAATTATTTATACTAAACTGAGGTTTATAATGTCCCACTGGTGGTAGGAGCATGAAATACAGTACGGTAGTTGTACGTATTTAGTTTTGTTAAGATTTCTGTTTGGTATTTATCTGTACAGTATTTGTTGTGACATTTTATCTCTCTGATTTGTCTGTTTTTTCTTTGTATGTTAATGTATGTTTTGTAATGTCAAAAAAAAAAAAGAAAAGAAAAAGGAGGCGTGAAGGTGGGAGAGGAATTAGAGAAAAACAAAATATTACCCCTGGGTAATATTGGTCTGAAAACTACACATTTTGGTTTTGAAAGACCAACTTTCTTTCTTTCAACTTATATATACTCACTTTAATTTTTTATTAGTTGATTTATTAGCTGATATTATTAGTTTATTAGCTGATATTATTATTTATTATTTATTTATTATTTACTAGCTGATATTATTAGTTTATTAGCTGATAATATCAAATGAAAATGTTATAAATTGGATTGAATAAAATGAAATTGCATAAAATGGGATTTAATCATGGATTCAATGTGGGGTGTTGTAATATTGATAAAATGAGATGCAAGAAGAAAAATAATGTGATTAATAATTATTTAAAATTCAGAAGTATCCAATTAAATTGGTCACCTTCGCATGCAACCCCATCTGATCAATATTAAACTTATGTACGGGTCATTTAAGGACAAAACATGAACCCTGCGGGGTTTACAACAAACAATATAAAATGAAAACACCACTGACCTAGGCATAGAGTTTTATATATATATATATATATATATATATATATATATATATATATATATATATATATATATATATATATATATATATATATATATATATATATATATATATATATATATATATATACACACACACACACACACACACACACACACACACACACACACACACACACACACACACACACACACACACACACACACACACACACACACACTGTATAAAAATATTTCTCAGTTATGTACCAAAGCTTGCTTTTACTCATGGAAGCATTCTTTCTTCGTTTTCCCTTCATAATATCTCTGGTTTCAATCCATAGTCCTCCTGGATCATGATCGATTGTGTATAGCAATATAAATAGATTTTTACATGGCCTTTAGATTGTTTAGGAATTATTTAGTTGCTTCCTGGGCATCATAGTCTTGCTGCTGCTGAGGTTCTCTAATGAGTGCTTCCCAAAGAACTGCATTGCTCGTAAACTATCATGGCAGCTTTCTTTTTTGATACATTAACAATTGGGGGGAAATGCTCAATGCTGTGCAACCTTGGAGATGGGCAATATGTGTCCCATGTGAGTAATATGTGTCTACAGGTTTGGTTTGGTGGGTAGAATTCCTGGAATTCTGTGGGGAATTCTTGAAGAATTCTAGAAGCTGGAATCAAAGAAAGAAAATGGAATGAATTGCACATCCTTGTAACTTACTCTAAATATTAGAATATTTAGATGTTCCTTGTTTTTACAAGCTTACTGTTACAGCTCACATTCTAAGTTTTGATTGATCCTACAAGTTCTTAACTACAGTATTGCTTATTTTTGAGTCTCCCAACTGAGTTTCTCTCTGGAGTCCCAAGAAGTAAATACTGTACTTTATATCTAGCAGTCCTTCCTCTTCAGGAAGCTATGTTATTACTGCTGACATTATGAATCTGTAAAGTGATACATTGTTGGAATCACCTAATATTATGGCAAGTGCTCCAGTGTGCATTATTTGCTGTTTCTAGAAATAATAGTACAGTATTGGAACAGTGTCTTAGGTTCAGAATCTGTATGATTGCTAATATTGTTTCTCATTTGGGTCTGATTCATATTGTTGCTATACCATAGAATTCTATCCGGGGTGGGTAGTTTATTTTATATAACTTTCAGCTTTTGTTCGCATGTAGTCTTGTTTTTCAAGAGAATGAGACAAAGGTACTGTACTCTGAAAACAGGGTTGGAAAATCTGTAGGTCAGCATTTGATGTTGCAAATGAAACATCTTTCAGAATGGTAATTAAAATCTTGTCTGTCTTTATTTAAGAAATACAGTATGCTGTCAAATAACCTGAAATATTGTAATACGGTGTATAGATTTGATAGATGTCAGATTGGGCAATGGTGGATGAATTTGTTTGCAGGAAGCTTTGATTTCACCACTGGCATTCTGTTTCTCTTTGCTGTATTTTTTACTGACATATTTCACTGATCATATGAATAAGACCTACTTATTTGGTAATTGCTGAAAAAGCAATTTCTTTGTTGTTAAGTGCAATGGTGTATGTTTGACTAATCTAAGCACTTGATTCACCTAGTTTGTGCAAATCCAGTAGGCTGAAGATACAGAAATAGGAAGTAACTTTGTGACTGTAGGGAAGCAGGCTTTTGTAGGTTATGATGTCTTGTAGAAAAGGAAAGGGGCCATCATAATTGTTGCAGAATTATGTCTAATTTCTTTTTGCATTCTTTTTTTTACAGTTGTTAGAGATTTTGGCAGTTTTAAAATCAATGTTTGAGAAATTATTTTAAAAAAATGTTTTAGTTGTGTGACTTGCATCACCTTTTCATAACAGATTTAGTTTGGGCACCAGGTTTTTATTCCACACTTAGGAAAGATAGATTTTATATAGCTGATGAAATAAAACATGATTTGCAAAGCTTTCCCTTTGTATAATGAAGAATTATGCCATCTAGTTTGCTTGAAAAATATGGCTCCAAGGCTAATAGTTCCTGCCAAAGGTTTTGGAGCAGAGGTGTTTGGGAGATGAGTGTAAATTGGCACAAGTGATCATAAATAAGAGGCCGATTGTTATATAGGAGTACTGTATCTCCTATAGATATTTGAGTCCAAAATAATATAGCACTTGAAATGCAAGCATCTGTTGTTTGAATTGGGCTTAGAAGTGAATAGACAGCCAGTTTTCCTTTAGAATCAGAGTGATATTATGCTTCCTGGCTGTACAGTACTGGCAGTTCCAGTTCTGGCTGTCATATTTTATTTTGCACTAGCTGATGTTTGCTCAACATTTTTAGTGGTACAGCCCCCTCATGTAACTTATGACACTAATCCTTGTTAAGTTTTTTAAAATACACAGCAGTAGGTGGGGCAGCTCTATAAATAGTTTTACTTTTAGTTTGCATTTTCAAGTTCTCCAAACATTATACTCCGCACGCTAGCCCAGCAATTAAACTCTCCTCACATGTTTAGAAATATAAGAAAAATAGTTCTTTACTTACAGTTGCTTTAGAAAGATTAGTAAATACTGTAGTTGTTTTGCTTGATAAAAAAAGTTTTTTACAGTAGGTTTTCATTTTAGACAACCTTTGCTTGTAAGGCAAAATACAGGTGAGAGAGAAAAAGAAAGCAAAAATAGTAGAAGTATAACTGGAACACACTGAATAAACAACAAGCAGCTTAATACATGTTAGGTGACCCTAGAGGTGGGAAACTAGAAGACTCTTCTTATTGGTTGGTTAGAGACATAATTTACATTAACAACCCATTGCATGGTGAGGTTGCTCTAACATACTGTACTCAACAATCCTAAGGGGATGGGGAATCTGATTGCAACCTATTGTAGCCAGACTTTCCCCATCCAGGAATGATCATAGCTGATCAACTGGTTGAAGCTTGTAAACAATGCCGGTTATCTTAGTCACCAAGGATACCAAAATCCAATGATAAGGAATGCGAGTCGCTAGAAAACATTGCATGCCAAATTATCCAATACGAAAGCCACCTAGCTACAAATTTTCTGTATTGTCAGGATTCATCTTCAGTTTAACTGGTCCTCTTCCAACTCGTTAGTAATTTTGGACAACAGTTTACAATCTGTAGTGCCGTTGTTCTGTATCATTACCCTATTGATAACACCTCTCTACATCTCTTGATACCGTGAAGTCGTTATTTGGTGAGGAGTCCGCACCTTGGTAGACATCTCTGCAACAACATTCCACACATGCAAATGGACCTCGGTAATCAAGTCCATCTGCATGCAGTTTTTTAGCCATTTGGATATCATGTCACCCAGTGGCTAGGCGGACCGTGATGTGTACCCTCTGCTTTCATCTGACAAAGGACGCTTTGATACCTGTGGTAAATGTATGTACTGTATTTCCTGACATTTCCCATATTGCATGTTTCTCTTGTAGCTGAAGAAGGAAAGCATCACTTTGATCATGGCTGACAACAGTACACTTGTGTCTGATACAGGGAGGAGTCTCTTGGCAGATTCTTCTATTCTTGACTTCAAAATTACAGAAATGTCAAAGGACAATATATTCACTAAATCTGCTCCGGATGTGGAAGGTAAAAGAAATGAGCATTTGCTTCAGTGTGGGGCTGCAACTGCTAACAATAAGACTTTCTTAAACACACTTATAGTACAGTAATACCCTGTTTAACATGTGTACCATACAACGTTAAAACCGGATAACGTCGGGAAATTTGAGGAAAACTTTTGCACCGTTAAGTTAAAGTGTGATGCAAAAGATTTCCTCAAATTTCCTGACATTGATCTTTTAAAAAAAGGGTCCCCAGCCTCTTCAGAAACACCCCCCCCCCCTGCCTGGATTGCTAAGCCCCGCCTGGATCGCTAATGGGCTTAGCGATCCAGGCCGTGATGTGTGTGTTTCTGAAGAGAGGCTGGGGATCCTTTTCCCAGCCTCTCTTCAGAATTCCCTCAATCGCTAAGCCCCTGGATTGCTAAGGGGCTTAACGTTAAGACTTGTGGAACCAACTTTTAACGTTACCTGGGGTATTACTGTATATCATCATTGCAGTGCTGTACTAGGATAGCTAAATATTTTTTGTTGCATAGCCTCAGATGCTGTACAAAAATAAAAGCAAAATGAAGGCTTTGTAGCAATAAAGTCACTCTTATTCAATTAAAATATCACTATCTTGCCTTTTGATTCATGGTGGGGTCCTGAAGCTGTTGATTTTAGTACTAACAATAGCAGTAGCAAATCTTAAAATCCACTGAGGGTCACAGCTGTAATTATTAAATTGTGGATACACTGAAGAACTGTGGATCTGAACAAGAAAGTGCTCAGTTGTCTGAAAGTGTGTGGGAAATACCTCCTCAGGGCACGGTGTTGTATAATCAAAGCTTCACTACCAAAATGATTCCCTTTCTTTTGTGCCTCTGTCACTCCTCAGACAGAGGTGGGATGTAACCTAGATATTTCGCTGAAGATATCATTTTAAAAGATTCAGGAGGTAAACAGAAAGTAGATATAAATACTTTAATAATAGTTGAAATTGGTGCTTTCAAACTGTATTTGGCAAACATGTTCCTTAGTTGCTTATTAGCAATCTTCAGTAACGACAGATAGGTTCCCTGAAAGATGCCATGTGCAACTACAACTTATCCTTTATAGCAGTGTTCCCCATCCTTTGGGTTTTGGACTTCAATTCCCAGAAGCCTAAGTCAATTTCCCAAAGCACTGATCAGTCAATGTGCTACCAACATAGGCTTCTGGGAATTGAAGTCCATATCCCAAAGGTTGGGGAACCCTGCTTTATAGTACAGAGCTGCAATATTTTTTAGTTAATTTTCCTCCTCTGAGATGTTTTGTAGGATCCCCAGTTACCTTGAAAACAAAGTGTATGCGGAACATGAGCCTTCATGTCCCCCCTCCCCTTCATTAGTTGGATACTATTTCCAGAAAAGTAATTCAACTTAAAACAAGGTGTCTTAACAATGTATGAGCATTCCGCATACTTTGTTTTAGACAAAAACAGTGGGGCTTCCATTGCTACAGTAGGGGTAGAAGACAGTCCTCAGTTGGGTTTACCAACCGATAAAAAGCATTCTGTACCTCAAAAATCCTTTCTTGTTGTTTTTGGGTATGTTGGATAGTGGATAGAAAGGGATAGTTTTCCTTCTCCACATCTTTACTACTTGTTCAGAATGAAGATTTTTTTTAAAAAAAAATGTAAATAATTTACAGCAAAATGGGTCTGGGGGCTGGGATTGTCAACAAGCTCCCCTTTCTGGCTCGTCTGAGGCTCCCCCGTCCTGTATTTAATTTGTTAATGTTTTGTAGATTTTAAATTTGTTTTTAGATAGTAAATTGCACAGCAGGGGGTAATATTGCTATGTTTTTAAGGGTTTTTATATTGGTTTTAACTTGTGTACACCATCCAGAGTCCATTGGATAGGGCGGTATATAAATCTATTAAATTAAATTACCGTAAGTTAAATTTGCAATAAACTTTGGATCGTAATTATTTCCCTATTCTCAAAACACAGAGGTAATGCCCCAGGTTGAAACCAGGGTTGTTCTAATTAAAGAAGCTGCAGAATGCAAAGAGCTTCAGAAAGCTTTGGAGGTAAGTGCAATTTCTTATGACTATTGAAATCTTGTAATTGGGATTATAATCTCATTCTCATGCTGTAGTTCTCCTCTTCTGCAGACCATTAAGATAATGGAAGTTCCAGTGATAAAGATAAAGGAAACTAGCTCTGGTAAATCAGAAGAAAAACTAATAAAAAGCATTATACATATGGTATGTTGGGGCAATTGTGTTTATATGTCTGCATGTAGCACGTTGCACTGTCTGAGACTGAGTAGGGAAATCACTGCCTTCATGACTTGGTGAAGGGATAAGAATAAAAGCATGAGAAGCGCACGGTGCACACAGCAAAGTTAGTTAAACTGAAACTTAAAGTAGATTGAAATTGTTCAGATGTCGGTGTGTACTCTGAATTGATATATATTTGTTTTCATTAGAGTGATGACTCTCATACCTTTGAAATTGAATTCAAATTATGCGTACAATATTATAACATTTGTTTCTGTCACAGAAAAGCAATCACATATCTGTTGAACTAGCTTCAAATTTAATGGGTTGTTTCAATAAAAATACTTTTAAAAGAATTAATTCTTCCAATTCAATTCAAGGACACAAGGGCAATTTACTAGTAGTTTTATTGTATGAATAATGTTTGAATTCTTTGTGAACTCTTGAAGGAAATTAAAGTGCCCTTCATAAAGACAGAATCAGTGGAAGAGTACGAAGATTCCGACTCACCAGAATTTGAGACAGTTTTTGTGAAAACAGACTTTCAAGATTCTGCTTTTAGCCACTTGTGCAAATCAGATTGTCGAATCCTTGGGCCCCCAATAATATTGCAGTGTGCCAGAAAAGGAGAGGTAAGAATATGGTGTAAGAGATCATGAGATGATTCTCCCCCTTCTGCTACCCAGATGACATGCATGTGTTTAAATGCAGTTAAAGGTTTCTTTACTAGTTTAAATATGTATTAACCTGACCTATCTAAGATGGCAAAAAATATTTGCTGTGGTTTACAAATGAGCATAAATGATAAAGCTACGCTAAAATTACTAGTAAAAACCTAAGCTACAATAGCCATAAAATAGTTCAACAGCAGTCAGTATAGATTTGTTTGGCTACTGTTTCAGTATTATATTCTTGTGTACAAAAATATGTAATTTTTGAAACTTCTGAACAATGGCACTTTGAGAATTACTGTACTCTGGAAATGTTTGCTACATGTACAGTTATTTCTTTGTGACTACATAGATACCTTTAGCTTACTTTTGAAACAGATGCTTCAAATCATCATATCTGCAGTTGAACCCAAAGGATCTGACTAAACAAAATCCATATTTGGCTGTGCAATATATATGTGGCTTCTCTTAAAGATGTAAGGACAATTAAAAAGAAATCCTGTTTTAGAATTCTGTTCCTGCAGTGTTCAAATAACTCCTATTGGAAGCAGAGCATGAGTGCAGTAGCACCCTGGTATCATGAGACATATCTCCAATATTATAGATAACATGTAGCTGTCACAACTAGTAGCCATTGATAAGCCATTGATAGCTTTGTATTAAGATTCCTTGATCTTAGCCGGAGCAGAATTGAAAGAACCTGTTGAGAAGTTAATCCCCTTGCCATGCTGTGAATGAATTGGATTTCTGGATCCATGTATTGTAGTGTTAATCCTACATAACTGAGATTTTCACTTATGTTTCTTAATGGTCTCATTAAGAACATTTTTATGATAATAGCAAAGACATTTGGGGTGGTTCAAAGAAAATTTGTCATGACATAAGCTTTTTGAACTACAGTACAGTCAAACCTCATATAACACTAAAACCTGGTTCCACAAGTCTTGATGTTATATGATTTTTAGTGTTATCCGATGCATGTTAAAATACTATGGGAGCCATAGAGATACATTGTAACCACACAGGCTTTAGCGGTTGTTATCTGAAGCATCCCATAGGATCTTAATGTTATCCGATGCAATTCTTCCCCCCAGATTCCTTAATGTTATGCGATTTTCGTGTTATTCGATACTAATGTTATATGAGGTATTACTGTACTTGGGTTAGTGAAAGCTTATTCCATACCAATCTTTGAAATACTATGAAACTCTTTGGTTTTGCTACAAATAGACTAATACAGTATTGCTATTTATGGAAATGTAGTAATTAATTAATTAATTGATTGATTGATTGACCTTTTTTCCAGCCCCTGCCTTTTTCATGTCGCCCACTATATTGTGCAAGCATGCTGAATCTTGTGTTGTGCTTTACAGGCTTCAGAAAGAAAGAAGAATTGGTATGTTTGACTTGCCTCTACAAATCTTAGAATAATAATTTTTTCCCCAAAGAGTCATTGTAAAGTTGGTGGATAGATTATAAAGCAAGTCTTTGGACATTTTATTTTGAGTATGTTGCTAATGCTTTAGTTGTGTTACATGAAAGGTAGCTGAAAAATATTCAGGCAGATCCAACATGTCCTGCAGCTTTCCCAATCGTATAGGATAGTACAGTAAAACCCTGAGTTATGAAAAAAATCAGTTCCATGGTTTTTTTCATAACTTGATTTTTTTCCCTGTAACTCGAGACATCCTGATAGGGATGCATAGAATTTTTTTTTAAAATTAAAAATGAATTTAAGCTATTGCTATGTGGAACGGCTTTTCCCCCTCCAAGCCTCATCGCTATGTGATTTCAACACAGTATGGGGTGATCGCTATACAGGGTTCTACTGTACAGTGGTACCTCGCTTAAAGAGCATAATGCGTTCCATAGGATTGCTCTTTAAGCGAGTTTGCTCTTTAAGTGAAACACCATTGTAAGTGACCAATTGTGACTTCTGGCAGGGGGGATTGCAAATTCTGATTTATTTGTTAAGCGAGTTTTTGGTAGGTTTTTGTTGTTAAGCGAAGCGACCATTCAGAGAAAATTCTGCTCTTTAAGCGAGTTACTCTCTAAGCGAGGCACTCTTTATGCAAGGTTTTACTGTACAGTCAAACCTCGCATAAAGGGGAGCTCAATTCGTTGTGCAGTACTCAGGTTTTGAACTGCTGATCTGCTGACCTTACAGTTGCCAAGTTCAGTGTCTCAATTGCTAAGCCACTAATAAGTCTTTTTTAAAATAAAAAGCTAGTAGTTGACACAACTACATCTAAAATAATTTTGCATCAAAATGAATGAAGCATAAACTGTATTCTGACTTTGTTGATAGGTTAAAATGGTGACTTTGGTGCATCACATGGGAGGCATTATTCGAAAGGATTTCAGTTCAAAAGTTACTCATCTGGTGGCAAATTCTACACAAGGAGACAAATTCAGAGTATGTAATTTCAACTTTATAATTTCAAGATTTTGGTGCAAGACATTTCTCTGTGGCATGTATAGGAAGGTGTAATACAGAGGACTGTGTTTAATATATTGGTTGAAAGTATATGTTGGGGTTATCAACATGTTTAAAAGCTGTGGGTGATCTGGCTGTAACCTAACAAGAGGAAAGGTACCTAAAACATTTGGCTTAGTTTAGAATTCATAGCTGCTAGGCTTCCATGCAGGGTTAATATGTTGAGGTCTATATCTCATCTTTGAGTACAACTGCAATCCATGTTCAGTGCTGTATTCATTGAGGCTTCTGCTTGCTTTTCATGGGTGTGATGTTCTTTGAGCTTCCCCATCACTGCCCCTTCTCCACTGTTATGAAGAGCTCTAGAGTTTTTTGTGTTAAAGGATGTTGCTTATTGATATATACTTGCTTTAATACCTGGAATTTTCATTCCTTCAGCTGCAGCTGATGGCATTCATACCCAAAACATGAGCAGGAGGGAATAGATTTTTAATTTAAGTCTCCTGGTCATAAATTTTACTGTTAAGAGGCTAGTTAATATTTTGTAAGGTCTCTTGAAAGGATATGAATTCAGGAAGAACACTATAAAGCTTAAGTGAAAGCTTTTTCATTCAATAATGCACATACTTCGGAATATAGGAAGCTCCCATATATTGAGCTAAATCATCTATCCTTCTAGCCCTCTATTTTCCACATTGAACTGCTAGCAAGTCCCCAAAGTTTCAAGTCAGAAGTTTTTCTCCATCTTTTTTTGGAGTTGGATGAGATTGATCCTGGGATGTTCTACATGCAAATGATATCTGTCACTGAACTCCGACTCCTCCGATGATAACACAATTAATAAAGACAAGGGTTTGCATTGTTTAACACGGTGGTTCCCAGCATGGGTCCCATGTTCCACAGAGGGACTTCAGTTCCCAGAAGCCTAAGTTCACTACGTTGGCTGATTAGTGCTTTGGGGAATAGACTTAGGCTTCTGGGAAATGAAGTCCAAAGCCCAAAGGTTGGGAAACACTGGTTTAATAGAAATCTATTTCAGATTCTCCTGATAATTTTATTTTATCTGTTTTACTTATAGGCCATCTTTCTTTCTCTAGGGCAGTGTTCCCCAACCTTTGGTGTTTCAACTTCAGTTCCTGGAATCCTAAGTCAGTCCCCCAAAGCAGTGATCAGGCAATGTACTGATTTAGGCTTCTGGGAATTGAAGTCCAGGCTCCAAAGGTTAGGGAACACTGCATCTAGGGGACTCAAGGTGGTTTAAAATGCTTTTTTAAAAATGAAATTAATACACAATATTTATACAGTTAAAAAAATAAACTTAAGTTACAATTAATTAATTAAAACAGGATTAAAACTTTAAAAATGGGCAAAACATTAAAACAAAATAAATTAACTAAAAACCAGCCTCCAGGGACTTGGTTAGAATTATTAAAAGCCCTGCCTGAAGAGATGGGTCTTCAACAGTCTGTGGAATTATAAAAAGGAAAAAGCATTCCATAACATGAGAGCTGCCACAGGAAAAGCCTTCCCCTGTATCCTCATCAAGCATCCTTCTGACAGTTTCTTTTGAACATTTGAATAGCTGAGTAGGCACATAGAGGAAGATGTGGCCCTTCAAATATTCTGGCCATATAGGATTATATAGGTAATGGCTAGCACTTTGAATTGGGCCCAGAAACAGATTGGTAGCCAGTGCAGTTGTTGTAGCAGGGGCATTATATTCTTCCTAAAACTAGTGCCAGTCAACAGTCTGGCTGCTGGATTTTGAACTAACTGAAGCACCTGAACAATCTTCAAAGGCAACCCCACATAGAGCATGTCACAGTAATCCAAGCAGGATGTAGCTTGGTGGCGGTGGCTGCAACTTGTATCTGAATATTATTTTCCTGAAGCAGGAAAAGCGTCATTGGCATGAGTTTGTTTAAGGTGGATTCCAGCTTGCCATGAAGTGACCCATACACTATGATCATGGAGCCATCTCCTGCGGCATGTATGAAATGAGACATGCAGGATTTAACAATGGGACTGCAATGGACTGTCGCAGCCTTGAAGATATTATCAAGGTGTGCCTTCACAGCCAGTCCATCTGGCACTGCCTATTCTGCCTCCATGACTGTCGGGAATCAGAGTTCCTCCTCTGTTCATTTTGCCATTGGGCCCAATATGATGGTTTCCAGTGGCATTTCCTCCATTGAGGAGACCATCCCCCCACCTAAAGGGGCTCATCCGCCCATAGCCGCAGGTTATTTGCCACCACCCAACACTCAGAATAATTTAGGCTGTAACTAAGGCATGTGTTACTGCAGCCAAATTGGCCATCTCACGAAATGGGCACAGCTGGTGCACATGTTTTAATGGTGCAAATGTACTCCTAGCCAGCACTGAAACCTGGGCATCTAGACTCACGGTTGAGTCCAGGAGGACCCCCACCCAAGCTTAGACCTGAGTTTTCAGGGAGAGTGTAACTCGATGCAGCATAAGTTGCATCCCAGTTCCCTCATTTGCCCTTTGACTCCCCAGGAGCACCTCTTGTCATATCTGCATTCAGTTTCACTTTGTCTACCTGCATCCAACCCATTATTGACAGGCACTGGTTCAGAACCGAGAGAGTTTTCTTTGAATTAGCTGGAAAAGACAGATAGAGTCGGGTGTTGTTAGTATAGTGGTGACACCAAACCCCAAAACACGGGATTCCCTCTCCCAATGGTTTCATGTACAGGAATACCTCAGTTAGCGTTTGCATCACGTAACGCTAAAATCGGATAACGTCGTGGAATTTGAGGCAAACGTTTGTATCGCACATAACATTGTGCAATGCAAATATTTGCCTCAAATTCACTGACGTTGATCTCTGCCCCAAAGCCCGCAGGGCTGAAGACCAGCACAGACTTAAATCAAGCAGATTTACCTCTAATTCTCATTTCATTTTGTTGCCATTTGGATAGAATGTGTACATTTACTAGTTACTGTAGTTGTATAAACATATATTTTCCTTTGCAACTGATCAAAACCTTAATGTATCTTACATGTATCATTCCAAGCCTCTAATCATGTATACTTCATATGCAGTCAGAACCTGTGGGAAACTCAGCAGTATCTCAACTGTTGAGATGGCAGAAAATCAGTTCTCAGCATCCATGGGTAGAGCTGGAAGATTGCTCCTCTGAGATCTATTGCCATTCAGAATTGACAACAGTGGTCCATGGGTCTTACTCTAATGTCTCCTAATGTCTAAACCAGGAGTTCCCAAAATTTGCATTCAAGTAGAGAGAAAATGTGTGAATTTCGTATCTGTCAGAATGCTAAATCTTATTTGGTGTTACTTTTGAACAGCTTCAATATACAGTACATACATCACAATTAAAATGGTAGTCTGTATAGGAGAGATTTGCTTCAGGTTACTTTTATTTTTATTTTGCCTTTTAGTGAGAGGGTTATGATTTCAATTTTGCATATGGGTAGGTTAATTCACTTAACTCATTTTACATTCTCCCACATTTCCACAAAAAAAGATCTTTGAGGTTGCTAATAACATAAACAAATACAAATAGAGAAACATTGGGAGGAAAATGTCCTGGAAAGATCTTAGTTTGAACGATGATTAAAAATGGAAATCGGCTTCTATACCAAAGACATTAAACTAAATCTATTTAAGCAAACTGACATTTACAAACAGCTGTAAGTACGCTTAAAGATATTTTTAAAAAATCTGTTTAAAACTTTAAAACTTTTCAAAATAGAGAGTCTTGGCTTTTGCCCACTAAACTATTGCTAACTGATATACCTTATAGTTTGCAAAGATGCTATCTGAAACAGTTTTTCTTGTCTACTCTTAACTATCAAAAGTATCTTGTCTGTTTCTGTCTTTCTTTATAGGTAGCTGTGAGTCTAGGCACACCAATCATGAAAGCAGACTGGATTTATAAATCTTGGGAAAAGAGAAATGACATGTATGTATAAAATTTCTTAGGGGAGGCTTTGTGTAGTAATATTTCCTATTTGCCTTTCCTTCAGATCAGCAACAATAGTTATATAACAGTTAGATAATCAGATAACAATAATGAGCAAGAACCTTTCTTTACAAAGCAAAACTCAGTGAATATGGATTTAAATTTCTCCCCCCCCCCTTCCCTTCCCTTCTTAGTGACTTCTGTGCTGCAGATGAGGAATTCAGGAAAGAATTTAAAGTCCCCCCGTTTCAGGACTGCAAGTTAAGTTTCTTTGGATTCTCCGATGATGAGAAGAAGAATATGGAGGAAATGACAGAAATGCAGGGTAAATATGAAAGAGCTGTTTTGATAAAATGATTCTATAATATGCTCTTGACCCATCACTTGAATGTGACAGAAACACTATTATTGGTGTAGAGATTATGTGATGCATTGTGGGGTGGGGGACATGCTGTATGAATAGTCAGAACATCTTTAAGGTGATGTTGGTACAAACCTCGCTTAGTGAGTAACTCACTTAGTGAAAAACTCACTTAACTTGCTATGCGAGTTTCCCCCCTAAAAAAGCTCGTTATGTGAGTTTTCCCATAGGAATTTTCACTATGCGAGTCTGACTGTATAGTACTAATTAGTAGCTTGCTTAATAAGTTATCTACTATCAGTAGGTTATACTCATTTCTGGCTTTGTAAGTTTTGCTTCTAATTTTAAGAGGCTTATTAACTATCTAACAGTAGGACAAAATGTTTGGTGTTTACTCCAATTGACATGTTAGTATGCATCTGTGGAGATAGTTACACGGGTGTGTCCTTTTGTGTTTATAAGAATTGAAATGAGGCATTTCCCAGTGGGATACAGTACCACTATCACTGTTTTCCTCTTCACATTATTGCAGTGGTTTAGACTGAAAATTAGTTGTGGGGCTTAGAAAGGAACATATTATTCATACTTGTTCTCTTCTGGCTACAGGTGGACAATATTTGCCTGTTGGTGATGAAAATTGCACACACCTCATAGTGGAAGAAAATACAATCAAAGACATTCCATTTGAACCATTGGAAAATCTTTATGTTGTAAAACAGGAGGTCAGCTTTAACAGAATATCCTGGACTCTTAAATACTTTCTTTTTGGAACAACCCACTTTAAATTGTTAATTTACTTTATGAACTCATCTTTACGCATTGCAATGACAGACTTTTGTACACATGTGAAAATGCTTTTCTTCTTTATTTTTAGTGGTTTTGGGGGAGCATTCAAATGGATGCCAGAGCTGGAGAATCTATCTACCTTTTTGAAAAGGTGAGCTCCTGTTGAAGGAAATAGTAGACTTTCAGCATGGGGATTTTGTTAAATTTGCTTGTGTCATCTTTAAAATATAAAATAGAACCATACTGCTCTTTTATCTACTAATGCACATGTTTCCATTTGAAATGGTATTTTTTTTAGTTTGCAAACTGACAGTGGTGCCATTGGTTTTTAAAAGATGCAGTTTGGGAGCCAGCTTCCTTTCCCTTCTGTCCTGAAAGATGCAACTGTCAGTTCTGGCTGTGGCTTGGAGCAACAGCTAGTAAATTATTCCAGTCGCAAGGAATGGAGCAGGACATTTCATGTTGCTGCACTGGGATCTATTCCTTTTCATCTGCTGAACAGACCTTCTCCCCACCCTGGTCTAATTCCCTAAAAAGGAATGGAGGTAGAGAGCTTTGAGGGTGGCTGGCCAGAGATCTTGTAAAGCTCCATGGTCAGACATTTGGTGTGATTTCTGCCTTTTTGAACTCTATTATGCTGCCAAGTTTCACTCTGCTGTGTAAAGCTGCCCCAGAGTTACACCTGTTTGTGTATCAGAGAGTAAACAAAACAAGACCAAAAATGTGGCACCTTAAAGACTTTTGTGGATCATGTCCAGTTCATCAGACATAAGAGTGAGTGTACATGGTATCAATTTATAGATATCAGATACAGAGGCACACAGTGGATCGTTGGTTTAACAGATAGGCTTGCAAATCAGTGTGCTATTTACAACCCGTAATGACATCCAATCAGTGTGGCTATTTACAACAGTAATAACAGAAGATCCCTGATTGGGGTTAGCTTGATTATTGTGAAGTTTGGTTCTGTTAAGTTGTAAATGTTTAGTGGGTGCAAAATAAACATTCTGACATTACACATCTGCTAATGAGTTAATTGAGGATGTTTTGTGTGAGACCTGTTTGTGTGTCGCTGTTCAAGTGAATGGGACTGTTTCAGAGAAAATCTTAATGTTTTCACATTTCAGGGTGAAGGAAGCCTGCACAGTGCTGGGTCAGATTGTGTCTAGCACCTTAACTGAATTTGGGGGATCGGTGCACAGTCCTAATTCTAACCTGAATGATATGAACAAAGTTACTGTACTGAAAGTTTTTTTTCCATTACAGCCTGACAGTTCTGAGCTGAAAACATCTGTCTCACAACTTTCTTTGAGTACTCCAAACAGTAATAGGAAAAAACGTCGTTTAAGAGAGACTCTTGCTCAGCTAACCAGGGAGGCAGATATGTCTCCCTTCCCACCTCGGAAACGGCCGTCGGCTGAACATTCCCTTTCTATTGGATCCTTACTTGATATATCCAACACGCCAGAATCAAGCTTGGCTAATGGAGGTACAGCTAAAATTGCTCTGTGTATCTTAAAAGCTCTGGAGCAGAACTCCAAAACCCTGCTACTGAACCACTCTGCTTATATCAATAACAGGCTTTTTCCTTCTCAAACTATGCAGGGAGCAAGACAGAACTGAGGAACATGTGTACTGATAGACAGAAAGGCAGCTCTCATATTGTTAGAGTTAGTCGGAGGAAGAAGAAATCATGCGAGTACTGCAGTTGTTTATCTCTGGATAAGGTTGCTTCTAAAAATTATATAAATTATTTTGAAAGTCTTCAGCAAATCGTCAGGACAGCTAGCAGTAAGCCACCCGAAAGCCTAGTTAATGGAGCATCTCAAACGAATCTTCAGAAGTATATTACTTTCCCAGTGGGAAGCAAGGTCACTTCCGTAAGGTGCTGCTCTTTTCCAGTTCCGAAAGATGTATTTTGTGAGCATCATCCAGTTAGAGATTTACCAAGAACAACAGAAGGTGATGATAAGTCAATTTCCCTAATGTTTTAGATGGCAGTGACAATTTAGAGCAGGGGTTACCAACGTTTTCCCACCAAGTGCTGGACCCGCCCCAACACTCAATTGTGTGGGCCAGAGGCATGGTTGCTTATGTTTTCAGCAGTGGGTGCAATTATGCCATTTTTTCTTTTGGCTGGCTGGGCAGCCTCTGTCGCTTCACACGGTAGCGGGAGGGTGTTCAGATCATTTTTGCTCCATTTTTGACATTTTTTGCTGTGTTTCCACAGCTAAAATGCAGTGTTGTGGCAATTCCGGTGGTGGTGGGAGCTTCCAGCAGTGCCTGGGTTCCTACTGCAGGCTGGATTAATTAGTGTTGTGGGCCAGATTAGGCCCATGAGCTGGTAACCCCTGATTTGGATAGTACAAAGCACAAGATAAGAGCACACTTCTTATATCCAAAACATGGATTCAAAGAATTTGCCCATCCTGACTTGCAAATGATCAAATTTATCTCAAGAATTGTACAGGTATCAACAATTCACAGATGAAAATAACGTTTTTCCAGCTTATTCAAATGTTAATATTGAAGTGCAGGAAGTTTATTGTGAGAGACAACAAGAATCCAGACTCTAAGGCGGGGTGCCCAAACTACTGCCTGGGGGCCAGATCCCGCCCCGGTGTCGGGGGCTGGATCCGGTCCGGGTCGTAGTTTGGGCACACCTGGTTTAAGCAGAGAGAATGGCAGGCTAAAAATCTATCTCATCCCGTTGCAAAACAGATTGCAAGGCGCGTTTTACTCCCTCTTCCGGTGGGAGGAACCATGTGACTGGCCCGCTGAACCATGTGACCGGCCCATACTCAAAGTTTCGGCCCCTCTGCTCTAAGACAGTGGGTTTCTAAAAAATTTTCTCATTGTGCCCCTTTTCTATTGGAGAAACTCTCATGCCTCCTACTTGTTCATGCAACCCTGTTTTTTTAAAAAAATCATTTTAAATATTAAACTGCGCCATTCAAAACCTGGCATAATACTTAAATTAGAAAAATTAAAAAATTGTTTAAGCTGCCTCCACTTTCTCTCAGAACTTCTTCATACCTCCCCAGAGAGCATATTCTTCAGTTTGTGAACCACTGCTGTATCCAAAAATGTAGTTTTATGTGGAGAGCTGCTAAACTTTCCTTTGAATCATATTTAGTTATGAATTTCAGTTACTCTGTTGCAGTGATTAAATACGAAGCAAGCTTTAGTTGCATGCAATTTAGAATCTTTGTTTGGTTCTTAAAAACCTGGGCAAATTTATCCTCTCACATAAGAATGGAGAAAAATTATATGCTTTTTGTCATTGATATGTTTCAGTTATATTCTCTGATATGGTTCACATTATTTTATAACAAGACAGTACAGAGAGGAAGTGGTAGGCAGAACTGAAGGTGCATGATGGCATTCAAAGCCATTGTGTAATGCAGGGCCCCCCAAACTATGCCCCCCGATGCCAATTCATCTGGCCCACACTGCCTTTGTTGCTCCCGAAAGTGGAGGTAAAATGCGCCATATGGGCACAGTTTACTTCAGCTTCCAGGAGTGACGAGGGCGGTATAGGCCGGATGAATTAGCGTCAGGAGCCAGATCCAGACTATTGGGTGTAGTTTAGGCCTCTCTGGACTTTAAGCAGAGAGAATGACAGCTTAAAATCTATCTCATCCTGCTGCAAAACAGATTGCAAGGCATGTTTTACTTCTGCTTCCAGTGGGAGGAACCACATGAACAGCCCGCTGAACCATGTGACTGGCCTGCGGCCCAAAAAGTTTGGGCCCCCCTGGTGTAGTGGTTTTAATTTTGTTCAAGTTTTGAAATAGACTAAAGCAGATTAATATTCAGTGAAAATATTTCTGTAAAATCTGTCAGTATCTAGGGTTGTTAAGAAAGCACCTTCACTTTACCAGTACTCTTCCTTCCTTCCTTCCCTCCCTCTCTCCCAGAAACTCCAAAATATTCAAAGCCATCCAAAAATTCAACACCTCTTCCTCCAAAGCAATCTGCAAGGTGGCAGGTTGCAAAGGAGCTCTATCAAACAGAAAGCAACTATGTAGATATCTTGACAACTATCATCCAGGTAAGTTGGTACAAGTTACATTTTGGTAGCTGTTAAGAATTTGCTGCATTACTATAGCACATCACTTTCTAAGATAATCCTTTCAAAGATCAGTGTATAACTGTGTCGCCTGTGGGTAGGTGACGTAGAGACAACTGTAGCAGCAATGTTCCGCATGGCAGGGAAGTTTGTATGTATGCTGTGGTGAAACTTGGAGAATAGGTGATGAAAGTACAGTAATACCCCGTATAACGTGAGTATCATATAGCGCTAAAACCGTATAACGTGACAAGATTTTTGGGGGAAAAAAAAAAATCTTGTTTCAAATAACACGATTTTAACGTTATCCGATACAGTCGTTCTTAGCAGCAGGGTGGGTGGAAAGCTGAACGGGGTTCTCCGTTCAGCTTCCCAGCCACCTTGCAGCTACGGAGGCAGGGGTGGGGAGGCTGGAAAGCTGACGGGGGGCTCCCCCGTCGGCGTCCCCAGCCACCCCACAGCTGCGGAGGCATGGGCGGGTGGCTAGGGAAGCCGAAAGGGAGTCCCCGTCAGCTTCCCCAGCCACCCTGCAGCTGTAGATCGGGTCCTCTGATCTCTCTGGAGCAGGCAGGGGACCCGATCTACAGCTGTTACTGGGCTTCCCCGACGTCCTGAGCCAGTGCAGCAAGCCAGAATGTCAGAGTTTGAATCCCGACATTCTGGCTTGCTGCACTGGCTCAAGACGTCGGGGAAGCCCAGAAACACCTTGGATCGGGTCCCCACACCTCCCTGGACCCAGCGGGGGGGGGGGGGGTCAGAAACCCCAAAATTGGTTAAAAAAAATGGACGTTTTTTTTAAATCAATTTTGGGGTCTCTGACCCCCCCACCGGGTACAGGGAGGTGTGGGGACCCGATCCAAGCTGTTTCCAAAGTTCTCCCACCTCCCTGGAGGCTGCAGCAAGGCAAAATGTCAGGATTCGAATCCCGACATTCTGGTTTGCTGCAGCCTAAAAGAGGGTGGGAGAAGTTCAAAATTAGCGCGCATCGGGCCTCCCGACCTCCCTAGAGCTGATGCGCGCTAATTTTGAACTCCCCCCACCCTCTTTTAGGCTGCAGCAAGCCAGAATGTCGGGATTCGAATCCTGACATTTTGCCTTGCTGCAGCCTCCAGGGAGGTGGGAGAACTTTGGAAACAGCTTGGATCGGGTCCCCACACCTCCCTGGACCCGGCGGGGGGGTCAGAGCCCCCAAAATTGGTAAAAAAAAGGTCCGTTTTTTTTTTTACCAATTTTGGGGTTTCTGACCCCCCCCCCCCGCTGGGTCCAGGGAGGTGTGGGGACCCGATCCAAGGTGTTTTTGGGCTTCCCCGACGTCCTGAGCCAGTGCAGCAAGCCATAATGTCGGGATTCGAACTCTGACATTCTGGCTTGTTGCACTGGCTCAGGACGTCGGGGAAGCCCAGAAACACCTTGGGTCAGGTCTGCCCACCTCCCTGGACCCGGCCGGGGGGGGGGGGGTCAGAAACCCCAAAATTGGTAAAAAAAAAAAGGGACTTTTTTTTTTTACCAATTTTGGGGTCTCTGACCCCCCCCCCCCGGCTGGGTCCAGGGAGGTGGGGAAACCCGCTCCAAGCTGTTTCCAAAGTTCCCCCACCTCCCTGGAGGCAGCAGCAAGCCAAAATGTCAGGATTCAAATCCCGACGTTCTGGCTTCCTGCAGCCTCCAGGGAAACAGGGCTTTTTTTAACATTGTGTGATCAATGTATCGCACAACGTTAAAAACCGGATAACGACGGGACTTGTGGAACCAAGTCATAACATTATTCGGGGTACTAGTGTATGTAAAAAACATGGGATACCTGGAATCAAGAGATACTGAACCAATTGTGAGCTAGCTTCTCAGCTACTAGATGTCTTGGGTACTAGAAGAAGAGTGGGTGCCATTTTTCTTGATTCTTCTCGACGCTCCCTGCCTTACCTCCATGCTGGTCTCAGCATTTAAGAAGTGATCTTTGAAAACTCAGGGTTGTAAAAGTTGTTGCTTCTCATTACTGGAGGTGCCCACTGGATCAGATACTACTCCATTGGTAGAATAACACTAGTGGAGGACTACCAATAGGAAGAGGACTAGGTAGTTGCAGCTGAGAAATGGCTCTCTGGTATTTGCCTAATGCACATAGGGTTCCTATTGCTGTTCCTTCCAGACAACTGATCAGTTCTTTACATATTCCTGTTAATTACTGTTTCAATACTAAGTGATTTGGGATTCACTGGGCCTACCTATACTACGTGTTTAGAGACGTGGATGTTATTTATGCACTTTATAATGGTAGGCAGTAGTTACTTTCTCTGGAGTGCAGCTTCAGTAAGTGGTCCAGGTTACTTGAGAGACCACATCGTCCCAAGGACATCTACCCGGCCCACCAGAGCGGCCCGGAGAGGCTCTCTGGTTGTGCCATCAGCCAGAGAGGCACATCTCTCTGGCACTAGAAGGAGGGCCTTCTCAGTGTCCGCTCTGGCCCTGTGGAACCTCCTCCCGATAGAGCTACGCCTGCAGACGGAGTTGCTGTCCTTTAGGAAAGGAGTGAAAACCTGGCTGGCAAGTTTGGTCTGGGGAGTGGATGGTTCAATTTCCCCAGCCAGTTGGATGGTTTGACCCCCAGTATGTCCAAGTTATAATACCTAGCTTTTAATTAAGTTTTTAAGCTTTTTAAAGTTTTTAATTTTTTAAGTGTTTCTAAAATTGTTGGAAATTGCCCTGGGTCCCTTTGGGGAGGAGGGCGATAAACAAATATAAATAAATAAATAAAAATAAAATAAAAAATAAAAATGAGTGCTGTATGATCCAAAATGGCATGCCAGCTATTCCTGTTACCATACTGTCTTTTGTATTTGTGGCTAGATGACTTAGAGACAAAAAAAGTGAAAGGACCATGCCTGTAGGTCTTAAAACAGTTTGTTTTTATTTGTAAGGGACTGTGGTGGCTTAGTGGTTATGACACTGAACTTGATGACTGGAAGATCCTTAGGTTCAGCAGTTTGAGACCTGCTTCTGTCTCTGTCCCAGCTCCTGCCAACCTAGAAGTTCGAAAGCAAGAAATTGCAAGTAGTTAAATAGGTACCACTTTGGTGGGAAGGTAAATGGCAGTCTGTGTACTCTGGTGTCTAGTCATGCCTGCCACATGACCACAGAAACGTCTGCAGATTAAAACAGTGCTGGCTCTTTGGCTATAAACAGAGATGAGCACCGAACCCTAGGATCAGATATGGCTGGATTTTGAGTTAGGAAGACCTTTACCGTTACCTTTCATTTGAAGGCAGGGAGCTGGGGAATGAATTGGACATGAGGTGCTATATCTTTGTCAAGCCCAGTCTTTCCCAACCTTTGAGTTTTGGACATCAATTCCCAGAAGCCTAAGTCAATTCCCCAAAGCACTAATCAGCCAATGTACTGACTTAGGCTTCTGGGATTTGAAATTCCCCTGTAGGGCGTGTGCTTCACATTGGGAACCACTGGTCTAGCCCTTATAACCCAGGAACTTTCAGTCAATCAGTGACCTAATATGTATAAAGTAAATCAATATAGAAAGTGCAACTGTGCAATTGATGAGGTAATTTCTGACCATGACACTCTATTCTGTGTACAGTAATACCTCGGATAACGCTAAGACTTGGTTCCACAAGTCTTGGTGTTATCCGATTTTTAGTGTTATCTGATGCATGTTAAAATCCTATGGGATGGATCGGATAACATTAAAGCTCCATAGAGATACATTGTAACCACACAGGCTTTAGCGGTTGTTATTCGATCCATCCCATAGGACCTTAACGTTATTCAATCCAATTCTCCTCCCCAGATTACTTAATGTTATGCGATTTTAGCGTTATCCGAGGTAAACGTTATCCGAGGTAAACGTTATCCGAGGTATCACTGTATTATGAATCTTCTGTCTCCTGAATTGCTTTCTTTTTCCAGGTCTTTCAAGTGCCTTTGGAAAAGGAGGGACAAGTTGGAGGTCCCATCCTAGCACCAGAAGAAATTAAAACCATATTTGGCAGTATTCCTGACATCCTTGATGTACACATCAATATAAAGGTTGTCTTTCAGACTTATTCAGTGTAATTCTTCCATTTCCCTTAACTGCTGAATGTCAACTTACCCAGGTCATTTTGTAACTAGGGATGAAGGTGCAGTTGTGAGAAGTTCTGTAATATTTTAATCATTTTTAAAAGAATAATGGTTTGTTTGACCTTTGGTGGACAGAGATTTTGACTTAGTGTTTTAAAGAACACATTGTCCTGGTCTTAAGTATGGTCCTTAGTGAGTGAATGCTTCAAAGTTCACTCACACAGAATATTGTGGTAAAGAAAATAATATTTATTTTTCTCCCCTCCTTCCAAATATGATAGTGAACTAGAGATCTTTTGAGAGTGAGTTTGTTTAGGTCATGAAAGTTTCTTCCATCCTATGACTTATACATATTTGAAGAAAATAAGCAGTGTGCTTGCTTTCTGTGTTTGTATTCTAGGAGGATCTTGAAGGCCTTATGATAAACTGGACTGAAGGCAGAAGCATTGGCAATGTTATACTGAAATATGTAAGTCCTGTACACAGGCTGTGATTGACTTCTGCTGCTTAGTGGTACTTTGATGATCAGAAAATGTTTTCATGTGTACAGTGAACCCCCACTTTATGGAATTAATCCATTCCGTGTAGTTTTCCTTATAGTGATTTTTCCTTAAAGTGAAGCAAAGTTTCCCATAGGAATGCATTGAAACCCAATATTTCTGTTCCAGAGGTTAGAAAAAAAACAAAAAACCCTGTAATTTTTTCCAGTTCAAAACTCTTTTCTAAAGTGGTAAAAACACAGCAAAAAATTCCAAAGTGCACTTTTGAACAGATAAAATACATTAATTTGGCTTTTTTTGTGAGCTCAGGAACTTATCATTTTGTTTTGCAATGCAGATTTGGCACATTTGCAACAGTGCCATCCAGTGGGCAGGAGCCAGTTTGCACCGGCTCATTAGAACTGGTAGCAGCTTTCCCCAGTGTCCGGGAGAACCGGTAGTGGCTTTTTTTTTTTTTTGGGGGGGGGAATAACCTTGGGGGCTTACCTTTTCGCTGGTTTCCTCCACTGCACGTGCACGCCTACAGCACGCATGCACACCTACAGTGCTTGGCAAACATGCGTGCCTACAGTGCTTGGCACTCATTTGCGCCTACAGCGCTCTGCCTGCCGAGCCAAGCAGCCGTTTGCTGCTTGGAGTGTGGCAGCGCAGAGTGTCGGGTGGCCACACACAGCCACGGAGGAACCGTGCTGTCCTCCTAAGCGGGGAGGAGGAAGAGCAGCTGCTAGCCTGAAGCTCCCTACAGCCTGCTCCCCAGGGTAAGTGACTTGCCTCTGGGGGTGGAGTGGGTGGCTATATTTTAATGTGTATTTAATGTGTATTTATTTTTAATGTGCATTTTATGTGTTTGTGTTTCTATGTGTATTTTTACGTGTTTTTATGTCTACTTAATTTGTATTTTTATGTGTACAGTACTTTTTATGGTTTTTTCTTTGGCTCCACCCACAATGTTGGCTCTGCCTATGACATCGGCTCTGCCCATGATGTTTGCTCCACCCACAGTGTTGTAGTAAAATTTTTGTCTGCCCACCACTGGTCCCATCTAGTGGTGAGCCCTGGTAATTGCAGGAAAAGTGCCTGCCGAACAGCTGATGAGGAGATGAAGGAATTTCAGCATTTCCTGGTTGTGGGGAATGCTTCTGGAGCTGCCAAAATCAATGATTTTTTTAAAAAAATGGAGCAGAAATGCTCCGAACACCCTTCCACCACCATGGGAAGCATCAGAACACCCAAAAAAACTTTCCATAGAACAACATTTTCCAGTAAATTGGGGGGGGGGGGCATTTTCTTGGGATTTTCCGTTAAGTGAGCCGTCCGTAAATAAGGGTTACACTGTATTTCTAATAACCTTCCAACATAACTTGAAGGAATCTGTTGTTCATGTAGCTTCAACCATTTCAAAAATATACTGTTTGAGCAGTGGTGGGCTCAATTTTTTTTTACTACCACACTGTGGGCGTAATATGGTGGGCGTGGCCAGGGGCAAGCCCTGTGTTGCACCCAAATTAGGACTACTTTATTCCAAAACTTTGATGGGCCAGGCCAGCCAGAATTTCTGTTACTGGTTCTGGTGAACTGTTGCGAACCTGATGATGACCACCACTGCATTTGAGGAGTGCTGACAGAGTTTGAGATGCAGTATTTTACTGTTGTATCTGCTTAGCCAACAAAGGACAACCCTAAAGCCCTCTGAAATTTGTTAGACCCACATTTCCCACTGTCCCTTACTATTGACTGTCACAGGGGTAGGGCTGATGAGAGTTGCAGTTTGAAAAGTGAAAAGTCAGAGGTTGTTCATTATCTCTTTGAGTAAACTGTTTGGGCTCAGTGGAATTAGGTACATACACCTACAAATATGGCAGCAGTCAAAGTCCAACTCCATCATAATCTTGAATAAGTAAGAGGCTTTTGAGAAACTCAGTTTTTATGATTATGTTCTGTTCTATGATCTTGATTCCTCCTGAATCGAAGATTTTAATGAGAAGAACAAACTTTTGCACACTCACTTGGATGCCAAATTTGTGTGGTAGTGGATGTGTGAATAACCTGAGTTTTGAGATGTTGATCACAACACTGTAAATATAACATCTTTTTCTTAGGACTGTTGTTATTCTTGCTTTGAGTATTCATTGACTTCATGTAGTGACTATCTTTACAATCCATTAGCATTATAGCCAATCTGCCTATACTGATCCTAGGTTAAACTGACGGCTTTACAAAATGCTTACTGAAACTTTCATGGCAATATCTACAGAGAAGGATATTTACAATTTTTGGCATAGGGATTTCACTCACATTGATTGTATGACGTAGTAGTAGTAGTAGCAGCAGCAGCAGCAGCAACAACAATTGGCTGCTGGGAAAGGTGGAGGGCAAAAGAAAAAGGGGGCGGCCAAAAATAAGATGGCTAGATGGTATTGTAGAGACAATGGGCACAGAACTGAGCGACTTAAGGAGGATGGTGGAGTACAGAAGTGCCTGGCAGACAATAGTCCATGGGGTCGCAAAGGGTCGGAATCGACTGTGCGACTGAACAACAACAAAATATGCTTTGTGAAGAAATGGATTAAACACAGGATCACATTATCAGTGTAGTAATAGCACATAGACTTGACTACAAAGGACACCATAACTGAGTCACAGCGATATTACACTGGCATCTGTGCAAGAGTTATGGAATACCATCTTCAAAGTACTGGTGGGAACACAAACCTGAAAAGGTGATTGAGAATGAGGATCATATGGTTAAGATCTTGGGACTTTAAGATCCAAACCAATAAGAAGCTTGAATGCAACACTAAACATTACTGTTACTTGAAGAAAATTTTGTTAAGCTGATTGATGTGACAATCCCCGATGATGTTTGGGTGGAAGAAAAAATGAAATTGAAAAGTTGATGAGATAACAAGATTTGAGAACTGAAGTACCCCCTCTCCCAATAACCATGGGTTCAGTATTCACAGCTTCCTTTAACCAAATGTCTGAAAATATTTCATTTTTAGATATTATATTTCCATGAGCTGCTGCCACTATTTTTTCAGTAGCTAAACCTGTTAGCCTGGTTAGCGAGGTTGGCAACAGTCTCTACTAAGGTTAGCGTGGTTCAGTTTTGCCACTAAATGTCAAACAGTTGTGGAAGTAGTTCTTGGCTGATTTAGCAGTAATTTTCAGTTACTCAAAAGTATGGTGGGAGCCACTTCAAGAACCAATAATATTTTTAATGCTCTTCTTTCCTCAGTTCACCTACATGTAGTAAATGCAAGTTCTATGTTTTTCAGTCAAAAGATTTGCTGAGAACCTATCCTCCGTTTGTAAACTTCTTTGAAATGAGCAAAGAAACTATCACTAAGTGTGAGAAACAGAAGCCAAGGTTTCATGCTTTCCTAAAGGTATGAATTTCTTGGTTTGTTCATTGATTCTCTCTGACTAATGTCATGTGCTACATTCTCAAATTTTGATTTTGGAAACAGGCAGCAATCATGGTTTTGGGGACAAATTTGTTAAGATAAAACTCTGCCCTCTTGTTTAACAAGGTCCATTGTTAACACCAATGGCAGAGTTTGATCTATATCTGTCAGTGCATAAGAACATAATGATTTTAATGTATTTGGAACAAAGTAGGCAGAAAGTAGGCCAGGATTTACAGACATACTTGATTTTCAGTAGATTGGTAATGGTTCCTGTGTAAGAGCAACACCAAAGAATAATATTTTTTTTCTAAATTAGGTAGCTACGATTTTTAGTTTACTATAATTCAGATGTAGGTTTGTGCTTTTAACAACAAACTAATCCATATTGTGGCCCTTCAGGTGCAGTAAACATTTAGCTCTACCTCTGAGCCATTATCCCACATCTGACATCTCCCCTGCTTCCCACCAGGCTGCACTGGATAGATTTTAGTGTTCATAGCATAGCAAAGTACAGCTTGCAAGACTGAAGTCTGTCCATAGCTTGATAAGCCAATGAAATAATTATTTTGCCTGGTGCTAAGAAGTTGAATTGATCTTGTGTTAACCATACCATCTTTGATCTTATGCAGGCGTGTGCAGCGTCTGTTTTTCAAGATGTTGGCGATAGTTATCCCTTACTGTTGATTGGGGCTGATAATGGAGTGTATGTTTCAGATTTGTATATATAGACACTAGATTGCCCAGCTGTAAAGAGATATCTATTCCCTAGGGCTCATGAAGGTCAAAATTGATGATACTGATTCTGTTTTAGCATTGGTGATGGTGCACCCTGAAGCACATTGGACAACAAAAAAATTGATACCTGGGTTGGCTGAATAAAGGAATATGGCTGATAAATTGTTTCTACTTTTAATTAAATGGAAGGATGAAACTGTTTGGTGATTTATTTTCTCTTCTTGAAATATTAAAAAAGTATTTAAGTTAATGTGCCAGGACCCCTGCAGCTGATATCGTTAATGGAGAAAGGAAAGGAGCAGCGGAAATACAGCAGTTTTGCTGAATCTTGTCCTTCAAAGTATTGATTTAGCCAGTTAACATCTTGCTATAGAATTCACAAGTAAGCTATTAACAGCTTATGAGAACATGTCAGGATTGTGAGTGTTCCAAGCTTAATTCAAGTCACCTATCAATATGAGAACAAACTTTTAAAACCAGAGAATGTGTCATCTGGCAGTGGCAAGGGCTTAGATATTAAAAGCTAGGTTTTATTGTTGTGAATAATGTCATGGATTTCCTTTCAACAGATAAATCAAGCTAAACCAGAATGCGGCCGCCAAAGTTTGGCAGAACTTCTCATCCGACCTGTCCAGAGGCTACCTAGTGTTGCCCTTCTTCTAAATGGTAACTACGTAGGCTTGCTTGTTAAGCTTATAAAATAATGTACAATGGAACCTCGGATAATGATTACATTGCATAACGTTAAAATCAGATAACAATGCAAAATTTTGTAAAAAAAAATTCATTGGATAATGATCTTGTAGTGTTATCCAAGGTAATTGTTCATAGCGGCGGTGTGGCTGGGAAGCTTAATGGGTGCTGTCTGTTTGGCTTGCCAGCCACGCCGCCACTACAAAGGGTACAGGGGCGGCGTGGGTGCAAAACCGACCGGGGAGTCCCTGGTAGGCTTGCCAGCCATGTCACTTTTTCACCCTTCGTAGTGGCAGCATGGCTGGCAAGCTGACCGGGGAGTGCTAGTTCGGCTTCCCTGCCACACTACCCCTGTGCCCTTCATAGTGGCGGTGTGGCTGGCAAGCCAAACGGGGACACCCCAGTCAGCTTGCCAGCCACGCTGCTGCTACAAAGGGCACAGCGGCAGCTTCATCCCCCCCCCAACCCAAGCGCCAATCCCACACTGTGATTGGCATTTGGGTGGGTGGGGTAGAACGGGTGTGCGAGCGTATCCCCTTTGCTTGTGAAGGGAACTGTGTTCGCTTCACAAGCAAAGGGCGGACCCAGCGAGCGATTGCCCTTTGCTTGCAAAGGGAACATGTAGGATCGCCCTTTGCTTGCAGAAGGAATCTGGATTCCCTCCACAAACAAAGGGTGATCACTGGGACCGCCAGTTTGCTTGGGGAAGGAGGGCGCTTTCCTTCCCCAAGCAAACTGGATCTCCCCCTGTTCCCTTTCCTCCTTGGAAAGGGAATAGGGCTTTTTTTAAAAACGTGTGATCAATGTGGTCCCTACTATGCACCCTCCTACCATTTTAATTTTGGTCACTCAGTCTTTAGAACGTGTCTGACAGCTATAGATTTTTTGCAAATCTCAAGATACCTTTTAGTCAATTTTGTGTGTGTGTGGAAAGGGTATAAATCACAGTGGTGCTTCAGTAAAACTTATCTTTACATCTAAATATTTTTCCTCGGCCATGAAAACCTACATTTGAAAAATATTTTTTAAAAATATTTAAGAATAAATAGAAAATATCACAGGAGCAATAGCACAGGTCTATTGTTAAACTCATATATCAGCCAGGCAATCATTGCACCAAATATAAAGGAATTGCAGTTAAAATGTACACACTCAAAACAAATCCAGTCAATTACATTTAGTTGAGGTGGCACTCGCTTGATTTATCAATTGTTCCCCAGTTTACGACCAAAGTTATCAAACAGATCTCTCAAGTAATGTAAATTACAATCCATTTAAGCTGATTTGTCAGCTTGATAAAATAACAGATACAGTAATACCCCGGATAACGTTATGACTTGGTTCCAGAAGTCATGACGTTATCCGATTTTTAGCGTTGTCCGATGCATGCATCGAACAACGCTAAAAAAAAGGCCTTACTTCAGGGACAAACCACTTTAAAGGCAGGCAGGGAAAGAAAGAGACCCAATCGGGTCTCTTTCTTTTCCTCTCTGCCTTTAAAGCCACCCCCCACTCGCAGCGGTCTCTGCGCTTTCCCCCCACCCCTACTGCAGCCGCAGAGACTGCTTGTGTCTCTTTCCCTCCCTGTATTTAAACTACAGGGAGGGGAAAGAAAGAGACATGATTGATTCTCTAGAGACCCAATCACGTCTCTCTCTTTCCCCCTCCCTGTAGAGGGAAAGAGACACAAGCAGTCTCTGCAACTGCAGTAGGGGCAGGGACCCTACTGCAGTCGCAGAGACCGTTGCGGGTGGGGGGTGGATTGTGTAATTCTACCCAAACCACCCCACACCCGCAGACCATTGCCTCGGATAATGCTAAGAATCATTATCCAGAATCGTTATCCGATTCTAGCTTTATCCGATGCAATCGTTATCCGGGGTATTACTGTAGTTGGTTAAGGAGGTTAGTTGGAAAAGGAGCCATGAAAACTAGCGATGTACAATTTTTTAAAAAAAGAATGAGCTTATTGGATTCCAGTTGTTGTAGCGCTCATTTTAAAAAACCACATGCTATTCACAGAGATCAGTCTCTATCTGCAGTCTCTTCAGATGTTGTAGCCTCTTACAGTAATATATGGAACATGTTGACATTGTGAAAAGTAACACCTTGAATGTTTTCCTGCTGTAGACATTAAGAAACACACAGCAGAAGACAATCCTGACAAAGCAACTTTAGAGAAAGCCATTGAGTCGCTGAAGGAAGTGATGACGTAAGTGGTGGTTCTTGTAATACAATCCAGAGAAGAATACTTTCTAGTTCTCAAAATATTTCTTTGAAAATGACATGTATTACCTATTGAGTATGCATGTATTTTTTCCTATATCCCATCACATGTTTGGGGAAAACAGACTTTGGAAAGCTATTTATTGATTTGATTTGATATGTTTATATACTGCCTTTCTGGAGAAGTGAATTTCCCATGTTGGGCGGTGTATGGCAGGACTGTAATGGTGCGTCATCTTATTTCGTGTTCCGATCAAACCCTAGACTGCTAAAATGAAGCCACTTTCTTGGCTTTGTTGCTGGCCAAACTTAAGTCCTCATTGGTGCATGTCTCTGGCAGTAATCGTCAAGCTAGTAAATGAGCCGGATTTTGTATCTCTCCACATTCACAACCTGTGTTGTTGTCTGCCAGCAGCCCCTACTTCAGCATGTTGGCTTTGCATTTGGGAACTCCAACCCTCAGCCTATTCATGATCCTCCAAGTGATGTAGGGGAGGTGGAGTTCCTTGGCAATATCCTCCTTTAATTATGTTCCTTGCTGAGAGAGTTCCTTCCTCCACCTTTTATTTTGATTTTGTGTACCATCATGGTGGTGAAGTAATTAGATGCTGAGTTGTGATTCCATTTGCCCCTCGTTGAAATCCTGTCAAACAGCCATGATAGTGAAAAGTGTGGTGGGGCAAAAGGGCTATTTATGAAGCATTTCTGCATGCATGATCTACAGTGGTCATGATAGGAGTTGTGCAATCGATTATGGAATCCATATGTGTAGTGATGGGCTAATTTTATGCTGACAAGTGGACTTTGTGTTATGCCACAGCTAACAAGTTTTCAGTTTCTGAATTGTACTGATTACAGTAAGTCCAGAATATTTCATTCTCCTAGAAAACTCAACTGCCCTTATTTCTGGCACTGCTACTCTTTTGATAATTTATGTTATAATGAAAAATGTCTTATTTAATAACCAGCTACTAATTGCTATTGAGAATCTTGTAGGCAAACACCCCCCCCCCCCATTTATCAGTGTTTTTTCTCTGATACAAGAATATTTCATAAGGCTATAGGATATATTCTGAACTGCTTTTTTCATCTCTCAGGGCAAGAAAAATTCATGTGAAAATCTTATGCTGTTGAATGCCCCACAGGCAGTTTTTTTTTATTACTGTAATACTGTCCTGGAGTTTCTTGCATAAATTGTTAACAGAAAACAATTAATTGAGCTCAACTGTGATATAGTGGTTTGAATGTCAAGCTAGAACAGCTATGATGAATTTGGTACTCTAGGTGTTCTGGAACTTCAATTCCCAGAAGCCCTGATCACCAGGAGTGCTGGCTTGGGGTTCTGGTAATTGAAGTCCAAGAACACCTGGAGTGCCAAGGTTCGCCATCACTCTGCTAGGACAAAGAGAACTTGGTTCAAATCCTTACAAAACCATGAGACTTGCTGTGTATCTTATAGATAACTTTTATTTTTTTTACTTTGCCTACTTTCCAAAGTTAATAAGGATAGAATGTAATGAGGTGGAGCCAAGCATGTAACCCTGAACAGCTTGACATAAGGGCAAGACAGAAATGTAATATATAGTTTTTATAGTTGTTTTAGCAGCACTTGAACAACTGAATGAAAACATTTTCAGAAGATGTGTGAATTTACAAATGACCTTATGCTTTATAGTAACTTATCCATTGATTTTCACTGGGCTGTTCTATCTATCATATGTCTGAACCTTAGCAAATGAAGTCTTTTCCTGTTTTGCTTTTCATCAGGCATATTAATGAAGATAAAAGAAAAACAGAAGCTCAAAGGCAGATTTTTGATGTGGTTTATGAAGTAGATGGTTGTCCAGTAAGTAGTGATGTAGCTGGGGCAGATTATAGTTGGGTTGTGATATATTTGGAGATTAGACTATCACCGCAAGTGCACATTATCTCTGCCACCAGAGATACAGGCTTGTTAATGTCAGTTGCTATGAAACACAGGTAAAAGGCAGGTTTTTGAAAGTAACTATTTAGGTGTAACATAATTAGTTACTTTGGGTTAACAAGGATGTAAGTAAATTATGTTTCAAACATAATATAACCATGGGCAGAACTCTAGTATTTACATACAGTAGTGTTGCGTCTAACAGCATGCATCTCAGTGGTGAAATGCTGCTAGTAAAGAAGTTGGCACTTATACTTCTTGTACACCCGTTGTGTGACTTTGCATGTAACATGAAATGCAAGCTGTGACTTGTATTAACTGATGGCAATTCACCAGTTGAATATTTGTCATTGAAGTAATGGCAGCATATGTAAGTACAGTAAAACCTCATATAACACTAAAACCTGGTTCCACAAGTCTTCGTGTTATATGATTTTTCGTGTTATCTGATCCTCTATGGGATCCATAGAGATACATTGTAACCACACAGGCTTTCGCGGTTGTTATCTGAAGCATCCCATAGGATCTTAATGTTATCTGATGCAATTCTTTCCCCCAGATTCCTTGATGTTATGCGATTTTCGTGTTATTCGATACTAATGTTATATGAGGTATTACTGTAATAGGATTCTGTCCTCTCTCTTTTCTTCTCATCCTTCATGTCTGCCTGCCTCTCTGTCTGTCTGTGTTATTTGTAAAATATTTGGGGAAAGAACGGAGTTGCTAGTCATTGAGTGAATTCCTATATGGGAGTTTAGAAAGTCGTTACAGCAGAGAGCAGTATGTTCATAGATTTCTTTTATCCTGCATATTCTGAACTTTTGAGACAAAGAATCGATTCATATGAAAACCAGCAGTGTCTTATCTGCCTTGCAGTGCTGCGACAGAAACTTTTACCTGCAGAAATATAAATTAATTGTACAATAACTTAACAAAATAGGAACTGCAGTCAAATACCATAATGGTTATAAGATCGCTGTGATTCATCATTGGTGATGAGCAGTGGCTTGAATTATTACATTCTAAAATGTGTTTATTTTGTCATCAGGCCAATCTCTTGTCATCTCACCGAAGTCTAGTTCAACGTGTGGAAACGGTTGCACTTGGTGATGACCTCTGTGACAAAGGGGAACAGGTCACTCTGTTCCTTTTTAATGACTGCCTGGAGGTAAGTCTATTGATATTCATTTGGCTGTGACATTCTGGAATGACTTTCAGCCCTGAGGAATAAATAGCAGCCCAAATGCTTGGACTCTGTGAAGGACAACTAGAGCACTTTTTCCCCTTGTCTTGACAAAAAGCATTCAGTTATATGTGGCATTCATTCAGCTAGTAAGAACTGCTGCACAAGGAACACTTTATTTCTACAGACATAATGCTTTGTCGCTCAATACTGGGGGATTAGTGGGAAAGACAGATCAACTTTCTACTACTGTACCTGACTATAGGCAGTAAAAAAATGTTGTGAAGAGAAAGTGAGCTGAGGAGGTGTTGTCATTGAAGCAGTGAGAAGAGCCTTTTAGCAATGCCTTTTCTTTTTATACGAGTTCTTGAGGAAACTACATATGAATACTGTATGTTGAATTCATTGTTGACATAACCAAAGCTGTATGCTAAGAAAACAGAGAAAGAGAATCCCAGTGAAGCTGAATTCTAGAATAGATTCGTTTGTTTGTGCATTCATTTATTACATTTTTATTCCACTGATCTGGAATATTCTCCCACCCTAGGCAGTGTACAACAGTTTAAAATTTAAAATATAAAATAAATTGTAATATAAAATTAAACATAATATACAAAGCTATCAATCAATAAAACAAACAATAAATTATAGACAAAAAATTAAGAAAAAATAGATTTGCATCCCCATTTGGGGCAATGAAGTTCTGCTTCCTTTTTTTGGTTTCTGACTCCCCCTTTTAACCTTCATCTTTATAGTTTTTAAAAATATATATTTCCACTGATTGATTTCACAGGTATTTGCTGACCCACCCAAAATTCTAATGTATTGAGGATCTGAGTTCAAACTTCAAAGTTAAGTTTACATGGTGTGTATTTCCAGACTTCACTGGAAATTCCAAACCTGTCCTGTCCTTCAGGGCCAGGCTATTGAACAAGAGAGCATGCCACTTCTTTGCCTCCGGGCTTGATCTTTGTCCCAATAGGCACACAGTTAATCTCACTGTATTATTCTGGTTGGAGGGAAAAGCAACACAGTGGCAAAAAGCAATATATTTTTTGATACAATTTTTGTTTCAGCCCTCTTTTTTTCTCTTTAAAAAACAACTACCTGAAATTCCAGAGGGGTATAACTCTTCAGGTGATAATGTTGTAAAATACCTGACTTGTATATCAAGGTCTGTGTGGGTTTCCCAACAAAATGTGACCTGGATGTCCCAGGTGTATGAGTGCAGATTGAAGAAAACCCGAGTCTCATCAGAAGTTCCTTTTTGTATTTGTTGAAACTATAGGAATATTTTTGTTGCTTATCCGAACTGTAGACATTCAGCCCTGCCTGTGACCCAGGTCCAGTTTGAATAATTATTGTTGTTACATGGTTAATATTTGTAGGACAGGATAGCTGAAGCAGTAACAAGTGAAATGCTACTGTAATTCAGCTGTTTCGGACAATATCGCTTGGTAGATCAGGGGTGGCCAAATTACCGTATATACTTGAATATAAGCCGACCAAAATATAAACTGAGGTATCTAATTTTTACCTGAGAAACTAGGAAAATATATTGACCCGAGTATAAGCCGAGAGTGGAAAATGCAGGAGCTGCTAGTGAGTTTCCATAATCACCTCTACATGAAAATAAAATTAAGTTAATTGAGGCATCAGCTTTTAGAATGTTTACGGTAATGTGCAGGAACCAGTGGATTGCAACCAATGTCAATGCGGAAGTCGTCGTTGTGGTGATTTAATCTAGTGTTTAGGAACTTGGTTTCTTAAACCTTAAGATTTAGGCTTAAACTGATCTTTTAACTCTGCGATGGACTGTTATGTTTGTGATCCTGAAGCTTTAGTCTAGGGCAGGGATTTTCAACCTGCGGCCTGTGGGCCAGATGCGGCCCATGGCACCATTTCATGTGGCCCCCACTGCCTCCACCTCATCAGGAAGTGCCATGTGGTGTAGGAAGGGCATAATGGCCATCTAGGGATTCTAGAGGTTCTCAACCTTTTTAAGCCGGGGCCTGGATCATGTTCCCTCAGACTGTTTGCAGGCTGGACGGGTGTCCCCCTGCTGCCGCCAGAGTGTGTGTGTGGAAGTGATTTTGGTGGTGGCAGGACCACCCCGAGCCCACCACACCCCAAAAGCGCCCCTCCCCCCACCTGGAGGAGCTGCATGGTGTGGGTAAAGGACAGCCCCCCCCTGCAGCCATTGGGAATGCATCCACAGCTACTGGAAACCCCCCAAAGCTGTTGGGAACACACCCGCAGCCGCTTCCTGCAGTGGCTGAAGTGAAGGGGTGGGCCAGATGACTTGGTGCCATGGGCTGGATCTGGCCTATCAGCCATAGGTTGAGAATCCCTGCTTTAGTCTTTTCAATAGCCTCCTTTCAATAATCTAGCTGTCTCTAATGTCCACTTGATACAGAGCAAGTAAGAGAAGATATTAGATTGTTTTTTGCATCTTGGGGATTGATGTGCCTCGGTTATACCTGTGTACCTTGACAAAATCAGTTGGTGTCTCTTGGTGCTGCTTACAGTCCTGGCAAAGTTTCAAATTCTCAAGGCTGTGACTCAGCAGCACTCAAGTGCTCAAGGGGTTTATTTGTTCTTAATGTGAATAAATAATGAGGCTGTGTCAGGTAAGTCTGCTTTACTTCTGCTTAGGCTATACAAAATGTGCACATAAAGTGTCCACACAAGCAGTATAACGAGTAATTCGTGTTGGAAAGATACTGAGCTAGGGGGGAAACAAACTAATTGAGTTGTTTCAAAGGTCTGAATCTAGCATAGGCGAAGCCATAACACACTACAGTGAATACAAGTTGTACAGTTAGGAAAATAGAATAAATATCTGCCCTAAATGGCCTTCTGTTAATTTGAACCCAGGCCTTGATCACTGATGTTAAATACTTAATCAGATGGCTCACAGTCTTCATTGGCTGACCGCTTCTCTACCCTTGGCTGTCTGCAGTGTTCTCACACAGATTAATGTGTCTCCTGCTTAAGTGCACATTTTGGCATTGGGCATAATGTAGGCATCAAACCAGAGAGCCTCAAGATGTTTTCCTCTCAGCCACAAGTCTGTTTGCCTCCACATTCTATAAGAGTCAGTGGTGATACACATCAGCCAGCAGGAGACCATCTTTAATTAGAGGTGCTTGTTGCAATGCCATACGAGTAGCCATATGCAGTTCTGGAACATTTTACAAGTACAAGGCAGAAGAAAGGAGAGGCACGTAATGGAATTCAGCATTTGGTGTTCAAGGGAACATAAAAATGGCAAATCCTTCTCATAAAAGCTAGGGGACTTGGCATTTTAAGCAGAAACATAAATCCGTATGTTCGAACTGCTCAGGATTTTTGCTACAGAACTTGCCATTTAAAGGTCTCTTGGAATATTGCTGCTAATTCTTTACACTGTTTTCTTTCTTTTTTAAAAAAACAGATTGCAAGAAAACGGCACAAAGTCATTGGTGGTTTCAAGAGTCCACATGGCCATACCAGGCCACCAGCCTGTCTCAAGCACATCAGCCTCATGCCCTTGTCTCAGATCAAGAAAGTACTAGATATTCGAGAGACAGAAGGTTTGAACACTTGCAGCGGAATGAGGGGTGGAGTGGGTTGATTTTTTTTTATGGGGGGGGGGGGGACTCATACATAGAATGATGACTTAAAATCCAGATTGTTTAGGCATGGCTGGTTCACGAGATCTCTTCCAAAGAGGTTTCATCTGAAGGTCATGGAGCTGTAAATAGCCATTAAAAGGAATAGCGAGACAAGGCAATCAAATGTCAGTTTTGAGCTTGCACTCAAAGAAAACTATTTTCAAAGCTTTTAGAGCACACTAAATGTTTCCATGTGGCTTGACACAATGCTTGTCTAAAAGGAAAGCATAAAATGTGGGCATATTGACCTTTAACGAACAAAGGTTTGTGTGAATAACACTTTTAATCTGAAGCAGTAGTTAAACCTATATTTCCCTAAAATCTATGCAGCTTTCTCTAGATTATGTCATTTTATATGATTCTAAGTCCTAATGAAATTAGTGTAATTCCCTTGTGTAGGAAACATTGTGGTGGTCTTGTCCCTAACTTACATTAGTGTTTGGTGAAGTATTTACTGTGCTGAAAAGATCTTGCTGTAACTTTAGAAATACTGTAGTGTTTTATACTGAGTGGCAGTCTTTCCACAGACATGCTCAGTGTAAACCTAAATCTAATGTGAATTCAGAAGATTGATGATGCAGAGCATCATGCACACAGTCTTCTCTGCAAATTCCTTCTCCTGGGTTGGATATGGCACTCTGCTCTCACCATTCAGGAGCCCTGCCAAGGTGGTTTCAAAATACAGAAAAAACCTTGATTTACGTAAAAAGTCCATTCCATAGGTTTTTGTGTAATACAGTTTTTTTATGTAAATGGAAGCAAACCCATAGGAAAATGAATTTTTATGTAAAATGAAGAAAACCCACAGGAAAAATTGATTTTTTTACGTAAAACAAAGAACCCATAGGAACTCTGGGGAAATCGTGTTACGTAAATCGGGACATTTATGTAAATTGGGACACGTTTCTGCAGAAAATTGATATGTAAGTCAAATTTTATGTAAAACGAGGCATACGTAAGTTGGGGTTTTACTGTACACCTTGCTAGTTGAGATCAAGTTCATGAAGTAGTTTTGAGAATGATGTCAGTTTTCTTCTTGACTTGTTTGGTGATGGTGTCGTGTAAAAAGCGTCCACAGGTTACAGTGGCCATAGTGCTGCATGAACACAAGGAAAAATCTGATTCCATTTCCTACTCTTGCCACTGGTTGATCTGGAATCGGAAAAAATTGCGGGAAGGATGAAAACTTATTATCTCATGATAAACAAAACACTGAAGCAGGGGGGAAAGGAATTTACGTGGCAGGGGAAGGGTATTCACAATATCTTACAGCTATCTCCTGATCTTTAAACCTTAACACAGTACCTAAGGTTGTAGACCAATGTTTCCCTACCTTTGGTTTTTGGACTTCAGTTCCCAGAAGCCTAAGTCAATCCTCCTACACACTGACGAGCCAATGCACTGACTTAGGCCTCTGGGAATTGAATTCCCCCTGTGGGATGTGGGACCCACATTGGGAACCACTGTTGTAGACCTTAAAGGAGCAAAAGAAATCCCTTGAGAAAAGAGTTGTCCTCTTCTTTGGATGTCGTACCCGATTCTGAATATTGGCTATCCTTATGGCAATCAGCCACAGATATTGTCCTGAGAATATAATGTAGTGGCCTTCCATTTGACTTCTGCATCACAGCATGACCTCCACACCACTGATCCAGTTCTGTGAGTCACTTTCTGGTCCTGGGCCCTTTTGGCACACAATGTCCTCATTCTACAAAAGAATTGTAGGCAGCATAATTGTGCTAGGTATGTTGCTGTATCTGTTTCTCTAATGGTGCTTAGAATTCAGGGAATGACTGCAAAGCTTCTTTTGTGTTCAGAATATATTCAAGAAGGAGACAGTCTCCTAAAGGTTTTGATCCCTGTTACTGAAGGCATGCCAAACAGAATACCATTTCTTCCATATTCTCTGCAGCCAGTGTACTGTGGCTTCTTTGCTGTTGTTTTTTTATTCTGTTTACATGGCTTTGTAGCTGACCTTTCCCCCTGGGATTCTATACCTTGTCCTAGTCATGGCAGATTTATAATGGTTAAATAAAACAACCTGCATTGTCACTATATCTTTCAGAACCTTGTTGAACTATGGCCTCTTGTTTTCTATGGGTGGGGAAAGCTGGCTCATCATAGGCTGCAGAGACAAGAACTGCTCCAGAGGATGTGGATTCTTATAGGGCTTTTGTTTTGGGTTGTAAACATCCCCAGATTTAATTTGTGTGCAGTTATACTTATTTCCCCTTTCTGCCACAAAGCCCAAGAAGCATTTTATACTTTCTTCCATAGTCATATAGGAAATCTGGGGGAGAGAAAGACCTGTTCAGCTACTGAGAGGAATGGAGAAAAGACAGGTTCTATACTTAAGTGGCCTGTAGACCTTGTTGACTCCTAGGTCTATAAAATTTGATTTCAAAGCTGCTGTAGTGTTAAATCCAATGATGCTCTCTAAGCCTGTGATGGTGAACCTTGGCACTCCAGATGTTCTTGGACTTCAATTTCCAGAAGCCCAAGACCCCATGAATCCACACGAATGGGTATGCTGCGATTCATCCAGCTTGTGCCACCTTCGTCACTCCTGGAAGTGGAAGTAAAATGTGCCCAGAGCAACGAGGGCGTTGCGGGCCAGATTAATTGCAGCAAACCCATTCATGTACATTCATGGGGGCTTGGGATTCTGGGAATTGAAGTCCAAGAACATCTGGAGTGCCAATGTTTGCCATCACGACTCTAAGCCATGATCTCCTTCCATCCAAAGTTATTGGGAATGGTCCCCCCCACCACCAAAATAACACCTATTGTTGTTCTTTGCAGATTGCCATAAAGCCTTTGCTCTGGTTGTGCGGCCACCAACAGAGCAGACCAACTTGTTGTTCAGTTTCCAGATAACAGCTGAAGAACCTCCAAAAGAAGATTGGCTGAAGATGCTATGTCGACACGTAGCCAACACAATATGTAAAGCAGATGCTGTAAGTCAGGAGTTCTCAACTTTTTAAAGCTGCAGGCTAGGTCACACTCCCTCAGACAGTTTAAAGGGCTGGACAGCAATTTTGCCCTTCCTCCACCACATGGGACTTCCTGGTGTGGTGGAGGTGGTGGGGGGCCACATGATATGGTGCCATGGTCCACATCCTGTCCACAGGCCGAAGGTTGAGAATCCTTGTTGTAAGTTCTTAGTACTGTAGTTGTTGAAAGACAATTGTGTTGACCCTAGTGTATTGTTATTGCATAGATTTGATATGTAGGAGATCTGTACATGACAACTAATCTTATCGATGGCATGCTGGTAGCAGTGGAATACTGATAATCAAAGACAGAATGGCAAATTGGAAAATGGGCAATTTCCAGGTACTTAGTTATGGCCCCAATAGCTACAGACAATTTCCACATGCTCTGTAAGTCAGTGAAATTTAAGCCAATGTATTGCTTCAAAGTATGAGTATGGTAATGCTTCTATTTACATGGCATGCCTGAAGGTACTGACTTCTATAGCTTCTGTACTGGGAGTTCAGTAGTATGTAAAAATAATGTTATTTGGAAATGCTTCATTAGTTGGCTTGTTTAGTATAAAGCTACTGCATGCAGGACCATAAGGCATCCCTTCCTTGAGGCTTTTTGGTGATGGGAGTTTGATATTTTACTAGCTTGTTTTGCTAGAAGCCATTGGATAAAATTATTTTTAATGACTTTTTAAAACTTATTATTCTTTTTAAAATCTACTAGTTGCATTTTTACTGCTGCTTTTATTGCCTTACATGTTGTGTTAGCTTTGTTAGCTGCCTTGAGGTTGATTTAGAAAAGGATGTAGGATTTAAAGGCATAACATAAAATAAAAATCTTAACCACTGGGTTCCAGTGAACCAGTTAAGTAATTAGTTTTCCTTGTGAAAGAGGATTGCTTAGTATGCACCAATAAATGTTATTTTAGTAAGAGGCATCGGTTGATTTTGGGGTGTAAGGCCCTATTGAATTCTGTGGGATTCTTCTGGATGTGTCTTTTAAAGCAGATATACCTTTGAAACAATAGTGTTTTAGAGTGAAATGTTGAAGCCTCCCATAAGGTATGCTACAATTTGAAAAACAAAACTGGATTTCAACTGCAATTTTGTAGATGTCAAGATATACCATTTCCAAGTTGGACTGGACTTATAATTGGTACCTAGATTTTCTTTACACTTGTAGTTTTTTAATCACAACTTTCTTCTCTTGTTTGAAATGAAATAGCTTGCACTTGTTTCCAGATTGAGAAGAACTTATTTTTTCAAAACAGGTGCACTGTGACATAAAAAGCCCACATGGTGGCAGTAAAGACTTTTATCTTTGTTCATTCCTCCTTGTTTGCTAAGCAGCAAAATACTCTGAAGTACACTAATTATTTAAAACTTGTGTGTGGGTGCATAGGCATCTATAGCAGGGATTCCCAATCTTTTTATGCCATGGGCCTGACCACACCCCCAGATAGCTGAGCGGGATGGCCATGTGCTGTAAAATGCATCCACAGCTGTTGTAAACGTGTTTGTGACAGCTGCAGGCACATTTGCGCAGACGCAGGCACATTTTACAGCTGTCATGGACACATTCATTTCTGCTTCTGGTGCGGTGTTGGCAGTGTCACAAGCCACTTGAAATGTTGCCATGGCCTGGGTCTGGCCCATGGGCCAAAATTTGGACACCCATGATCTATTCTATGCAGCATGTACAGTAAAACCTCGCATAAAGAGCACCTCGCTTAGAGAGTAACTATCTTAAAATCCACCAAAAACTCGCTTAACAAATTAATCAGGGTTTGCAATCCCCCCTGCCAGAAGTCACAATTGGTCACTTACAGTGGTGTTTCACTTGAAGAGCAAACTCACTTAAACAGCAATCCTGTGGAATGCCTTATGCTCTTTAAGCGAGGTACATCTGTACATTATTTTATATAAGTTGTGTGTTGAAGACTTTGTTAATGAAACAAGGACTTATATTTCAATTTTTGCACTGTGGATCTGAAAGCAATTTTCTAATGTTTAAGTAACTTCTTCAAATCTGTTTCTATTAGGAAGATTTAATTTATGCAACTGATCCAGATTCCATTGAAGTAAATACAAAAGATATGGACAGTACGTTGAGTAGAGCATCCCGGGCCATTAAGAAAACGTCCAAAAAGGTAAGGGGTTTAACTAGTAAAGTTAATGGAGTCACTTTCTTATATTGCCTATTCCCATGCAGAGGCATAACCCATGCAACACTATTCTCAATAGCAGGTGTTCTTAATTTTATAAACAGTGGTACCTCGCTTAAAGAACATAATGCATTCCACGGGATTGCTCTTTAAGCGACTTTCCTCTTTAAGTGAAAAGCAATTGTTAAGTGACCAGTTGTGATTTCGGGGGGGGGGGGGAGCAGATTGCAAACCCCGATTTATTTAAGTGAGTTTTTGGTTGGTTTTAGTTGTTAAGCAAGGCGACCAGAGAAAATTCTGCTCTTTAAGCAAGTTAGTCTCTAAGCGAGGTGCTCTTTATGTGAGTTTTTACTGTATAGTCAAACCTCACATAAAGAGCGCCTTGCTTAAAGAGTACCTCACTTAAAGAGCAGAATTTTCTCTGGTTTCCTCGCTTAACAACTAAAACCAACCAAAAACTCACTTAAATAAATCGAGGTTCGCAATCCCCCCCCACCAGAAATCACAACTGGTCACTTAACAATTGTGTTTTACTTAAAGACCAAACAAAAACTTAGTTAACAACTAAATTGGGGTTTGGAGTCGTCCCCCCCCCCAGTCACAATTGGTCACTTACTGTATATTAAAATACAGTAACAATATTTCCTTTCAAGGTAAAAATCCTTCCAAAGTATCTCACATAGAAAAAACAAAGTACAAAGATACACATTTTTATTCAATAGAAATAGTCATTTTAAGTGGTCTAGTGCAATAAATCATTTTAAGTTGAAAGGAGACTTTCACACAGTCTGTAACATTGAAGAGAATGCTGTATAGCAATAGCAATTACATTTATATACTGCCCTATAGTGTTTAGTGAACTCTCTGGGCGGTTCACAAGTTAATTACAATTTTACTGCCAACATAATGACCTCAGAAGGATATAAGGGCGAGTCAACCTTGAACCCTGTCAGGGTTGGACTCACAATGTCAGCATTTTTGGCCATGGTACAGGACTTTAAGTACTGCACCACCAGGGCTGTATGTTGACAAATTACACTATTATCTTTGTAAGGATTTATTGAATATCACCCCATAGTTTTGTAGGGAGATGTCAGTTGTGTGTGTGTGTTTATTTCTCTCTATATTTCCCATGTTTCCTGTGTTGTGCAAAGTCAGAGAGTGATATCAGTACTAGGATGTTAAATACTTGTGATTTTGAAAGATGGGTTATCTGCATTTGTCTTATTGAGGGGGGAGGACACAACAGTCTGATTATTTTCATTGCCTTTCATCCAACCTCTTGCAAATTTGGTGTGTACACTTGTTAATAAATTATGTGTTCATACCATACACACAGAGGCTGAAATCCTACTGCATATGACAACATTGGCACTGGCAGGTTACTGCTGGTTAAAGCTTCCTTTTATGATTGCACCATGTGTGAAGTTCATATTCAATGTGACAAAATCACATGCAAACCAAAATGGCAAAATAAAGCATTTAATCAGCAGTAACTACTGCACTTGATGATATCATTGTAGTTACACAGATGGACCCCATCCAAAAGGATTTTGATAATTCTGGTGAACTTTCTGCTCTCTTGGCCGTAGCTCAGTGACTTGGAATACCTGGCTGTAGAGCCACAGATTAGGGAGTCAGTTCCTGCATGCTGCATAGTCCTAGCGTGTTACTAGAACATGGGTTCCCAGACTTTTCAAGCCGGAGGTCGATCATGCTCTCTCTGTCAGCTTTGAGAGCTGGACAGCCATTTTGCCATGCCTGCATGATATGGGTGGCCATTTTGCCCCAACAGCTTCAAAGGGGCAGCCATTTTGTTTCCTGAATTCCCTTGGAGGGTTGCGGGGCCACATGAAATGGCAACAGGTGCCAGATCTGGCCCATGGGCCTTATGTTGGGAACCCCTGTACTAGAACAAGGGACTGATAAATCATTTCTTTATATGGCAGGGCACCCTGGCAAGGATCGCTGTAAGTTGAAATCAACTTGATGGCACAAAATGTTTCTTATTATAGCAGCATGGAGCAACTTTGACAGTCCTGGGGCCAGTTTTTGATTCTTAGGACCTACCAGGGACACAGACTGTCCAAAATGTCAATAAATTCAGGAAGATAAAGCAGAAGTCACTAGATGTCCAGTACAGTTGTGAAAAATAAGCATCTGAGTTGTTAAACAGTACAGAGAGATCTATGATCAATTTTAAAAGTTCATTTGCCATTCCTGGAGGTTTCTTTATTGTACGTTAAAAAGTAACTTATAGAGCAAATTGTAATTGGTAATTAGTCAGATATAGGAAGGAGAGAAGTGATCAGGTGATTTAACTACGGCATCCATGGCCCTGGCTATTCACTGTGGCCAGAAGATGCAGGTATCTATTTATCATCTCCAACCTCCTGCTTTTACTCACTGAGCAGTACTAAAAAAATTCATTCCCAGTGTTAACAATGGGAGTTATTTTTCTTAAACCATCTTCAGTTCTTTTAAGGTGTTGAACTCCTCTTTGGGGAAATGGAGGTGTCATTAGGTCACAGGTTATTGCGTTTTGTGTTCTTACGCTTGTTTCCATCACGAGAGAACTGGTGGCGATAGTTTTCCATTAATGGAGCTTTCCAAGGGAAGCATCTGTCTTGTATGCCAAGCAGCCCACAAGTAATTTTGTTGGCTAATATACCATGGGAAAGCCTTGCCTAGCAGTTATCAGAAAGTAAAATGTGAAGTTATATTCTGAATAGAGGTAACTATCCTACTTCATGGCTGGAGGAAAAAAGTGCAGTATAAACATATGGAAAAACTGGCAATTGATTTCATTTTTTAAAAGATGTGATTTAACTTAATTATCTTGTCTAAAAGTAAAAGTTGCCCTTGCTCGAAAGCAAGTGGTATCCGACTCTGGGTTTCAGTGCTCATCCCTGTTTATAGCCAAAGAGCCAGTGCTGTCTGTGTCTGCAGATGTTTCAATGGACATGTGGCAGGCATGACTAGACACTGGAGTGCATGGAACGCTACTTACCTTCCCACTGAATTGGTACCTATTTATCTGTTTGCTTTCAAACTGCTAGGTTGGCAGGAACTGAGACACTGACGGGAGCTCACTCAGTTATGCAGCACTCAGGTTTCAAACTGCTGACCTGCCGGCTTTCCACTCGTCAAATTCAGCATCTCAACCACTAAGACATCTTGTCTGCAGTTTACTTAACCTACCTCTTGTCAAATTATTTAGGTCACTCGAGCATTCTCGTTTTCAAAGACGCCAAAGAGAGCACTTCGAAGAGCTTTGATGGCACACAGCAATGGTGAAGAAAAGAGTTTTGGCACAACTAGCGAAAGTTACTTAGGGGGACGCCTTGCCAGTACTTCATCTTTAGCAGTAAGTGACTTGCTTGGAGAATTCTTAAAGGCTCACTTGTTAACTGTGCTTCTTTAAGTAATGAAGCTTATTGTATCATGTTTGTTAATCTCTTTGAAGTCATAATACCTGTGTGTTTGATGTGATTAAAAGACCGTATTGATTGCAGGAGAGGAATGCATTGTAAATGTCAGCTAAAGGGGAGCACACATAACGGAGATACTGGGGAATGTGTTTAGTAGAAGGGAATTTCTCCCCTTGAGGTTGATTAAATACTTTTGAGAGAGCAAAACTTTGAGCTAACGCTTTGCTATGATGGTTCTGAAAGCTCTACAGCTTCTAAAATACAACGTGAGCCCAGAAAATATCCCTGTAGCTTAATCTAAAACATGTATGTGTATTTGTTGAAATGAGAAAAATTTGGGGAACATTGGTGTCTTTGACCACCAATCTTATAAATATACAGTCCAGAAGTACTGTACTATTTCTTGCAGCAGACAGGATTCTTAAAGTGTAAAGTAAGAGAAGCTAACACTTAAAAACACAACAGGTAGAAAGTGGGTCAACTCTAGTTGGAATTATTATTCGAGCTCTGACTGTAGACTGCAAGTCCCAAAATCCTCAGTGCTAGTATGGCTGCTAGATTCTAGGAGTTATTTTCCCAAAATTAATGTTTTTGAGCTCTGTTTTTCCTCCCCATCATACCAAAGTTGGCAACTTCAGTAGGATGCCTTTGTGCTGAAAATAGCTCTTTTTAATGGTGAACAAATAAATTGGTGAAATACAGACTAGTGAGGGTTACTTAATACTGGGTATGATGAGCTGTGTGAGATAAAACTAGTTGAAATTTATTTTGAACATTCTGGATTTAAAGGATTAAAAATGCTAATTTGTTGCCATTGACCTGTGTGTAATGTATTTTCTTTTTAAAAATTATTTAAAAGTACAGAGGAGATGTTACATGCCATCAGGTTAGTTCTGACTTATTGTGATCTATGAATTAGTGACTTTTAAAAGATCTAATTGTTAATAGTCCTGCTCTGGTCAGCAAACTGAAGATTGTTGCATCCATTATTGAATCAAGAGGAGAAATGATATGAACTGGGGTTAAATATGTATCTATAGATTAACTTTGTCTCCTCCTGTAACATTTTTAGATGAATCGCTCCTCTTCTACCTTCAGTTTAACTGGACCAATTAGAAATTTTGCTAGTGTACAGCGTTCCAACTCTGTTGATGGGAACTCCCAAAGTGCTATGTCTCGACTTCTGCTCTGTGCTTCCCGTGGTCTTCAAGGAAGAAGTGTTTCCAGCAATGAACACTTAAATGGCTGCTCTTTGGTCAATAGTTGCCCAGCCGCCACCTGTGAAGAAGTGGGTGATAACTAGAGAGCTACCTAAAGTGAGCTCCATCACCTCTTTGTTGGGCAGTTCTTGGAAACAGAAGTGTCTTGCCTTAGATCAGGAGTTCTCAACCTAAGGCCCATGGCCAGACCTGGCTGACGGCACTATTTTATGTGGCCCACATCGTCACGCCGCCATTATTGGAAGCAGAAGCATATGCATTTAACACAGCCGTAAATGCACCTGTGGCTGTTGTAAATGCATTTACGACAACCACTGACATGTTTTATGGCAGTGTTTATGGCAGGGGGAACCACCAGTCTGGCCCGCTCACTGTCTGAGGGGGCGTGGCCTGGCCCATGGCTTTAAAAGGTTGAGAACCCCTACTTAGATGAAGTTCACAGTCTATTCAAAATACTTTAGGCTCTGGTTCTAGTTTCTGGTTCCTATTCCTAGCACATGACACTAAACATTCTTTGATTTCACTATCTGTCAAGCACATGGATGCTGATTTGTTTGTGGGTTTCTTTCCATGTTTTCTGATACTTTAAATATAGGTACTTCTTTTGTAGTGCAATTTTGGGCCCTAATCTTCATATTTACAAGTTTTGTACAGTGCTTCATTTCCATGCTGTTGATCAGCAGCAGAATCACTGAGAAATGTTTGCCCTTAAGGGTGTAAAATAAGCAAAGAGACCTTCAGAAGACACTAAGTAACCGTTAGTACTTACTGTATACAAAAAGAAAATATTTGGCTTAGTTCAGGAAGGTGACTTTATTTGCCTCTGTGCTAAAAGAAATGCAATCATTTTGTTGGGAACTTGAAAATACAGCTAGGCTGAACTACTCTTATATAAGGTGGCTGATAAAAATCATATTTTTAGCTCTTATGGCTTAGTTAATTTGGAAAACCTGGAAAGAATTATTACTTGTTAAAGGTATCAGTTTCACAGGTCTAAAGGGAACCTCTGATTTTTACACAGGTGGAATGTGTGTGTCCTTCTCAATAATGTTAGAAGCATGTAACTAACTTGCCAGAACCTAGAAAATAATTTCTTAAAATGGGGAATGTCTCACTCTACTTCTTTGGTGGCGAACCTTGGCACTTCAGCGGTTCTTAGACTTCAGTTCCCAGAAGCCCAAGTCTCTGTGAATCCACGCAAATGGGTTTACTGAGTGTACGTATATTTGTGTGGATTCATAGAGACTTGGGCTTCTGGGAATTAAAGTCCAAGAACAGTTGGAGTGCCAAGGTTCGCCATAACTGTTACTTCTTGTGTCACCTTGATTTTCTTCTTCACAAATGTAGAGAAGTTGAAAAGTATTTGCTTTACATGAGATCAGTCAACATATTTTTGGTTTATTTCAACAGGGCATCCACTCTCCTTCCTTGATCAACTTACCATCGGTGTTTGAAAAGAGGAGCCATACCTTAAGTCGATCAACTACTCACTTGATATGAACTGGGTGCAAAACAAAGTTACAGCGGAACATTGTAACTGACCAAATAGGTGAAATGGATTTTCCATCAAACCTTTACTGACAATGAATGATGGTACTTAGTTAGCACTTAGTGGCTATTAGTAAATGTTTAGATAACACTAAGCTGATCACCAAGAGTTTGTTGGGTTGATCTACAAACCAAGTGATGTATCGGACCCTGCATTGACTGGGAGTATAACTGATTCCTTTGCACAAATTACATTATTGGCATAATGGAAATATTCTGTTTCATATAACAACTTCATTAACAAAATTACATCGCTTATTACATGGAATTAAATGCTGAAATTTGGAAGTTGCTTACAGATACTTCTACTGGCTGTGGATAGTGAATGTTGTTTTTAAAATAGTTTCTAAGTGTATAGGCTATGCTCGGTTTAACTATTGGATGCATCAGTATCTATGGCAGGGGTGGCCAACCTTTTTGTGCCGCAGGTCTGACCACACCCCGAAAACAGTTGAGTGGGCCAGACCATGCCTACGGAAGTGGGTGCATTTACAGCTGACGTAAACATGCCCACTTCCATGTTTATGTCAACCGCAGGTGCATTTGCACATGCACGGGCATGTTTTATGGCTAACATAAACGCTTCTGCTTCTTTCGGGTGTGGGGGAGATGGCATCAGGCTGGTTGGAATGGCGTCACGTGCTGGGTCTGGCCTGTGGGTCATAGGTTGAGAACCCCTGATCTAAAGTGAACAACTTGCTTTATATTTAAAGTATAGAATTATATCTACTTTTAGGATAGCTAAAAAGATGCAGGTTTTTAGATGCCTGAATATTCTCTAGTTGTGAGAGTGCAATGGTGATGGAAGTTTAATGGGAAATGGGAAAAATTTTCACTGAGTTTTGAGTTGATCAATATAGCTGCTAGATTTAACTTTTGTCCAATAAGATTGAAAATTTGGCAATAGTGGAACCTCCAGGAAAAACCCACTGTGGTTAACCTTATTTATGTTTTTTGAGAGGAGACTACAGTGTTATAAAAAGCTATTTTAAAAAGAAACTGTCTCTTCAAAAGTAGTAAAACACTTTTTTTAAAAAATAAATAAATAGGCTCTACATGCACAGATTGCTGTGTTCGAAGTGAAAACATAGATCTGACTTCTACAGCTGTTATTTCTTTTATTCACAGGCTTTCTTACAAATTCCTCTCAGATATATTCATCCTGTTTTTCATATATTTCTGGTATTTTTCTTTTGCAATGCAAACATTTTGAGAATAATCAGGTTTTCATAGTGTATTCCTACACTTGCTTTGTAAATTAAGTTTCTACACATATTGAATTTTTTTCTCATTGGCTTTCTTTGCGAGTGGTGGTGAAAAGGACTTCTAACTTTTCATTTCTCAACCTCAGATTGCCTCTTATTTCTACATATACGTTGTGCCACTTTATTACTTGTGTTTGTTTTAAAAATTCTGTACTGGTAGAAACTTTGTAAATAAACTTAATTGTTTATATTAACTTTATTTTTGATGTTTAATCCCATAGATTCAATTCTGCTATCTGATAACATTAGCTCAAATAACATTTCTTCCATTTCTTCATGATGCAAATAGTGCAGGTCTACTCAGTTGTTTTTCCTTCCTACAAGGCAAAATTCAGGACACATCTAGCTGCTTTTAAAAGTATATGGTGAAAATATGTTTCCCTTAAACTTTCCCATAAGTTTTTCTAGGCTCAGCCATTATGGCTAATGCAATGCAGCAGTGTTTCCCAAATGCTGGTTTTTGGACTTCAATTCCCAGAAGCCTAAGTCATTTCCCCAAAGCACTGATCAGCCAATGTACTGACTTAGGCTTCTGTGAATTGAAGTCCACTAGTGGGCTGTGTACCCCTTGTTGGGAACCACTGCAATACAGTAATACCTCGGATAATGATTGCATCGGATAACGCTAGAATCGGATAACGATGCAAGTTTTTTGGAAAAAACTTGCATCGGATAACGATTCTGGATAATGATTCTTAGCGTTATCTGAGGCAATGGTCTGTGGGTGTGGGATGGTTTGGGTAGAACTACCCAATCCACCCCCCACCCACAGCGGTCTCTGCGACTGCAGTAGGGTCGGGGGAAAGCACGCGCCTTTCCTCCGACCCTACTGCAGTCACAGAGACTGCTTGTCTCTCTTTTCCTCCCTGTATTTAAACTACAGGGAGAGGGAAAGAGAGAGATGTGATTGGGTCTCTAGAGAACCAATCATGCCTCTCTCTTTCCCCCTACCTGTAGTTTAAATACAGGGAGGGAAAGAGACAAAAGCAGTCTCTGTGATTGAAGTAGGGTCAGGGGAAAGGCGCGCCTTTCCCCAACCCTACTGCAGTCGCAGAGACCGCTGCGGGTGGGGGGTCTTTAAAGGCAGGGAGGAAAAGAGAGACCCGATTGGGTCTCTTTCTTTCCCTGCCTGCCTTTAAAGCGGTTTGTCCCTGAAGTCAGGGCTTTTTTTTTTTTAGTGTTGTTCGATGCATGCATCGGACAACACTAAAAATCGGATAACGTCATGACTTGTGGAACCAAGTCATAACGTTATCCGGGGTATTACTGTACTTAAATACCACTGAAAAATCATAATTGACTTTAATTTATAGTGGAGTGCCTCAGTTCTCTTTGCATTTAAGAGAATAAAAATATAGACCACACAATGAGAAATGGCAATATACATATTGTGTTGGCTTAAAGGGAATGACTAGTGTCAGGAAACTCTTTCATGATGTTCTTTTTATATTTCAGTGGTTGTGAGATCTTATAGGTGTATTGTGCTACAGTTCTCAGAGTACTTACTAATGAGGCTTCAGTGAAACCTATGGTATCAAAGTTGCTAATACACTGACTTTGTGAGGTAGAGGATGTTGTTGCTGAAAAGTTGCTGGAAGGATCCATCAGTTTTGTTTCTTGAACCACAAAGAAGTACAGAAGAAGTTACTCAGTGCAAAGATCATTGGGCCATCCATTTTAGCCACAAAGTAGACTATAGGCCAACCTATAGTTCAAAAGCAAAAAATTGCAAGTAGATAAATAAGTACCACTTCGGTGGGGAGGGAGGTAAACAGCGTTCTGTGCACTCCGGTGTTGAGTCATGCCAGCCACGTGTCCATGGAAACGTCTGCAGACTCAAACAGCACTGGCTCTTTGGCTATAAACAGATGAGCACTGAACCATAGAGTCAGATACAACTGGTTTTCGAACAAGGGGGACCTTTAGACTATAGGCTAGGGCAGTAATGGTGAACCTTTTAGAGACCAAGTGCCCGAGGAGGAGGAGGAGGTTTGCAGGCAAGCACCACATGTGCCCACACACCCATGTGACGTTGCCGGTGTGCCTCTGGCAATGTCATGTGGGAGCGACCACCCCCTGTGGGTACTACCCCCCCTTGCAGGTATTTTCATTTCTTCAGAAATGTTCATAGTGTTGTTTGAAAAGGTAGATATGCTTACGGTAAAGTATGGACTGCATTTATTTCCATGTTCTCTCTCAATGGTGAGGAGATTGGAATAGTCTTGGGAGCAGCTGTTTCTCAATGTTATATGCTAGAACTAAACTTCCAGTGTACATAAAGAGTTATTTCCTATAAAAACTGTTTAATAATATTTAAAATAATGATTTATTGATAGAAAAGGTGAATAAAACTAGTTGGAAGTTGTTGTTTTCTGAAAAAGCAAAACAAAAAGCAAAATAATTACACTTATATGAGCTCTCATCTCTGTCCTAGCTCCTGCCCACCTAGCAGTTCGAAAGCAAGAAATTGCAAGTAGATAAATAGGTACCACTTTGGTGAGAAGGTAAACAGCATTCCGTGCACTTTGGTGTCTAGGCATGCCGGACACATAAGTGCTGATTCTTTGACTATAAAACAATGAGCATTGAACCCTAGAGTTGGATGCGACTGGGTTTCTAGCAAGGGTGACCTTTACCACTCCATAGTGCTTAGTGCACTCTCTAGGCAGATCACAGAGTAATGAACATCCCCCCCCCCCCGCTGGGTTTTTATTCTACGGACCTCAGAAGGATGGAAGGCTAGGTCAGCCTTGAGCCCTGGCCAGGATCGAACTCAACGTTCTGGCTACAGTACAGCATTTTAACCATTGCGCCACCAGGGCTCATACAGTGAAACCTCGCATAACAAAAGGAAATCCATAGAAAATAGTGGCTTGACTGACAATTTTTTTTCAGAATGGATTAATTGATTTTCAATGCGTTCCTATGGGAAGCCACATTTCAGTTAACAAATTTTGGTTTTCAATGCATTCCTATGGGAAATTGTATTCTGTGCTTGCCTATGGGGAATTTGCTTTACAAATTTTTCATAGTACAAAAGGTCCCAGAGAACACCTTAAATTTGTTAAGCGAGGTTCCACTGTACTGTATGTACTTTTGTGACTAGCAACCCTTCTGCAGCTCAGGACACGCCATTGCTTGTTCAACTGGCTTCCACTTTTCTCCGCTGCAGGGGTCATAGAAATATTGAAAATGGAACATCACTAGAGTTTGTTTTGACTGTTGAAAGTGAGTTCTGACACAAGGCTTAACTTTCATAGAACGCATTCTCTATTTGAAGAAGACTGAAATAGTGTTTCAAAGAGAATTGTGCTGCTATCAGCAAGCAAGCCAGAAACTGTTCAGATTGATCCTCAGTGTGGTCTGTGCAGACCTTTGTTTCTAATAAAAACCTAGAAGCTTTGTTGAGGGATTGATTTGTAAAGAGGGAGGTATCAGCGCTTTCCTGATGGAATGCCTTTCACTTCTAGGAGCTTTGATGACTCACCCACATCCTCTCTGTATTTGATTCAAGTTGCCTTCTCAGAAAACTGCACACACTTGGATTTGGGCGTCTAATATCAAATGGAAAGACCTATCTAATTATTTGTATTTGTACTGTTTTAGATCATTAAAACCATAAGTCATTCAAATATGTGAAAATAGGAATAGAAGTTTCATTCTTTTCTAGTTTTTGCTTCTATATCTTGAAAGGCCAGATAGATAGATAGATAGATAGGTAGGTAGGTAGGTAGGTAGGTAGGTAGGTAGGTAGGTAGGTAGGTAGGTAGGTAGGTAGGTAGATAGATAGATAGATAGATGATTGATATCCTGCTTGGTTAATGAAATTACTACTCTGGGCGGCTTACAATAGGATTAAAATCAAAGTACAACTGACAAATACAATATAAATTGAAATAACTTGCACTTCACCCCTGGTTGCGCAGTGGTTAAACTGCTGTCCTGCAACCAAAAGGTTGTGAGTTCGATCCTGGCCAGTGCTCAAGGTTGACTCAGCCTTCCATCCTTCCAAGGTCAGTAAAATGAGTACTCAGCATGTTGGGAAAATACTAATTAACTTGTGAACCACCCAGAGACTGCACTAAGGGCTATGGGGTGGTATATATGTGGTTGCTTTTTGCTTTGTTTTACTTCAAAGAAAAAAATTACACATAAATGGTAAAATAAAAACATAACCTACAGGTGCCCATTAAATAAACTAGGCAGCTCCACCATAAAGGTGCTAACACATGTTTCTTTACCATGAAAAAGCTTGTTGAAATAAAAAAAATGTGTTCAGGGATTTACAGAAGGACAATAAAATGGAGGCAGCTTTGATTTGAGTTGGTAGCTAATTCTAAAGCCTGGAGGATGCAGCTGAGAAAGCATGATTTCTGGTCCAAACTTTCCTTATCTCTTCCAGCGTGGTCACCCTCAGCTTCATAATTTAGGTGGTTTGGGTATTATTTAATAGGAAACACCACTCTTGAAGGTAGCATGGTCTTAAACCATATAGAGCTTTCTATGTTAGTACTAAAACCTTAAACTTGGCATTGTATTCAATAGATATTCCAATGCAGGCTATCTAGGACAAGGGTAATATGATCACAACAACCAATACCTGCAATCAATCTGGCTGCAAATGCTAAACAAGGTATGTGTGGTGTCTGCAGATGGTGGTATTAAGCATTCCTCAGAGACAAATTGAGGCATCTCTCAGCAGTGTGAGGCATTCTACAAGCAGATGTTTTGCTCTAGCAGAATTGGAAATGATGAAAAGCTCTTTTTGGGTCACTATCATTACAGGGATTCAGCCCTTGGCTCACTCCTGCTTAAGACCTCTAAGCTCATAGGCTGTGACTTTTCAAGCATTATGTGACAAGGTTTTACTATAAGAGCACTATGAATGATTTTATTCTGCAGGAACATGGAGAAGGCACAAAAAGCAGCATAGAATTTATCTTCCAAAGAGTCTTGACTTGTTTTTGAAAAGGAGGTTTCTAGTTTTCGTAGTGCAGGATTCATCTTTCAAAGACTTCTGATCTCTTTTCCAACTGGAAAGCTGGTTTCCAGTGCTTGTGATTGAAAGGGGATGGAAAGTCCTAGTGAAATTATAGAAAGAAGAAGACTGGCTTAATAAGATTTCAACTACAATATTTGTCTGACTTATTTAACAAAAATCACATAATTTTTATTTATTTATTTTTTAAAAATTTTTTATTAGGTAAATAAAGAAAGAAATACATAAAAAAACAAAAGAAAGAAAAGACAAAAATACAAATAAAAACATTATAATAATATAAAGGCTTATGAAGATCACGTAGCATATTTTACCCCTATTACCTTTACATTATCTTCATTTCTTGATACATAATCATCTTCCCATTCGCATCTATTACATCATCAAAAGAAAAACACCCTTGTGCTATATACATAGTTCGGGGGGTTTTATACCTTTCACACTTTCCAGAAGTCATTATAATCTTTTGCAGGGGGTATGCCCTTTTTTTCTTTTAAAGTATAGTTAATGAAAGGCTCCCAGATCCTCCAGAATTTGTTGTTATTGACATTTCCTTTCCTACAGTAAATTTCCCAGGTAAGTTTTTCATTCAAGGCTATCTCCCACATCTGTGTATACCACTCCTGCAAACTTATTTGTTCATTACTTTTCCACCTCTTAGCAATAACCAATCTTGCAACAGTCAACATTATGGCTAATAACTCTTTATTGTCCTTACTTATATCCTGGTCTTCTATGTCTGTTAATAAAATTATTTCTGGTCCCAGCCTGATCTGTATATCAAATATGTTCTCTATTTCCTTTTTTATTCCTTCCCAGAAATTTTTAAGTACCTCACAGCTACACCACATATGTTCGTATGTTCCTTTTATTTTTCTGCATCTCCAACATATCTCACTCATGTTACTATACATTTTATGCAAGCTGACTGGGGTCCTATACCATCTCCACACCAACTTATAATTGTGCTCTTTAAGTCTGACAGACATAGTTCTCATTATCTTTCTTTTCCACATCTTCTGCCATTTTGTCACTGTTATCCTGGTCTCTAGTTGTTGTTCCCAGCTTTCTCTCAGCACCTCTTGTATGTGTTGTGTTTTATTCAAGATTTTGTAAACCTTGCTAACTACCCCTTTAATTCCCAATTCTCTGTTTCTAATCTTAGTCAAAAGTATTTCAAATTCCGTACATTCTCTATTTAAGCCAATTTCTCGTAAAAATTTCCTATTCCAATTATTTATCTGGAGGATCTTGAACCAGTCCAATTGAAGTTGCGAGTACAGCTCATATCTTTTCTCTTGATCTTTGCAAGCATTGACCCAGTCTTTTAGTAATAGCACTCTATTTTCCACCAATATATCTCTGATCTTTGTATCTATTTTTATCGGAAAATCCTGAAAGTCCTCCACTTCTAGGATTGGTGAGATTCCCAAAGTAAGCTCTTTCCTCACTCTATTCCATGTCTCAATTGTTGATTGTAACAGCATAACTTGGGCCGTCTTTTTTCCCTTTTCTTTTCCCTCGCATAAAAACTGTGCCTTACCCAGCTTCGATAAGTCTTTCCTTTCAAATTTTTCCCAAACTGTTTCCTCCCTGTCTAAAATCTTTATGACATTTCTTATTTGAAATGCTCTATAATATTTTATAACGTTTGGGATCCCCAATCCTCCCTCCTTTTGCGAAACATACCATAACGACTTAGTTATTCTGGCCCCTTTATTCCCATTGCAAAACTGGTTAATCATATTTTGGTACTCATTCAGCTGTTTATCAGTATGTTTTAATGGTAAAGCATCAAACAGGAAGTTCAATTTGGGTAGCAACATCATCTTGCATATAGCTATTCTTCCGAACCATGACAGATTTAATTTATTATACTTTGCTATTTTCTCCTTTATTTCCTTCTTTTGTCTGTCATAGTTCATACTTTTAAGTTCCCCAGTTTTACTTGATAACATTACCCCCAAATATCTCATCTTTTGTGTAATTTGTATATTATACTTCCTCTTTATTAATTCTTCATCTTCTTTCCTCCCATTAATTAAAATCATTTCTGTTTTATCCCAATTAACTTTCAATCCCGTAACCTCCTCAAAGTCTTTCAGATGTTTGTTAATCCAATCTAAACCCTCCGTTGGATGCTTCACCGTCAACAATGTATCATCTGCATAAAGGCTTACTTTGGTTCCTCCCACTCCTACTATTCCCTCATCTTGTCGGATTGCGTTTGCTAACAGTTCCATAGCCAGTATAAACAACGAAGGTGACAAAGGGCAGCCCTGCCTCGTACCCGCCTCTAATCTTATCTCATTTGTGTAACTATCATTGAATTTGACTCTAGCCACACCTTTTTAATACAATTTTCCAATAACACCTTGAAATTTTTCCCCAAATCCATATAATTTAGTCATCTCGTAAATCGTTGACCATTGCAATGAGTCAAATGCCTTGAATATATCTAATGCTAAAAGCCCCACTTTTTCCTTTCTTTTTTCCATTATATCTAAAATATCCACGGCTCTTCTTATAAGGTCTGCCATATGTCTATTTTTAACAAATCCCGCCTGATCCTCGTTGATATAATTGGCTATGAAACCATTCAATCTATTTGCTATAATTGTAGTAAAAATTTTTGCGTCCTGATTAATCAGAGATATTGGTCTATAAGATTCAATTTTTTCTAAGTTTTTACCCGGCTTGGGAATCAAAACAATTACCGATCTATTCCAGGAGTCTGGAGTCGCGTCTCCCTCTAAAATCCCATTATATAACTTGTGCAGTCTCGGAACTACCCACGGCATAAAATCTTTATAGAACTCCGCTGATAACCCGTCTTCCCCAGGCGCTTTCTCCTTCTTCAATTTTTTTATTACTTCTTCTATTTCCCCAGTCAAAATTGCTTCCTCCATTTTATTCCTATGCTCCTCCGTAACCTTCCTAATTTGTTGTTGATCAAAGAATTTTCGCAGTTTACTTAAATTTACCTCCTTTTTTGAGTACAGCTTTTTATAAAAAATTTCAATCAATTCTGCCTTCTCCCTTTTTTTATTACATCTTTTCCCATTTCCATCTACCAATACACCTACTTGCCCTTTATTCTTTTTATCCCTTGCTGCTTTCGCCAGTAATTTAGAGTTTTTATTGCCGTACTCAAAATATTCCCTTTTAAGAAAAATCAAATCTTTCTTCACTTTTTCAATATCTTTCCCATCCAGTTCTTTCTTAATTTTTTTAATCTCTTGAAATTTTCTCTGTTCCTTTTTTTTAGCATATTCGGTGTGGAGGTATTTTAGTTGCCTTTCCAATTCTTGATTCCTGATTCTGATTTGCCTGTTCCTATTACTTTTTAATTTTATCGATTCCCCTCTAAATATTGCCTTCATTGTGTCCCAGACTCCTCCCCCACTGACCTCATTATTTTCATTAAATTTCCAGCTTTCCTCCCAGTTTTCCATTATTTGTTTCTTTATTGACTCCTTCCCATATAGCTGCCCATCATATCTCCAAATATATCCACTTTTTTCATCCTCGTTAAAATTTATGTTTACTATCATTTTTGCATGGTCGGATTCTCTAAATGTTCCAATCTTGATGTCCTCTATTTTTTTTACCAATTCTTCTGTTACAAAAAAATAATCTATTCTCGAATACATATCATGCACATGTGAATAATATGTATATTCTCTTTCTCGGGATTTTAACTCTCTCCACACATCCTTTAACCCCATAAATTTCCTCCATTCCTCTAATATATACTTTTTGCCTCTCTTTTTTGCACTTGTACTGTCAATATCCGAGCACAACATATTAAAATCTCCACCTACGACCATGTTTTTAGTCCCCTCCTCTCTCAATATTTTCCCCACTTTATCCAAGAAGTCTTGCTGTTTATCATTTGGTGCATAAATGTTGGCCAACGTTATTTCCTCTTCCTCAATTTTCCCTTTAATTATTAAATATCTCCCCTCTGGGTCAGCTATAATCTTGTTCACCGTGAACCCCAATTTTTCCGAGATCAGAGTAGCGACTCCCCTGGCTTTAGACGTCCCATATGCCTTTTCATATATATCAATTCCCCTCACCGCCAAATTGTTAACTTCTGCAGATTTTTGATGGGTCTCTTGCAAAAAAATTACATCAGCCCTATCTCTGTTGAGCGATACTCGCAACCTCTTTCTTTTCAGGGCGTTCCCTGCCCCCTTCACATTCCATGTTACAACCCTTAATGACTTAACCATTTATATTTAGATCTATTTCCCATCGCTCTTTTCCCTCCCCGAACGTGTTCACTAACCAACCCCTAACCTCCCTACGACTAAAGAATCTATACAGAATAAAATTGAAAGAAAAATGTAAATTACGACAACAACAGACAAAAAACTTACCTATCTTATTCCCTTCTTCTACCCTCCCCACATCTTTTCTTCTAATGCCACCTTTGATCTTCAAAGAGGGGAGGGGGGGACCGGAGAAGAAAGGCATATCAATCTTCTATTAACCTCCTCCCTCTGACATTAACTAAGTTTGTACTTGGTTTCACCCCACCTATTCCCCACTAGCACCTGGAAGATCTGCGCTGCCCACTGCTCCCTCCTCCTCCCAGCCCACTAACGGTCCCATCACCCCCACCCTGGCCAATTCTGTTCTCATTACTATCCAATCCGAGTCAGCTTCTTTGATCAAACCAATTTGTGTTAAATACAACAGTGCATCCATATTCGCATCCAACACATGCCATTTTTTGTCATAAAAAAATCTCAACTGCTGTGGAAATCGCCATACATACTTGACCCCTTTTGCATTCAATATCTTCGTAACAGGTTTCATAGTGTACTTCCACTTCCTCTCTTGGGGCGCTATGTCATTATACACCTCCACATCTACCCCATCCATTTTTAGGACACCAGACCCAGCTTGTCTAATAAAAGACATCACCTTCAACTTATCTGCCCAGTTTGCAAATTTGACTAAGACGTTCCTAGGTGACTTCTTATCTCTCCTTCCACCCACCCTGTACACCGCCCCAATATCGTCTGATCCAAATTCTTTACCCATTTTTAGTGAGTTCAACCATTCCACTATTCGCTCTTTCAGCCGTTCTGGTTTCGTTTCAGTCACATGACGAATCACTATGTTAAATTTTCTCCACCCCTCTTCAATCATCATCATTCTGTGTTCCTGCACTGTCATTTTATCTTCCAAAATGTGCTCTTGAATATAAAGTTCATTCACAGATATTATGGCATGTTTGACTTCCTTGTTCATTGTCTTTGTAATCTCACCAATCTTCTGCGTGTTCGCTGCAACATCTTTTTTCACATCTGTAAGGGATTTTGCCAGGCTTTCATACTGTAGCCTGGCTAATTCCCTATCTTTCTTCATTTCCTCACTGTTGGCTTCCACTGTTTTATTCAATTTAGTTTGGTTTTCATCCAGCCTTTGCAATGTCGCCTGAGTATCAGTCATGTTCTTGGCCAGTTGTTGAAGGATTGTTGTCATGTTATCCATTCTTTGTGCCAGGTCGAGGGAGCTCACCTGTTCCATAGCTGTGGTACTCGCTGCTGTCTCTTGAACTTCCATGTTGGGTGAAGGTGTATGCCTCTCTTCCTCTTCTTGTTCTTTCCCCTTTTTACCTTTTCGGCCTTTTGGTTTCACCACCGGCTCCTCCATCTCCTCTCCCTCCCTTCCCAGCAGACACCCCAGTATACCAGATGCAGTATATAACAAGGGGAGGGAACAAGGAGTGGGGAAATTCTCTGTCTTCTGAGGTTGAGTCTCAGTTCCCTCGGAGGCTGTTTTTATTGAGCTGCCTTCAAAGTTTTATTAAGCTGCCTTCAAAGTCTTTATAATTTTTATTTAGCTGCTGTGTATAATTCTCAGGCAGCCACCTTCATAACCACAAACACAAGACGGAGAAGTGAATCTGCTGATCTCGCTTGAATGGGTCTTTTACTCAGTATTTTTTGCTGCGCAATTCCTGAGACAAAGAAACAGTCTCATCCCCGCCCCCTTGTGGTCTTAAGTTTTTCCTTAGTCCGCCATTACGCTCCGGGCAATGGGGGGAGAGGGCAATGAAAAGTTCTCCAACACAGCACCAAAGTTTCAATAAAATTTCAATAAAGTTTCAGCCCTTTCTTCAGCTGTGCTCTTATCAACCAGCCTTTATGTCTTTATGCCTCAGTTAAAAATGTGCCCAGGTCCCGACAAAACCTGTACTCCTCACTCACACACTTCTGCCACCTCCTCCAACTCTGTCCCAGCTCCGAGGCTCCGAGGCTCCCCTACGGAGCTCAACAAGAGACGAAACACTCTCACTCTCTCTCCTCCCAGAGTCACACTTTCTCTTTGACCCCCGCTCACCAGCTGGTTCCACAGTCACTTTCTTCCTTCTGCCGACGCCAGCCTCCAAACAAGCCTTATCACTGAGATCGCTTCTCCCGTCTCACACCGGTAATCACACTTTTTGCAGAGACGAACTCCGGCACCCAAGAAATTCTTCAAATTCCTCAATCGGCTCCACAGACAGTGGCAGGGGCTAGGTCCTCCGACCCCCCCTCCCCCGTCTGCGATTCAAGCCTCCGCTTTTCGTGCCCTGTTCAGTCTCTTCTCTTTCAAAACTCCGATCTAAGTCTCAGAAGCAGCAACAACGACCACAGCAACCGCACCGTCAATACACTTTAAAAGCAGTCCTCCAGGTAAATTTTCCCTCAATTTTATCTTCAAAATCTCCTCTTTACCACATTAATTAGTCAGAGAAGAGAAGGATCGGTGTTCACCCTACGCCATCTTAACTCCGCCCCAAAAATCACATAATTGATGCCACAGAAACATGCAGTGAGAGAAATTATGTTATGCAACTCTGAACTGGAATAATTTATGCAGATTTCATAATTTGTAGGTTTTCTTGACACAGCATTTGCATTGTCTAGGTATAGAACAGGTACAGCTGAAAATATATGTTTCATTCAACCATAATCCTGATGGTCCTGGATTTGAAGACATTTGGGTAGCTCTATCCTAACAACTTTGCTCCAAATCCATTACAGTATGTATGAAGTGGTTTATATTTCTAAATCAGAATATCTTTGACCCTTGACAGTGGGCCAACTACAGCAAAGTTAAGAGTCAAATAGTATTAAGCCTTATGCAAAGCCAATCAACAAATTACCAGATTTATTTTAGGTCCTAATACACTGCATCTCTATACTGACTGCATACAAATCTAACTTCTCTCTTGTCTTCAAGTTTACATTTGTAGTGGACTGACGTCCATAGGATAATATAGCCCTCTTTGCCTCATTCATGGAGCACTTGGAGATGGCAAACTTGCTTGTTAGTAGCCTTTACAAACCTGAGTCTTTCCTTTTTTTAAAAAAAATGATTCTGTTAAGAATATGTTGAGTTGCTGCATATGCTTGCCTTGTCTTTTTTGCTCATCTGGAAAGCATAGCATGCTCAACATTAACCTAGTTATAGAGTCTTCTAGACTGGAATGGAGTGGAATATAAATCACATGGCTGAGAGTTTTCGGTTTCATCTACCTTTTCAAAATGATGGGGTCTCTGCCACTTGCTGATGTCTGGAGCTGGGGGTGAGGGAGACTAAGCATCTTTCAACATCAATGTCCTTATAAATATGTAAACCTCCTTGCCTAAAATGGAAATGATTTATTGACTGCATTGGATTGCAAGTGCCTACATGCTCTCTGCTACTGTGTAATGGTAAAGATAATATTTCGGTTACTTCTGCAATGTTACACCCTGGGATGAATGTAAATAGAAGCAGAATTGACTGGGCTGGTTTATGTCTTCTGTACCATACTGTTATTGTATACTATGAGTAGATTGGTGAAGGGATCATATTCTTAATTAAAACGTAACAGGCTTCATACTTTCATCTCTGTTTTTAGGTCAGAAGATTGTGATAAATCAGTCAACGACACTAGTGGTCATAAGTGGTCAAAGTCTTAATTCCGTGAATTTAACAGTTGACAGCCTATTAAACATAGACCAGTGATGGCAAAGCTTTTAGAGACTGAGTGCCCTAGGAGGTGGTGCGTGTCACACAGGTGCATGCGCATACATGGTTCCTGCCTACACACCGCCTCCTCCTCGGGCACGCGTGCACCGCACACACACACATTTGTAAGTATAGGTGGCGGTGCCTGGTTGCCTCACCTCACTGGGGCAAAGGCACGTACCCACAGAGAGGGCTGCGTGTGCCCCCTCTGGCATGTGTACCGTAGGTTCGCCACCACTGACACAGACAAAGTGGGTGAAACTAAAGGCTTCTGTAGGTTAGATAGCAACCAGTTCCCTTTAGGACATCTTAAGCAGGATATTGACAAGAGTCCAGTTGTTCTAGACTTGTTGCTGTTCATGGCCTTTCCTTTTGTGAATTGTCTCTTTTTTAATCTTGTCTACATTAGTTTCCTGTTTTATTCTAAAGTTACACCTAATCGTTTTTAAAAACGTTTCCCTACTCTTGGTCTAAAAGTTTGTTTCTGCTTCAGTCAGAGAGCCATGGGTAAGTTAGAGAATCCTGGGGAATGTACCCTTTTCTGGGAGCTTCATGTATTCCTAATTCCTCTCCTTACTTGGTTGTGATATCTGATGAATAGCTTGGATCCAGTATCTCATAATACTCTGGAGCACATGACAGTAGCATTCATCTGAGGCTTAAAAGAAGAAAAAGAAATGTGAGTTTTCAGATTCAGCTGCCTGATATGAAAGGGACCCTATGAGACTATTGAGCCCAACCCCCTGCTGAATGCAGGAAGCCAAATCAAAATTTAGATGGTTGTTCAATTTTCTCTCGAATGCTTCCAGTGTTGGAGTGCTCACCACCCCCAAAGGTAATTTTTTCCATTGTCATACTGCTCTAACAGTTAAGATATTTTCCGTGATATTCAGCCTATATCTGGCTTCCTTTAGTTTGAGCCCATTATTATGTGTTCTGCACTTAGACGATTACCTTCAGAGTTCCCCTCAAGTGGGAAGCTGACTGGCATAGGGCAGTCTTTTACCTATGAGTTGAAGATCAAATATTTTTTGCTCCCAAATTTCACTCACTCATTCATTCATTTTTTAATTCAATTGAAGTATTGGAGAAACATTTATTTTTTAAAAGATATTAAAATCAATAAGCAGTGATGTCACAGATTCAGCTGGAAGACCCATTTTGGGAAGCCTCCCCTTTAGGACAGCTTTGTATAGCCAAATGAAACTAAACAAAGGACTGAAACTAGTTTTGGTGGTTGGTTCCCTACTCCAGGGCTATTCATGGATTTCCTCAACTACCTCTCAGTGAAGGGCGAAAAGGCCTTAAATTTACATCTATAGAACAGTTTGGTTCAGCCACTGGGATATGAGGCTGATTTTCAACTTAATTTGTTCCCTACCCTACAGTGATCCTAACAAAAATGGTATTGTTTAAATTTCTTTCTGGTTTTCTATTATGAACAAAAGCGTAGGAGTTCTTTGAGATGGTTGGCATCAACCATCTACACAGGACCTCTCAACGACTTGGGAAGCCATGTTAGATCGAACACTTCACAGAAATGGCTGGTGAAAGCATTACTCAAACTATATCCAGAGCTCATTAAAAGTGGCCATTATTCTAGGGAGGCCAACCCAAGGCGAGACAATCTCAGATTTAATTAGAACTACCTTCCTCTGATTTAGATGAGATATCTCTATTATACCGCAAAAGAAAACCATGTCTAATCAGCAGACTGAAAAATCAAAGGCAATAGGGTGTGATTCTACCTTGTTTGGCATTGTTCATAAAACAGTATAAGAAAAGGAGAGGGGGGGGGGGAAGAGCCATGTGTTTTTCACAGCTACCTAGCAGGAGAGGGAAAATGTCAGAGACTTCATGACGCTTATCCCCATAAGCTTTTATAAAAGAATTGCTGTGGTGTATGAAGGGCATGTTTGAAGATGGATAAGCCTGACACAATCTCTTGCTTTGCATCTCCTTCTACCAACCCCTGCAACAACAAAAAGTACTAGCAATTTATTGCTTTCAGTTCATTCTCTGTTCCCTTGTCCTCTCATTTACAGAGGGGAAAAATTCAGCAATGATGATGAGTCCTTAAACAACCTGCTTCAGGTCCACAGGATACAACATAAGTGTTGCATAACATAGAATCAACAAGTGAAGAGCATCTTGTCCAAAGATACTTACATTTTGTTGGGAGGGGGAGGGCTCATCGGCTCTTTGAGCTCTGATAGGTTAACCAAAAATACTTACCTGCTGTGATGTTTATGATCCTCTTTCCTTTTACACCTGAAAGAAAAAGGGTTTATTTTTATCATTGGTCCGAGTTTATTTACAGCAGTAGTAGCTTTCCACCTAAAGGTTCCACTGCCAAGGGGCTATTTCTGAATAGGGCTGTTCAGAGATTCCTTATGGTCCTTAAAAACTTACCATGACAGCCACCAATCCCTCAGTAGTCACTATCTGTAATATTAAACCAGTACCGTACATGAAACACCCTTTTGAACCTCTGGCCACAATGGAGTTGAAGTTCCTTATGTTTAAGACTGATTTTCTTTTAGCTATTACTTCAGCTTGTAGAACTAGTGAAATAAATGCCCTTTGTGTCAACTATTCCTACACTCAATTATTTCTTGGCAAAGTGGTTCTTCATACAGATGTGAACTTTCTTCCAAAAGTAGTTTCTTCTTTCCATTTGAACAAAAATTGGTGACATCCATTATATTCTTTCCTGAAAACACTCCACAATTCCAAGAATTTCCAAGCCAACTTGAACATTGGCTCGAGTAGCTGAGGAATTCTGAGGGTGCTAGTCCCAAAAAGTGAGTTTTTCAGGCAGGAACAGATACGGTACATTTTCTTAATGGCATTGCTGTTTTTTAAATTTTACTATATTTTTAATATATTGAATTATAAGTCCAATGCTTGGTCAAAGGAGGTGGTTTTTTAAAAATAGCATTTCTTTGAGATTAAAAAAATCTAAACTGTAAATGAAAGTACTAGCCCTCCCCTTCTGATACTTAGACAGACAAATATGTAATGGCAACAGATTACTCAAACATCCTGTGAATAGTCACTATTTCAGCTGCCCTCCTCCATGATACTTTGTCCCATTCACTGGTTTTCCTAACAGAATAAAAATAATTAAATAGCTAATCATATTAAAACATTAAAAATTATAATCCCATATTATTAAATACAGTGAAACTTCGCATAAAGAGTGCTTCTTTTAGAGAGTAACTCACTTAAAGAGCAGAATTTTCCCTGAATGGTCACCTCGCTTAACAACTAAAACCAACCAAAAACTCACTTAACAAATAAATTGGGGCTTGGAATCCCCCCAACAGAAGCCACAATTGGTTACTTACAATGGTGTTTCGCTTAAAGAGCAAACTCGCTTAAAGAGCAATCCCGTGGAACACATTATGCTCTTTAAGCGAGGTACCACTGTATCATTTTGCAGCCACCTGAGTTGGTAGTCATCACTACAGATTGAGACAGTAAATTCTGTAAGACGGGTTCTCAACGTTTTCATGCCATGGGCCAGTCCACACCCCCTTAGCTGAGCAGGCCGGATGGGTGGTTCCCCCCACTGTAAACGCTGCCATAAAACATGTCTGCAGCTGTGTTTGTGACAGCCATGAGTGCATGTATGGCATGTTTATAATAGCCATGGGCTTATATACAGCTGTTGTAAATGCATCTGATTCTGATAGTGGCAGTAGTGGTGGTGGCGGTGACAGGCCATATGAAATGGTGCCATGGGCTGGGTCCGGCCCACAGGCCGTAGGTTATGAACCCCCGCTGTAAGATAACACTGTGGTCCCCAAAGAACACAGAATAAAAGCTAGAAGGGAATTTAACTGAAGGATTTCCTTTACTAATATTAGTTCAAAACAAATTAAAGCTCATTCAGTGAGCCCATGTTCAAAGAAGAAAACATTCAACAGGACAAAATTTTAAAGCAGCAACAGTGTGTGGAATGTAACATGTTCACAAACTTTAATTCATGAAACTTTCTGGCACAAGATATAATGGCCATTAAAGGAAATTAGACTCCTTCATGGAGCTGAAGTTTATGGCAACTAGCCATGATCTTTAACTGAATCTTGATGGTTCGTGGAGATACAGATGTGACCCTCTGCTCAATAACTATGTTATTAGTGAGCAAACGTTGCCAAGTTCTACCATCCAGGTCAGAATTTGAATGTGGCTTTGAAGGGAGGCAGTATGCCACACTATCCAAATAAAGGTCTAGCTAAGCACATAGAGGTGTGTTAACAGAACGGTGGCCACCAGGTGACAAATTGGCCACTACAAATCTGAACACAATGGCAGTAGGAAATAGTTGTGATCAGTGTAAGTGAAAGAATTACAACAATAAAATCATGAATTTGGGCTGTTTGGAACTTCCTAATTCATTGACAACATGCCTTCAAGTATCAGCTGCTGGGAACAACAGTATATTAAAACCACAACCGACTCCTAAAAGCTGGTAAAGGTAAAGGTTTCCTTTGCTCGAAAGCCAGTCGTATCTGACTCTAGGGGTCAGCGCTCATCCTTGTTTCAAAGCCGAAGAGCCAGCGCTGTCTGCTGCTGCAGATGTTTCTGTGGTCATGTGGCAGGCATGAGTAGACACCGAAGTGCACAGAACAGTGTTTACCACTGAAATGGTACCTATTTATCTACTTGCAATTTCTTGCTTTCGAACTGCTAGGTTGGCGGGAGCTGGGACAAGGACGGGAGCTCATTCCGTCCTGCGGTACTCAGGAATCGAACTGCTGACCTCTGCCTTCCAGACAGCGTCTTAGCCACTGTCAGAATTTGAGAACATAGTACCATAATGGTGGCCTTGCAATAAGTAAATTGGTTGCTTTATTGAGCCCTGGTGGCACAGTGATTAAACTGCTGTACTGCAGTATGTTGTGGATTCAATCCTGACGGAGACATGGTTGACTCAGCCTTCTGTCCTTCCAAGGTCAGTAAAATGAGTACACAGCATGTTGAGGGCAAAATGCTCATTACCTGTAAACCGTCCAGAGATTGCACTAAGCACTATGGTGCAGTATACAAGCGTAATTGCTCTTACTACATTATACGTTCAGGTCTTCAGCAATTCCCTTCTAAGACGGTCAGATCCTGGGTAACATTATGTAGTGCTAAAAACCATTAATGCCAGTGAAACAGATTTCTACTAAATTTCATCAATTAGAAACTATTTAAACTCTCATTGAAACTATTACATTGCTTTTTCTAGAAAACAACTAACAAAGTTTTTAAAAATAATGCTTTTTGTTTACTTATTGCAAGGCCACCATTATGGTACTATGTTCTCAAATTCTGACAGTGGCTAAGATGCTGACTGGAAGGCAGAGGTCAGCAGTTCGATCCCAAGAGAACTGGTTGAGTATTGAAATGCAGGACTTGTCTTTTAGCTCAAGAGACTGAATCCCATTCAGGTTGTAAAAGATTTCCAGTCACTGCCAGTTCTTGGCTTCCTGTTGAGATTGACCCAGCTGAAGAAGTGATCACACTCCACAGCTGAAACTGCTGAGACGAATACAAGACGTTCTCCAGGAAGTAGATTGATGAACACTGGAGATCACAGTGATGTATAAAAGAGAAAGCCAATACCACAGCCTCGGCAGTAGGAGGAATAAACCTGGTCTTCATAACAAACCTCAGGCTTTGTAATTCAAGAGTGAGAAAGGAAAGGAAAAGATTCCATTTGGAAAGAAATGCTGGTCCTGTACATCAGTCTTCCAACTGCTCCCGCCCGTGTGACTTCCACTCCTACCTTCACCATCCATAGACTCCTTGACTATTGGTATGGTAAGTCCACGAGGGAACAGAATATCTGAAGACCACCAAGCTGAGGAGGCCTACTTTGAATTTTTGAATTATTGCTTCATCTGAAGATATATCTTATGTTACAAAAATGCAGTATCAAACTTCCCTGGCAGAAAGAAGCATCTATTTTTAAGCAAGAGTTTAATAACCCACTGACTGCTAAGGAAAAAAACTGTTTTATATGGTTTTCATCTAGTTGTCTTCATTTGTAGTAATCTTCCCCCAAAGTTCTAGTTTATTATATTTTACCTGTTTTAATATGTAGTCTCTTTTTTAATGCTTTGTAATCTGCCCTGGGTTCCATTGTTGGGCATGGTATTAAATAAATAAGATAACATGAGTATGTATTTAGACATGGTGCTGTCTTAAAATGTACCTCCACATTCTAGAGTGGTTTGATTTACGATTATTCATTGGAAGGTAAATCCAGGCTTAATTTTCAATAGTGATTAGATATACATCTGTGAAGAAATGCCATTGTGGGTGATCATTAAAGATAATCTTTTCTCAGGCTGTTAAATGTTATTTAAATTACAGTCGGGCTCTGATCCTCAGAGATACAGAGAACAATGATTATTTTGGCACTCTATTGAGAGTTGTACAGATCATTTTGGATCCCATCAATTTCAGTCAGTTTATGAATGATGTAATTTTTGTGGCCAGCATGGTGAAATATCATCACTATCTTATTCTGCTGTATTCTAACTGCAAAGGCATGGTCTTATGAACCCTGTTCAGGCACATCATACATAAGACACTTCAAGGAATTGCCAATACAGTAATTCAAGATTGTTTATTCACAGACTCTTGCACTTCATTCCCAAATCTGTGTGAACATTTGACCTTTCATTGGTTCATATAGCGTAGCAAGAACCAAAAATCACTTCCTCATTCTAGTTTTTAAAATATGTTATATGTATTCATTTCTTTTAAAATGGTACCATGCCACATATGCCTTTGTTGGAGAACTTTGTATTTTAATATACAGTGTTACAAAATTATGTAAATGCATGTTAGAGTTTGTAGTGAAGTGTTATGTATACAGTAGCCAATAGTGATTCACCAAAAAAGACATAGATTTATATAAAATTAGCATATGTTAACATTTATGATTTGGTATACATTTAGATCTAATTAGTGTAATTTATTTAGAAACACTATCTTACCATATGGGGAAGATTATGACCACTACTTCCTGTTTAGTGTGTTGTCCAGATATTCAGCCATTGATAAATAACTTCCCTGCCCTTTTTATGTTTTTTGATCAAGAGATAATCCTTCAAATAAAATACATTAACTTATTGAAATTAAATTAAATATTTGGTGAACTATCTTTTTCTATAGTTAGCAGAATATCAGGGGCAAAATCAAAATTACAAATTGTTTTATAGGCATGTGCTAAATGGCTCAATTTTGCATCAATTGATGTAGTGTAGACTTTCAATCATTTTCGTAGCTGTATGCTGCTCACAGGACTGCAGTGGCTTAGTGGTTAAGATGCTGAACTTGATGACTGGAAGTTCAGCAGGTCAGCAGTTCAAGACCCGAGTGCTGCATGACGGAGTGAGCTCCTGTCTCTGTCCCAGCTCCTACCAACCTAGCAATTCAAACGCAAGAACTTGCAATTAGATAAATAGGTACCACTTCAGTGGGAAGGTAAACAGTGTTCCGTGCACTCTGGTGTCTAGTCATGCCTGCTGGCTCTTTGGCTATAAACAGATGAGCACTGAACCCTAGGGGTGGCAAACCTATGGCACACTTGCCAGAGGTGGCACTTGGAGCCCTCTCTGTGGGCACACGTGCAGTCACCCCAGCACAGAGTTCATCCCACCCCTCTGCCCAGCAGCCCAATGGGAGCGCTTCCTTCCTCCCCTGTTGCTGTGTTGGCACTCTGCGATAAATATAAATACTGTAAGTGGGTTTTGGTTGGCTTTTTGGGCACTCGCTCTCTAAAAGGTTTGCCATCACTGCCCTAGGGTCAGACTCAACTGGCTTTCGAGCAAGGGCAACCTTTACCTTTACGCTGCTCACATGCGCCCCTTGTGTTGAAACATGAACTTGTTCCTTGATAAATGAGTGAGAGAAGAGTCAGTTCAAGTTACTACAACTACAGACTCCATGCACTTTGCATCCTTTCCCACCTATAGCTGAAGTGGCAGAAGTTGGGGATGGAGCCAGTCAGCATGAGAGGATTTTATTCCCTGAGCCCTTTAAAAAAACAGTACTGCCCTCTGCAAAATAGGACACATGGCCATCCATGGAGGCATCTGTCCCTTCAGTACAAAATGCCTGTAGTTTTCAAAGGGAGAACAAGACATTTGGTTTCTCTAATACCCACCATGACGGAGACTGACTGGGGAGCGTTGCCATTTAGTGTTAACCTTTTAAATATGCTTACGGGCTAATTGTCTGTCCATTCCTTCCCCTTTCCTCCCAGGTTAATGAGGTGGTTAAGAAGGGAGAAGAGAAAAGGCTTCCCAATAGCATTGCCAGGGAAAATGGAAAAGGTCAGGGTAATACATTCTATTATTATCTCTCATAGGCTGTAGAAAAAGGCGTCTCAGATTTGGTGTCCCCCGATGATGGATTGTAACAAGAAAAGGGCTCCTGGTTAAATCTGGTCTTTTGTGACAAGAACTGTTGTTCAAAACGGGAGTCTAAAAGAACGCAAACCAGCTTCTGCAACTGGAAAGCTTGTGGCTCCGAGAGGATCGCCAGATGCTATTCTTAAAAACAGTCTGTGTGGGCTGATATATTTCTGTATTCTTCTTTTGATTGTAATTATTGCATAGTGATATTTTATCCTCCAGGCTTTCTCCTCCCACCCTCTGCCTCATGCTGATAGCCGTAAGCAAATCATTTAACTTCTCAGTAGGTTTGTACCTTCCCACTCCTGTCTTTTTATAATTTAATCTTACCACATACTGTACTTGATTTCTTCACCACCATTACTGAACAGGCCTGAAGATTTTGTACATGAGTTTGGCTCCTCTTCCCAATTTTCCTTCTGATTTAAAAATCCTTTTATAAACAAAATAAGCTATTGTCAGGAGAATGTTGCTGCTTTCAGAAAGGTAAAGGTAAAGATTGCCCTTACTCGAAAATTGTGATAATTGGTGAGTCATATCCAACTCTAGGTTTTGTGCTCATCTTTGTTTACAGCCAATGCTGTCTGTGTCTATAGATGTTTTTATGGACATTTTTTGGAATAGTAGCTGTGTTAGTGTCTGTTTCAGGCATATCAGGAGGGAAAACCCAAACAAAAAAACTCTGCAGCACTTTAAAGACTAACTGCTATATTTTTAATGTGAGCTTTCATGGATCAAGTCCACTTCATCAGACAAAGGAGTGAAATAGCAGGCATGACCTTATATACAACAGATACAGAGTCATAGAGTGATTAAATCAGAATGACAGATAATCATGCAAATCAATATAGCTTCCCACAGCTGGCAGTGGCAGATAAACTCTGGCTGTTATTCAGATCAGCTCTAAATGTCCCCTATTCAATTTTAAATGTAGGGAAATGTAAAACAAATCCTGGCATTGAATTTATGTTAATGAATTTAACCTCTGTATTGCTGTGTGAGCACATCCCCCGTTTTGTGTGACATGGTGTGAAAGAATACTACAGGAAAGTCATGAAGGTGGCAAAATATATAGCAGCACATAATAATCTGGGTATCAAATTTGATTATGTACCATAAGTCCCTGGCTAAAACCTTTGTGGTGGGTGTCCAACAGATGGATGTATTTGTTTTCTACTGTCTATCCCTGGATCCTAGATTCACTCCTATGTTTGATGAAGTGGACTTGATCCAAAAAAGCTCACATTAAAAATATAGCAGTTAGTCTTTAAAGTGCTGCAGAGTTTTTGTTTTTTTGTTTTTGCTTTCTGATATTTCATGGACATGTGGCAGGCATACTGGGACACCAGAGTGCACGGAATGCTATTTCCCAAAGCGATACCTATTTATTTACTTGCAATTTCTTGCTGGGACAGAGATGGGCGCTTACTTCTTCATGCAGGACTTGGGTCTCAAACTGCTGACCTGCCGACCTTCCAGTCCTCACGTTCAGCATCTTAACCACTTGAGCGACCGCAGTCCCTTTCACCGCTTTCAGAATACTCCCCTCCAATTTTTTGGTGTCTACAAAGCATCTGGTAGAATCTTCTTTGTCTCAAATGTTTTGTACAGGCTCACAAGTAGGCTGACACAATATATGTGCTAAATGCATACAGTGGTCCCTGTGTTGCAGCCTATTTGGACTCAAATAAACCTCTAGGTTTTTGCTGCTGGCTGGTGAAGCACAAACTTAGCGCTCACCAATTATCACAATAATTGTAGTTCCAGAAGGGTGGGGTTTGCTTTTGTGGGCCCAATTTATATGTCTCTGCCTTTCCCAGGTGGCTATGAGTAGAGCCTGTATGAGTAGAGGAGCCTGTATGAAGTTATCCTCTATTTCAGGGGCTGCCTCTTGTAAGGCTGTGGTTAGATGGCTAGAAAAGCTGATTTTGAAACCTGTATTTTCTCAAATCAATTTGTGGTCATGTGGAATATGAATCAATGTTTGCATCCAGTGATGAAGTCTTGTAAATCACTTTATTTTATCTGTATACCACTCTGTCATGTGTGGCCCCTGGTGTTGAAACATAAATGTGTTCCTTGGTAAACAAATATCTAAATACATAGACTGAAGTGAAATATAAATTGATTAATATGGGTGCACACACAGAATCAGTACAATTTCACAGGACACAAATATTGGTTCAAAATGCCCCCCTCAAGACCATTTCAAATAATCAACACTGGGGGCAATTTTTTCTACAAATCTGTGTTCTCAGTGGTCTTTTTAGTTGATGGTGTACTGTATTTCTTTTATTTTAGTAATACATAAGCAGCCAGTTGTCTGGCTGGACATCTGGCTACTGTAATGGAGTAGAGCAGGGATCCTCAGCCTATGGCCCATGGGCCACATCTGGCCCATGACACCAAATCATGTGGCCCATGCCCACACTTCAGCTGCCACTTCAGTTGCCGCCTCAATCCTTGTCCCCTCCACTTGGCTTGGTGTGTCCCTGTTGGTGCTCCATTGCAGGGTATTGTATTGTATTTTTGACTTATATGCCGCCCCACTCGCATAGCGACTCTGGGGGGCTTACAGAAGAAACAGTTACAGTACATAGCACATTCCATAGCATAAAAAACAATTACAAATATCACATAGTAAATTACAAATATCACATATACAGGATATATATCTCCAATAACAATTGCAATTACAAAACATCAGGACATCCTAAGAAATAAATAAGAGATACAGTACTATAATAAATCAATACAGCATCAAAATTCAAAAGCAGCAGTATCAAGCAACAATCAAAAATCCCAAATACCAGTCCAGTTTACACAAAAATTACAAAAGCAGAAAACTAAACACAAATAGTTATTAAATCCCGCATAAGTGACAAACCAGTCCACCTATTGAAAGCTGCTGAGAGGTCAAGAAGAGCAAGGATGGACAGATGTCCACCATCCTGCTCTCTCCAGAGATCATCCACAAGCTCAACCAATGCAGTTTCCATACCATATCCAGACCTGAATCCTGACTGGAAAGGGTCCAGATAATCCCCATCTGCAGTGATCTTTGATCCTAAGAAATTAAAATCTGTCACTGCTTTTACTTCTTCCCCATCTATTTTCCAGGAACTGATAGGGCCTGTTGCCATTATCTTGGTTTTCTTGATGTTGAGTCTCAAGCCAGCTTTTGCATTCTCTTTCAACCTAATCAGGAGCTTCTTTAGGTCCTCCTCACTTTCAGCCAATAGGGTATGTCTCATTTCATATGTGCCACAGGAGATGGCTCAGTGATCACAGTGTGTGGGTCACTTCATGACAAGCTGGGGTCCACCTAAAACAAATTCACGGCAATGGAATTTTTCCTGTTTGTCACTGAAAATGATTTCCAGAGAAAATGTATACTTGGATGAGAGTAGCAGCCGCCACCGCCTCCATCATAAGCAGCCACCATAGTTTTTCCTGTCACCCATCTCCTTTATTCTCTCACTTATTTCAAGGATGGACAAAGTGTAGACCTCCAGATGTTGAGTATAACAGGGGCTGGACCCAACCCCTGATGCTGTTCCATCTGGCCCATGGCAATAATCCCAGAAGCAGATGCGCCCACACATATGCAAATGCACCTGCACATACGTAAACGCATCCATGCAAATGTGCTTTTGTGGCAGGGGTAAACCATGTGTCTGGCTCGCTCAGCTGTCTGAGCGGGAGTTGTCCAGCCCATGGCAAGAAAACCTTGAGAACCCCTGGACTATAACTTCCAACAACCTCAGCAAACCTAGCCAATAGTGCAGAATGCTGGGAACAAAATTCAACAGCGTTTTGGGAGGGGGGTGGGACACACTTTGCTCATGCCTGTTTTGTTTCAGTACAGTACAGTTGTACTGTGTTTGTTTTTTGTTTATTTTAAAGAAAACATATCTTGTAGCAATATTTGATGAGAAGACGGCCTCTGTGACTCTTCGGACAGGTAGTTCTGCTTTGTATTTAATAGTTTGTGATGAAAAGGAAGATATCGGATTGTCAGGAGAGATGGGCTTTTGTTTTTGTATGGCTAAAATATCTAACTGGAATAAAAGACAATCTTGCAATCCTGAAGACAACAGGAGATGCAAATAGACATTAAGCCAGTTTCATACAACAGATATAGAGTGAAGGAAAAGGTCACCCTTGCTTGAAAGCCAGTCATATTTAACTCTAGGGTTCAGTGCTCATCTCTGTTTATAGCCAAAGAGCCAGCACTGTCTGTGTCTGCAGACGTTTCTGTGGACATGTGGCAGGCATGTCTAGTGCACGGAATGCTGTTTACCTTTTCACTGAAGTGGTCCCTATTTATCTACTTGCAATTTCTTACTTTCAATCTGCAAGGTTGGCAAGAGCTGGAACAGAGACTGGAGCTCATTCCATCTTGCAGCACTCAGGCCTCGAACTGCTGACCTTCCAGTCATCAAGTTCAGTGTCTTAACCACTAAGCCACTGCAGTCCCCACAACAGATATACATGTCTAAAAGAACCCAAAGAGTAAACAATTGACCTTAAACTAGATGAAGTGGGAGGTGCTGTGAGACACTTGAGCACATTATGCAGTTTACTTGCAACCTGAAGCTTTGAATAAAGAAGAAAGGTTTAGCAGGCGAGTCTTAACAAAACCTGGCAGGTAACCATGCCTGCATTCTTCAGAACAGTATGCTTGTTACAGTGTCATAAAATTCTGTTCAAAAGGGGTGGGGGGAGGCCCGGCTGAATCAACTTTACAGCACCCTCTCGGGAGAATGTGCTAGCGCAAAATAGCCTAGATTATGCAGACAACATTTGAGCCATGTTTGATTCCATTGCACAATTTCTTTGAGCCTCTGTTGGTTAAATCAAGATGTTACCATGCTGGTGGGCTCATCCGTTTGCATGCATTTTGATTTAAGAGCTTGCAAAAATCTTGCCCAGCTGCAGGAGAAATATATCCTAGCAGTGCATGGCGGAAAAGCCACGGGCATCAGAACGGGGAAGTCAGGCTGTATTCCCAAAGCTTGCACTGGCTGAACTCGATCATAAACCGTTTAATGTACATATTAAAATTATCTGAAGGCAAGCTGAAGCTCAGCAGGTCTGGCAAGGTGAACGCCTGAGTGGGAGATGGCCAGAATTTGAAATGTTAATGTTAAAAAGAAATATTTTGTGTCACTCATTATTTGAAAGGGGGCAGCTTGGTTGTCAATACTGTTAATTGTTGTCCTTTCACAGGTAATTTGTTGTGACACACATTATTAATGGGTTGACCTTACCAACACATTATGGATAAATGCCAGAAAAATACTCTTTGGTTCCCTGTAGTGGCCTATCTTAATATTGCACATTGAAAATAGGAAACAAGGCTATTGTAGATTTACACCTGCTCAGGTATAATTCTGTAAGTCATTAAAGGTAAAGGTATCCCTTGCTTGAAAGCCTGTAGGGTTCAGTGCTCATCTCTGTTTCAAAGCCGAAGAGACAGTGCTGTCTGCTTCCGCAGACATTTCCGTAGTCATGTGACAGGCATGACTAGACACCAGAGCACACGGAACCTGAAGTGGTCTCTGTTTATCTACTTGCAATTTCTTGCTTTCGGACTGCTAGGTTGTCAAGAGCTGGGACAAAGATGGGAGCTCATTCTGTCCTGCAGTACTTGGGAATCAAACTGCTGACCTGCCGCCTTCCAGTCAGCGTCTTAGTCACTTTAGCCACTGATTGCTGCTAATTAATAACCTGTTACATGCACTCCACATTGCATACTAAGGTACACCATAGGCACACAACGGAATTTGGACAGTAACTCCTTAATTAGTATATCAGAAAACAAAATGAAATAAAGCAAAATAAAAATAAAAAACACTGTAGCACTTTAAAGACTAATTGCTATATTTTTATTGTTAGCTTTTGTGGATCAAGTCCACTTCTTCTTGATCCATGAAAACTAACAATAAAAATATAGCAGTTAGTCTTTAAAGTGCTACAGTGTTTTTTTTATTTTATTTTAATTTTATTCTGTTTATTTTATTTTGTTTTCTGATATGCCTGAACCACAGACTAACAAGGCTACTATTCCAAAAAAATCCTTAATTAGTAGCAACTTGTCTTTATGATTTACAAAACACAATTACATTTATTTTGGGGTAAATCCCCTATCTATCACTATCTAATGACTTGAGCTGTCTAAATTTTTTTTACTCAAACTTTAATCTGCAACAATGTGAATAATAAAATCAGTCCAAATAAAATCCAAATAAAAAATTTGGAATTTGGGTACCATTAGTTTGCATAGTGTTTGTATTTTGTCTGATAATTGATTCTAAATGAGGCTATGTTTTATTATTGTTATCTGTGTTAATTTGTTTACCGTATATTGTGACTTTATTTTCAAAGCTGTTCACCACCCAGAGGAGTGTTTATGCTAATTGTGGCAGGACAGAAATCCCTCCCTCCATCCTTTTTCAGTATGATTTTGACCAAAAGACTAAATAGAATAGTATTTGTTTGCTTCTTAGGATTGAAAAGAGAATGACATAAAGTCTAAAATTTTCATTTTGAAATATCTCTTTTGTTGTTGTTCAGTCGCACAGTCGATTCCGACCCTCTGCGACCCCATGGACCACTGTCCTCCAGGCACTCCTGTCCTCCACCATCCCCCTCAACTCGCTCAGCTCTGTGCCCATTATCTCCACAATACCATCTAGCCATCTCATCTTGGGCCGTCCCCTTCTTCTTTTGCCCTCTACCCTTCCAAGCATCAAGGCTTTCTCAAGTGAATCCTCTCTTCTCATTTGATGTCCAAAGTACTTTAGCTTCATCTTTATTATTTGACCTTCTAAGGAGCAGTAGAATGCCTTAAATGTCTGAAATTAATGCTAATAAAAATTAGCTATTACTCTTTACTCCAAAACTAACTTTATAACTACTGTTTGGCTAAAATCCCGTTGCACAGCTTCACAAGCACAGTGATGATGAAATCAGCATCAGCAAATTGCTGCTGAATAAAGGCTTTCTTGAGTGATTTTGGGTTAATGCAGTTGTGCTGGGTTGTGTACATGTTGAGTGCACCTTGAGTTTGCGTATAATCAGAGGTGATCTGCTACTGATAATGTCATCTCAATTGCTCGTGGGCGCAAGAGAACTCCAGCCATTTTGTTACATTTGGAATGTAACTTGATTGCAGACTTTTAAATCTAAAAAGTAAGTATTTATCATTGACGTGGTAAACAGCTGCTTCCAAGCATATTGCCTGCACACCATAATCTTACATCGCTTCTGTTTTCCTTGTCTAAGAAACGTATGTTGTCTTTTGCAGGGAAAGGCTTCCCAAGGTAAACGGGAGAAGAATCCAGGGTGAAACAAGTGGCTCATCTTTCACATTTATTTTGTGGTTGGTGGGAAATGAGAGAATTCCCCAGTTGCAGAGTCCCAACAGGAAGTCTCAGGGAATGGCTGTGCACAAATCTCAAGATGATGCTGCTGGAGCAGAAAGTGTGATTATGAGGTGTTCTTGGCAGGCATGCCTCCTCCTCCCCTCTCCCAGTTGGCATCAGCACTCTTTTGAGACGATGTTTGCATATGCATTGAAATGCACACAACATTTGTTTAAGAGGTAGCATGGACATTTGTTTGAACTCTATTATGTGTAACCTCGACTCATTTCATCCAGTGGTTGCTTTTGGTAGGTCAAGAACAATGTTTGGTGAGCTTCATCCAGCTCTGTGGGACAACCATGGTCGAGGTGTTGGGAGACAGTGGCAAAAAGCCATTCTCTGTTATATGTGACACGTGTGACTATGCCTTTGGTTTTTGGATTTCAATTCTCAGAAGCCTAAGTCAATTCCCCAAAGCACTGATCATTCAATGGACTAATTTAAGCTTCTGAGAATTGAAGTTCCATACTGTTCCATCAGAACATAGTTTGGGAAACACTGGTCTATGTAATTGCAAGCACTTGGAAAAGTTACTTTAACATCTAGAATCCTCCTATGCTTCAGGATTATGTGAGTTGTACTATAGCAAAATAACTTTTCAAAACATGGGGAGTTTCAGTAGAAGGACTAATCTGTTTTGCATCATTCTGGATTACAGCAGTACGACAGAGAAACCCACTGCCTCCAGTGGTGGTGAGCAATCCAACACTAGAAGCATTCAAGAGAAAATTGGACAACTATCTGTCATATCTGCTTTGACTTGTATTCCTGGATTGAGCAGGGGGGTTGATGGCCTAAAAGGCACCTTCCAACTCAGTTATTCTATGATTCTATGGTTTTTTAAAAATATTTTTTATCGTGTCTGCAGCTCACAAAGGTGATTTCTGGGTTGAAAGGATTTATGTTGGAGGACCTCTTCTCAGGGGATGTCTGAATGAGGCTCCTTTCATGTCCCCAAGATCTTTTTCCCACCAAAGGGGTCCCTATTTATCTATTTTCAATTTCTTGCTTTCAAACTGCTAGGTTAGCAGGAGCTGGGACAGAAATGGGCACTCATTCCATCATAGAGTACTCAGGTCTTGAACTGCTGACTTGCCAACCTTCCAGCTAACAAGAAGAGTTTCTTAACCACTGAGCCACCACAGTCCTTTTTTAAAGATGATGGTGCACTTGATTTTATTCTGAAAATAATTTATTAAGAAGACTGAAAAACTTGCATGCCAAACTGCATGAGTTGGATTCGGTCTAAAGCAGGAGTTCTCAACTTTTTAAAGCCGGGGGCCGGATCACGCTCCCTCAGACAGCTTCGGGCCCCGGACAGACATTTTGCCCTTCCTCCACCACATGGCACTTCCTGGTGTGGTGGAGGAGGTGGTGGGCCACATGAAATGGTGCCATGGGCCACATCTAGCCCATGGGCCGCAGATTGAGAATCCTTAGCTTAAAGGAGTAATGTCACAGTGATTCAACTTTTCTACCAAGGTTGAATAAATAAGACTATTCTGTATAAGAATCCAATCAAGCATCCCCTGAAACTTTATTCCTGTCAGATGAGACTAATGAAGTACAAGAACATGTTGGTAAAGATGAACTGTATGGTGGGAATACCTCATTAAGTTGAAGGCCAGCCTTTGTTGTGTCTACTGTCAAACACCTGCTATATTAATGACCACCCTTGCCATGTGTGGTGTAGGATGGAAGCCTCTCCCCCCAGTTTGTCTAGCATGGATGTTCACTTTGGAGCCTCTTCATTTTCATTTTTTGCCTCCTTGCTGTTCTGAGTTTCTTAGTCTTCAAAAAACTATCTTCTAATTGGTATAGAAAGTCTTCTATTATTCCAACCTACAGGGAAACATTGCAGAACATGGGCTGTCAAACAATGCATTATCCACCAGCATGAAGGTAGTCAAAATTCTTCTTAAATGGTTACCTCTCCCTCCAGAATAAAAATGATGAATCTGTAAAGATTGCTTTATGATTCAGATTAAAAACTCTTCCCCAAAGAGGTCTTTCTTATTCCCATTTCACATATGCATATTAGCACCTGAGATGTAGTATAGTAAAACCTCGCATAAAGAGTGCCTCACTTAGAGACTAACTTGCTTGAAGAGCAGAATTTTCTCTGAATGGTCACCTTGCTAAACAACTAAAACCAACAAAAAACTCACTTAACAACTAAATCGAGGTTCACAGTCCCCACCACCATAAGTCACAATTGGTCACTTACAATGTTGTTTCGCTTAAAAAGCAAACTCGCTTAAAGAGCAATCCCATGGAACGCATTATGCTCTTTAAGCGAGGTATCACTGTACTTATACTTTGCTTTGGTCAGTCTGTAATGAATTCTGTGCCCAGTTCTGGCACCACAGTTTAAGAAGGATATTGACCAGTGGTGGGCTCAAATTTTGTTTTACTACCATGCTGTGGGCATGGCCTGGTGGGTGTGGCCAGGGGAAAGCCCTGTGTTGCACCTGAATTAGGACTACTTTATTTCAAAACTTGGATGGGCAGGGGCAGCCAGAATTTCTGCTACCAGTTCTGGTGAACTGGTGTGAACCTGCTGATGCCCACCACTGATATGGACTACTTGGAATGTGTCTAGAAGAGGGTGACTATAATTGTAAAAGGTCTAGAAACCAAGTTGTATGAAGAATGGCTGAGGGAGTTTAGGTATGTTGAACATACAGAAGTAAACATAACCATCTTCAATTATTTGAAGCGCTGTCATGTGGAAACTGGATCAAGTTTGTTTTCTTCAGTTGCAGAGGTAGGATCTATAGTAATTGATTCAATTTATAAGAAGGGAGATTTCATCTGAACATTTGGAAGAACTTCTTGACTGTATGACTATGGAATGGACTGCCATGGAGGTTAGTAGACTGTTCTTCACAGATTTTTAAACAGAGGTTAGATAACCGCTTGTCAGAGATAAATTTAGCTGAGGATGTTCAGCCTCTGCAGGAGGGTCGGACCCAGTGATCCTTCTGTGTATTCTCCAACTAGAAAATCCTGAAAAAGGTCTCCATAAGCCAGAATTTACTTGATGAAACATTATTATTATTATTATTATTATTATTGAAAATGAATTACACCGAGGTGGTTCCCCCAAAAAAGCCACTACCGGTTCTCTGGGACCCTGGGAAAAGTTACTACCGGTTCTGGCGAACTGGTGCAAACCTGTTGCTGCCCATCACTGCTTTAAAGCCCTACATGGTAGTGGGGCAGGATACTTAAGAGACCGCGTCACCTCGAGAACATCTGTCTGACCCACCAGAGTGGACTGGAGAGGCTCTCTTATCATTCCATCAGCTAGAGGTGCAACCATCTAGCACCAGAAGGAGGCCCTTCTCTGTGTCCGCCCCGGCCCTTTGGAACCTCCTGCCAACTGAGTTACACTTGCAGACAGAGCTATTGCCCTTTCGGAAGGGCCTAAAAACCTGGCTGGCAGGGCAGGTATGGGGCTCCAGTAATATGGGGGACCCATGTTGGATGGTTGATTTGATTAGACAGCCACTTCTTTCTTTTAAACCTTTTTTAAAAATTTAAAATTTTGAGTCTTAAATTTATAGTTTTAAATTTTTAATCTTGAACCTTTACGTTTTTAATTTTTTTGAATTAGGGGTATAGTTGGGTTTATTGATGGGTTCATTGGATTGTTATTTTCCAGCATTGTGTTAGCTGCCCTGAGTCGTTCTGAGCAGAGTGGCATACAAATATGATAAAATAAATAAATAAACAAATACTGTACAGTACTTGCAATTCCTTGTTTTCGAACTGCTAGGTTGGCAGGAGCTGGGTCAGAGATGGGAGCTCTTTCCATTGTGCAGTACTGGGGTCTCAAACTGCTGGTCTGCCACCTTCCAGTCAGTGTCCACTGCAGTCTCTTGACTCACTTTTCAGCTTGTCTGTCTGTCTCTCTGTGTGTCTGCATGTATGGTGTTGGTATTTGTGTGTTCATGCAGACAAAGTGGGTCTTCACAAGCAGCCTGCTATTTTCCTGACGTGGGATAGACTGATGATATTGCTTTCATTCAGCTTGCTACCATTGGGAATTTATCAAAATGCTGCCTTTAACTGGCATTGAAAAACAGCCACTTTAAAAGGAAGGCACGCTGGGAAAATTAATCTTGAGCAAGTTTGCCTGATAAGGAGAGAATGCCAACAGAAAAGTCAAAGCTTCTGGCTTTTTCAGGCTGAAAGTCAGAGCAGGGAGAAAAATGCGTATTCCACACTGCTATGGCATGAGCCATTTTTCCTATTAAATCAAAATGAAGTTCTGAATAAATACATTTTCCTGAGAAATATCATTCACCAGAGGGTTCTGTAGAAGAATAAATGGAAAACAATAATTTTTCCAGGTGCCATTCATCTCCTTCAAGAACAAACTAATAATTATTTTAATAAGTGGCATATTGAAATTCCTGTCTCCCACTTTCCTAGCTTTAAAATTTTTAAAACCAGAATCTTTTTATAAAGAGATAAGGCTTGCATAGAGGGATTGTGGTGACTTAGAGGTTAAGATGCTGAACTTGATGACTGGAAGGTTGGCAGGTCAGCAGTTCGAGACTGGAGTCTTGCACAGCTCCTGCCAACCTAGCAGTTTGAAAGCAAGACATTGAAAGGAGATAAATAGGTACCATTTCAGTGGGAAGGCAACCCCCCTGGGTCGCCCCGGCGAGAAGGGCGGTATAAAAATGTAAATAAATAAATAGTGTTCCATGCACTCCGGTGTTTAGTCATGCCTGCCACATGTCCATGGAAATGTGTGCAGACACAGACAGCGCTGGTTCTTTGGCTATAAACAGAGATGAGCACTGAACCCTAGAGTAGGATACAACTGGCTTTCAAGCAAGGGGGACTTTTACCTTTACCTAAGTCTTGCATCCAGGTGTTCCATATAAATACTGTTCCCTGACCACATTTTGGTTGTTATGTGTTGTCATGTTTTCTCTGACTTATGTCAATCCTATGAATGAGAAATATCCAAAATGTTCTCAGCAGATCAGCTCTGTAGATTCTTTTATGGAGTAAATCCATCTCATATTTAATCTTATTTTCTTTCTGCCTTCCACCTTTCCCAGCATTATTGTCTTTCCTAAAGAATTCTGCCTTCTCATGATATGGCCAGAGTAGAACAGTCTCAGCTCCATAATTTTTGCTTTCAGAGACAATTCAAGCTTGATAGCTACATATAGTAAGCAAGAGAATGACTCTTGACATCCTCTGAACAGATATGAGCCTCAGTCTACCGGCTCAGATCCAGGAAGAGCTTTATGGCAAGAACAAACATGAATGTGGAGAGATACAGAATCCAGCTCATTTACTGGTCTGCCGATTGCTGCCAGAGACATGCACCAACAAGGACTTAAGTTTGGCCAATGGCAAAGTAAAGAAAGTGGCTTCATTGTGGCAGTCCAGGATTTGATCAGGACATGAAAGATCAGGACTACTGCTCAAGTCACTTGTGGGAGCATTTTGTGGGTATTATTTCTACTCTGTTGCAATTTCTCTGTCACTTCTGCAGCTTCACATTATGCATGCATAGCTGTGCAACTGGATTTCAGCCAGAGCTGAATAAGGATGGTGGTTGATTTGGATGACACTTTTGCTGGATCATGAGTACATTGAAATAAGTTCTATCTGTGTGAATTCTATCTTCTTACCATGCTAATTCTGAAGTTTGCAGTTCTATGTTGGGTGTACCTTGTTGAGAGAAATCATTTTTGAACAAAAGGTACTGGTTCTCACTTTTGTTGGTACATCCTACTCTTTTCTGTACAGTTGTTCGTCTCTTTTGCACATGTCTCATCTTTGTACTGCAGTGGCTGCCAAACTTAGTATCCCAGATACTGTTTTCTGTTTGACTACAGGTCTCAGTATACCCAACAATATTCTTATGCTGTTTGAGGATGATGAAAATTGTCATCCAACAACACGAGAAGATGGCACTGCCTGTCTTAGTCATGCCTATGCACAGTAAGAGATTCTTATTCTCTCCCTTGGTTAGGAGCATCTGTTCCACAAAACTTTGAATTCAAAAGCTGGCTATTGCCATTTTGACCAATACAGATCACCCTTTCCCCCAAGATCCATGAGCTTAGTACTGTATATACTCAAGTATAAGCTGAGTTTTTTAGCCCCCAAAATGAGCCCCCAAAAGGGGACTCGGCTTATACTCGAGGTACACAAGGGTCCCAAGACTCACTGGATAGAGATATGTCAACAATTTAATTAATTTTACCATATTTTAATGTATTTTGATTACTGAAACTCACTAGCAGCTGCTGCATTTCCCACCCTCGGCTTATACTTGGGTCAATCTATTTTCCTGGGTTGTCAGGTCAAAATTAGGTACCTTGGCTTATATTTGGGTCAGTTTATACTGAGTATGTACAGTACATACGGTTTCAGTTATACATGAGTCTAAAGATATTTAATTTTAAAATCCTGAGATACAGTACACAACTATTTTTAATGATGTATTACAAGAGATGGCCACTAGAGGCCACTATCTGCAATGTAAAATATAGGGTTCATTATTATTCCTAGTTTCAGGTTTCCATTGTAGGTCTTGGAATGTATCTTCAAGGATATGGAAAGTGACCTATACATTGTCCCATTTGCCACTGGATCTCTTATAGTGGATCTCTTTACTCCAAGATGATATTACCGTGTTTCCCTGAACATAAGACACTGTCTTATATTTTTAAAAACTCCAAAATATGCACAAGGTCTTATTTTTAGGGGATGTCTTATTTTTCCATGACGAAGAAGACATTTATTGCTAATACAGTGGATTATGTATTTATGATTTATTGACATGAATTTGTAATTTTATATATGTTGTGAACCGCCCTGAGTTGGTCCTACTGAGTTAGGCGGTATAGAAATTGAAATATAATAATAATAATAATAATAATAATAATAATAATAATAATAATAATAATAATAATAATAATAATAATAATAATAATAATAATAATAATAATAATCGCCAGGGCAAGATTTAGGTGAATGCCTTATTTTCGGGGAGGCCTTTATATTTCCAAAGTGGGGGAAGATAAGTGGGGTGCCTTACTATACGAGGAGGTCCTATATTCGGGGAAACAGGGTAGATAACACTGAAGCATGTGCAAAATGAAGCATGTGCAAAATGAAGGGAAGAAAACACAAATTTATTCTCAAATTTTCAGGATGAAAAGAGTTGGAGGATCTCTGGACACCGACTTATAGCAAGAAAGAAAATTGTTCTAACTAGCAGTAAGGTAAAGGTAAAGGTCGCCCTTGCTTGAAAGCCAATCATATCCATCTCTAGGGTTCAGTGCTCATCTCTGTTTACAGCAAAAGAACCAGAGCTGTCTGTCTCTTCAGATGTTTCTGTGGACATGTGGCAGGCATGACTAGACACCAGAGCAAATGGAACATTGTTTACCTTCCCACGAAAGTGGTACCTATTTATCTACTTGCAATTTCTTCCTTTTGAACTGCTATGTTGGCAGGAGCTGGGACAGAGATGGGAACTCACTCTGTTGTGCACTACCCAGGCCTCAAACTGCCAACCTTTTAATCTTTTAATTTTCGATCGTAGATTTGTAATCTTTTAAATTTTTAGCACTTGTTAGTGTCGATAGGTTTTTTAGAATTATCATTATAATGTTGAATCTTTCTGTATTGCATTACTTGTAATTATGGTGATTGTCTAACTGTTACGTGAACCACCCTGAGTTGGGTTTCCTGAGTGGGCGGCATACAAGTGCAAAAATTAAATTAAATTAAACCTTCCACTCGTCAAGTTCAGTGTCTTAACAGCAGTTCCACATAACTTTATGTTAATGTGGCTCTGGAAGCAACATTATCTTGCCTTATCTGTAATTTGAAGGCTGAGTCTGTTTCATTCTGTCAACTTCTGCTGATATTTTTGGGGTGTGTGAGGTCACATGGTTGCTCAAACCCCCTCATACACACCATGCATTTTGTTTCTGTACTTGCAGTGTTGAGAGATTTGAAGCATCTTTCAGTATAATACTTTGGAATTATGGTTTTGACTTTCTCGGTTTGTTATCAGAAAAGCAATAAGAATGCAAAACAACTTGATTCCTTGGGTCATGCGAAGTGGGAACCCAGTTTTATGTGGTTAATCGTGTTATCCCATTGCCAGCATTGCACATCAAGTTGCAGCAGTAGTATTTTTATTCCAATTGCCAAAATGAAACTTCAGAATAATCATCCTCTGTCTGTGAAGTACGAAAGCTGGGAGGAGCCTTTGGTTGTGTAATTTATGTTTATGTCATCACCACCTCTGATGATGTTTCTCCTTTAGCACAATAGCCAACCAAACCGTATAATTAAGCTATACATAGAAGTCAGTACAAGCATCAAATTATCATATGAACAGAGGGGGAAGAATCACAAAACACACACATCTCCATCTTTTGATATGACAGTAGATTAAAAAAATATATACACAAACATCAGGCAGATAGTTATATTTAACAGTGCTGATTTAACGACTTCCTGTCTGTACATTTTGATTTTATAAAGCAAACTTGGGGATGAGAAAGAATGCAAGTCTTTCCATCTTTTTGCTTTTTAAAGGATGCCCACTTATCTGCCTTCAAAAAGGAGAACAGCCATGGCGGTGCATATCCTAGGGAAATGCTGATGTTTTATTATTTTTGCTTTGTGGGAAAGTGTTCAAAGTGCGAGACCTGGATGTCAAGTTGAAGAAACACAGTTGGCAGGTAGCAACTGAGGGGATATCAAAGAACAAGGCTTCATTGAAGCTGCCAATACTACTGTCACACGGATTGGGCTGTTTCCGATGAAAGTATTCCTGACTTAAAACTAAAAGAGACTGCTTTGAGGAAGAACAGATATCCCTTTTTTAATGACAAAGCTCTTCACTGCATTTTCCCCCTCTCAGACATATTTGCTGAATATATAGGATAGGCCAGTTATGGTGAACCTTTTAGAGACCAAGTGCCCAAACTCACCTTTGCTATAGACTCAACAGGCTGCCACCCGTGCTGCACCCTTATGCTGCATGTGAGCTGGCTGCCTTACCTCAGACAGGGGAGGGAGGAAATGCTCTCATTAGACTGCTAGGCAGAGGGGACGGGTGAACTCTGTGCTGGGTGGAGGGAGGAAGTGCTCCCATTGGGCTGCTGGGCAGAAGGATGGGGTGAACTCTGTGCTGGGGGGAGGGAGGGAGGAAGTGCTCCCATTGGGCTGCTGGGCAGAAGGATGGGGGTGAAGTCTGTGCTGGGGGGAGGGAGGAAGCACTCCCATTAGGCTGCTGGGCAGAGGGGCAGGGTGAACTCTGTCCTGGGGTGACAGCCTGTGTGCCAACCGAGACAGCCATGAGTGCCCCCTCTGGCATGCATGTCACAGGTTCACCACCAATGGGATAGGCCCTTCTTCAGTGTAGGTCCTTACTGTACCCTTTTTCTGACAAGCTCTCAGAAAGAGCCCAGAATTTTTTTTTCATTTATATGCTTTCATAGTGATTTGCTTTTTGTTATTATTTGTTGCTACTGCTATTAGCAACCTACTTGATTCTTGAAAACATGATCTTATGCATACCATTCAAAAATTAAAGATTAAAAGCACAGTGTAAACAAATAAATACAGTGACACTGTATATGGCAGTGGTAGTGAACCTATGGCATGCGTGCCAGAGGTGGCACTCGGTGCCCTCTCTGTGGGCACCCATGTGGTTGCCCTAGCACAGAGTTTTCCCTGCCCCTCTGCCCAGCAGCCCAATGAGAGTGCTTCCTCCCTCCTACAGCACAGAGTATGCCCCATTCCTCTGCCCATCAGCCGAATGGGAGTTTCCTCCCTCTCCTGTTGCTGTGTTGGCACTTTGCAAGAAATACGTGGGTTTGGGGTTGCAGCTTTGGCATTTGGTCTCTAAAAGGTTCACCATCACTGGTCTATAATAACAGACCCAAGTTATTATGAAATTTCTAGCATTTCAGGGAAGTGCCTTGTGTCAGATCAGACTATTTCAGTGTCTAGTCGGTATTGTCTACTCCTTGCTAGGGAGAGTGAGATAGCCACGTCAGTTGCACAGGGTGTCATAAAAGGACTGCAGATTGTTAAATATTTAACTGATCACTGTTATATTTTTAGTGCCACAAAAGTGGAGAAAGTTTTTTTTATGGGAGAGGGGGATTTTTCCATTCAAACATTAAAATAACTTGACCAGCCATAAGTAATATGCTCAGCCTGGCAGAAAAAAGAGACCTTTTCCTATTGCTTCATAGGAAGCAAAATATATTTATACCAAGTACATTGAGCTGCCCTGGATACTCTGACAAGCTTTTGTGATGTGCTCTCACATCATCTGTGATCTGATCTGACTAACTACAGGTGACATAGACTGACTTTGGTTTGATCTGGAGAGAAGTAGCAGCTGACACAGAGAACTAAGCAAGAGAATGACCCACAACATCCTCTGAATGGATATGAGCCTCAAGTCCACTGGCTCAGATCCAGGAAGAGCTTTATGGCAAGAACAAACATTTGTGAGGGTACGCAAGAGCAAAATCAAATTATAAGATGGAGGAAAGAGCTCATTGGACAAGGAATAATATTAAAGGAAGATGTAGCTGAGGAACTCAACCTCTCCTATGTCACTTGGAGGACTCTGAATAGGCTGAGGGTCAGAGTCCCTAAATGTAAGACCAACATGCTCAAGTGGCTGCTGGAGGACAACAACAGCACACTGTGAATGAGGAGAAACTGGCTCAGTTACTGGTCTGCCGATTACTGTCAGAAACATACACTGATGAGGACTTAAGTTTGGCCAACCCCAAAGCCGAGAAAGTGGCTTCATTTTGGCAGTCCAGGGTTTGATCAGGACATGAAATAAGAATAGATTGACTTTCAGATCTTCAGTTTGCAGGCTTGTGAGGATTCCTTAAATCTTTCCCTTAAGAACCAGGTGCTGAAGTTCTAAGGATCCATTTTTGAGATTATGCAGAGAGGCACAATGGCAAAATGCAGCTCTGGATTTCACTCCTGCCATGGCAAACTCTTGTCTATGGTGTGTACTATGTTAGTGGATCAAGTCAGGCAATACACTTAGCATGCATTGAGAGCTCTCCAATTAAAAATCTCCTGGTTCCGAGGTTGTCTTATTTTGGCAAATGAACTTGCTTTTTTTTAAAAAGGTAATCAAAAGGCCAACGTGGGCTTCATATGCATGTGTATTTGCACTTTGAAGGAATGGTATGTCTGGAAGCTGGATGTATTTAAATATCAGCTAAAACAATGCTTTTTAAGGAGGCTTTTAGACCATTCTTTCTTATGGCTAATTTATTCTGATATGTCCTTCATGTCTGGCCAGGCTATCCTGCTATGGTAATAGAGTAGACCATACTGCCAGCAACTCAACGCTGAGTGTCAGGCAGTGGTAAACTAACCTGACAACCCTGAGGACTAATGGCTTGGGTGCTGAAGTCCACAGGGAAGGATGATGGTCCCCAACTGGATTAAATCCCACTTGAATTCATCTTGATGAAGGGCAGCAGTTTCATTAATACTGGCCTGAGGTCAACAAGGACTTTGTGTGCCAAAAGGGCTCAGGACCAAAAAGTGTCTCATGGAACTGGATCACTGGTACGGGTGTCACGCAGCAATGTGGAAGACAGATGAAATGCCACTGCATTATATTCTCAGGACAGTCTTCATGGCTGATTGCCATGAGGATCACCAATATTCCGACTCAGATACAGCAGAATAACAACAACAAGAATGTCCTTCAGGATTTATTTTGTTTAGTTATTCTCCAGATCTTAATTTTTGTCTGAGATTGATTAAAGTGCTTGAGTTAAGATTTAGCTGCCAAGGCAAGTTAGAATTGAGAAGGGGTGTTGAATACGACATCCTAGGACTGTCCAAGTGTCACCTCCTTTGGATATACAGTATAAGCATACGCTTGGCTTTCAAAAACTCTGATGTGTTTTACGCTTGGTACTTTCTCAAGGTACATATCTCTGGCTGTGAATAAATGCTGCACCAGGAAACAACAGTTATAAATAACCCAGGCTCTGTAATTTCAAAGCTAGTCAATGGGCATGTATATAGGCTGAAAAAAATGGTGCTTCTAGAAGAAATCCTAGTAATAATTTAAGTTTTGATTAATTTGTTATTTAATTACAGTTGTTGTTATCTTTTAATGTTGTAAACTGCCCAGAGTGGGATGATTTCCTGGATGTGTGGTATATAAATTAAATTAAATTAAATTTTCTGTAGCCTATAATTTGACCACTGGTCAGCTCCAAAATTTTTTACTGCCACACGATGGTGGGTGTGGCTTCATTCGGGTGCCCCCTGCAAAAATCCTTTCAATCCAGAGTAATCTGACTTGAAAACACAACACACCGAGTTTCTACTCCAAACTGAAAGCCTTCTTAGCTTTGAGGCTTTCTTTGAGGCTTGCATCACTTCCTCAGCAGCCACTTCAGATACATTTTGATCTGAATTCCAGGGGGTATAAAAGTCTCTTTGAAGAACTTACTGTTTCTTATTTATGTTACTTACATAACACAATCCAGAGTAGTGGGTTTCCATTAATTGGGATGGTATAGAAATGACACAAACAAATAATATGCGGCTTTGACAAAAGGCAGAATAATATAAACACTTTCAAAATATGTATATCTGTGAAAGTGTTCCTTCTCACCTGGCTCCCACTGGGACTTCTGCATGAGCTAATGCTTGAGAGGTAAGAGGAAGAAAGAGGTAAGAAGAAAAATTACACAGATTTAGCTTCAGTTCATTGTAGATTCTAAGCCTTTTGTGAAGCTGAGAAAAACAGCTGGGAATGGTGTAAGAAAAGAGCTGGTCTTCTGTGATTAAACTAGAATTACAGGAACCCGGGTTGAAAAGGCCCACTCAACTGTGGAACTCACTATCACTCTCTCTCAAAATAATTTATCTCACAGGCAAGTTGTGAAAGTAACATGAGTTTGACGAGAAAGAACTTTTTTGTCTTTAGAATTCAAGATGGCTGGCTGCTCTGATTTCATAAGCAACTATGAAGTCATTTGTGCAATTTCGTACAAATTGGGTGAGGGACACTGTTTGCTTAACAAGCAAGACTTCTTTAGTGTCCTGATCAAACCTGGACTGCCAAAATGAAGCCGCTTTCTTTGCTTTGTCATTGCCCAAACCCAAGTCCTCATTGGTGCATTTCTCTGGCAGCAATTGGCAGATCAGTAAATGAGCTGGATTCGGTATCTCTCCACATTCACACTATGTGTTGTTGTCCGCCATCAGCTCCCACTTGAGAATGTTGGTCTTACATTTAGGGACTCTGACCCTCAGCCTATTCAGAGTCCTCCAAGTGACATAGGGGAGGTTGAGTTCCTCAATTATATCCTCCTTTAATGTTGTTCCTTGTCCAGTGAGCTCCTTCCTCCATCTTCTAATTTGGTTTTGCTCTTGTGTACCATCAAGAATGTTTGTTCTTGTCATGAAGCTCTTCTTGGATCTGAGCCAGTGGACTTGAGGCTCATATCCATTCAGAGGATGTCAACTCTTGCTTAGTTCTCTTGGTGTCCACTGCTACTTCTCTCCTTATCTTAGGTGGAATGATATCAGCAAGAGAGTACAGTTGTAACTCGCTTAAAGAGCATAATGTGTTCCACAGGATTGCTCTTTAAACAAGTTTGCTCTTTAAGCGAAACACCATTGTAAGTGACCAATTGTGACTTCTGGTGGTGGTGGTGGTGGTGGTGGTGGTTTGTGAACCCCAATTTATTTGTTAAGCGAGTTTTTTGGTTGGTTTTATTTGTTAAGCGAAGCGAACATTCAGAGAAAATTCTGCTCTTTAAGCGAGTTACTCTTTAAGCAAGGCACTCTTTATGCGAGGTTTGACTGTATATTTTCTCAAATGGTGTAGGTTTGGGGCATCCAGGCAAGGCTATGGTGGCAAAGTGTGTAAAACCCATCCACCAAATGGCAGTCAAAAGCTTGGCTTGGCGTTCTGTTAACCCAGTGGAAGAGAGGGTTCCTGAAGGGGACATCAGGTAAGTTTTGGCAAGTAATGCCTACCGTCTGGGGCAAAGGTGTCCTGTTCCTACAAAACATCTGTTGGGTCCCAGGTTCTAAGTGCAATGTCCGCTTCAACAAGACATAAAATTTGAGTTTTTTAATGGAATGAAATATGTAAACACATAATAGGATAAGTGCAGTTTATTCTTTATGCTATTTAATTTGATATTAAGTCCAATTTGTTTTACGTTATCGATAAATTTTCCCTGGTGCTTCAGATTTCAGCCCTAACAGCTCATAAATGCCCTGCAGACACTGTCCATTTTGGAAGCTAGAGATTGATCTGGAGGGTTCATGGGAAACACTTGTAGCTAAGAACGGGGGGGGGGGGATGCAGTTTATAGCATAAATAAATTGATCAGATATTATGGACCTGCCACAAAGATCAGCAGAGGAATGCTAAAGACTGGCATATCCAGAAGTTGCAATGTCACCTCCTTTAAAATATTTTAACAACGCCCTTCTGAGGAAAGCATGAAGGCAGCTCATATTTGCTTCATTTGCATTAAGATTTGCTTGGCTGTCATAAGGAGTTGAAATTTAAGAAAGTACTGTACACCATTTTGCTTTACAGCTGAGAATAAAAAGTACTTCTTACTGCATCCCGACTTTGTGATTCAATGGAATGCTGCAGCAACTTAAGAGCAAGCAAAACTTCTTAAGAGTCAATAAGAGACTTGCTGTTCATTAGATTCCAGAGGAATTGTTCATCCTGGGGAAAATGAAGCCAAATGATCTGTTATCTGTCTGCTTTTAAACGGCCACTTATTTCAGATGGCATTTTAAAATTACAAGCCTGAGACTATGTATCTTCACCTTTTGGGGTTTTTTTGGGGTGTGTGTTTTATTGTGAATGTAATTGGTACTGTGGATATTTTGCTCTTATTTTTAGACTTATTGAAAAGTTGGGAATAAAACAGATCACATGCTTCTATACAGAATGAATGAATGTCTACTTCATTTTTAACACTGAATGTCCTTTACTATTTGCTTGACATGCAGTATTCTTCCATTATTCTTCTGCTCCACTCCAAGCAAGAACAATAGGGGAGATAGGATTCTTGTGATCTCTCAGTGTCTTTAAATTTAAAAGCAACCTTGGATTGGCACAGGCCAAGAGTAGTGCTGAAGGGAGATTTTAATCCCTATTCCGTGTGTCTTTATTTCAGTAAGAATTACCCTCCCCAAGTTCTGTTTAGCCTTGATCATCCTTGGAGATGGGGGCACTTCACCTCAGTTCTGCTCAGTTGATCAATGCTTAGAGTTGTCAGTATTCTTTGGGGTTTGAGTATTTCTGTTCGTTTTTGGGGTTCCCATTTTCATCTCAATGGATTGAGCTCTATCCACAAGGAACAGTCACTGCCTCAGGCTTCTGTGGTGGTGATGGTGGTGGGAGAGACTGCCCATTGAGACCTTGAGACCTTTTCCTGTCCATATTCCTTTCTGTTCAGGCATGTATCATTACTGAAAATGAGGCAATTCACAGCTCAGGGTGGCTGTGAGTAGCAAAAGGAATAAATGCACCAAAAGTATTAGCAGTAGCAGCAGCAGCAGCAGTAGCAGAAGAAGAAGAGGAGGAGGAGGAGGAGGAGGAGGAGGAAGGCTTTTATTCTTACGTATGCATACAGGCTCTCACACCTGGCAGCCGAAAGCAAAGAGACAAAGAGATGGAAGTCTTTTTCTAAAGAATGCTGAGACAGACATCAGACATCTCAATACTGTACTCAAAATTCAACAATAGGCCAAAACTTATCTTGTACCAAGTTCTTTTGCATAGCAACTCAGTTCCTTTACCTGCTTCCTAGCATTACACAGAGGAGTGTGTGTGCATGTGCATGTGTTGGATATTTTATTCTTAGTTTATTTAAAGTTCAAAGTGGCTTTTCTTTGGCTACATCATCCTGGTATTCATCCTTTGAGGAGAACTCTGTCAGGTAGGCCATGACACCAGGCAGTCTAGCTTAGTATTGTCTATTGGGTTTTCTGTCTTGTGTATCAAAATAACTTAGCTGGCTTCGAATATTATGTGTCTTGATTTGAGCTGCTGAAGTCTAACATTTTCTAATTCACATTAGGTTGCAGAATATTTAAGGGGCCAAAATCAGAAGCAATAGGAAACTTGAAGGAAAAGGATGGGAATCTACTAGTCCCTAGAATGGTAAATTAGACACAAAACAGGAACAGGTTTTTGTTCAAGAGATTTTTCAGCCTTGATTACATGTTACTAAGAAGAATGGAAGGCCACCGCAACTGCTAAAAGATTCAGGTCTTGATTTCATTTTGTTTTGCTACTGCTCATTGCTTTCTGGTTCCTAAGGTGCCTGTGTCATCAAAGAGCTGTGTTTATAGGGTATTTATATTCCACTTTATATTTCTTTCCTCACCCACCCCCTGATTTTAAATCTCCAAAACGTAGCTATAAAGATGAAGCACCTGGATCTTCCTGCTCCACAGCAAAGGAAGAAACCTTAAAGCACTTTTCATCCTCTCGCGTCAGGAAAAGATGAAAGGTATAATTCACTCTATAAATGGCTGGGTGGCCGACAAGTCAATTATTCTGCATTATATGTTAATTCCAAATTGACTACAGAAAAGGAGATAGCCTATGGTTCATTTAGCCACGGAGGAGAAGAGCAGTGCACATTTAACAAATATGCTATTATATTAGTCTGCAATAATGTGCAGAAATTACAAACAGTTAAATATTTCTTCTGCATTTGCAAAGTGCTGTCAGGCAGCAACCAAGTGTCTATTCGCAAGGTAACTGGATTAAGCTGAGTACACTGAACTGTGGAATTGCTCCTCAACCAACGAGATGAATTAAGAACACTTTAAAGGAGAGGTTTGTCTTCAGAAGAATGTTTTAATACTTCTCCCAAAGCAGGAAGCAATATTAGGTGGAAAGAGCTTCTAGCTCTGCTGGAAGATAAGAAAAAACAAAATCTTCCATTTGAAATGAGGAAAGATAGCTTTTGGGCCAAGAATGGGCCTATCTCAGGAGAAGCATCTTATAAGGGGCATAAGCTGCTGACTGGTAGATAAGGGAGGGAAGTAGAGATAGGACTGGTGGCATAGTTTGTTGTTCAAGAAAGGACTCAAGATATGTTTATGCTTCAAGCTTATTTAGTACCTTTACCTATTTCTGCTTCACAGGGGGGCTCAGGAATTGTAGTTCAATGATGGGGGAAGAGGAGAAATCCTCATTATTCTTTCAAATGTAATTCCCAGGATTCATTGAGGGTGACCATGATAGGGCAGAAATGTGAGAAGTCACCAGTGGAGCTGTAAGCTCCCTTTAAAGTTAAAGATTGCTATAGGGGACATTTTCTGAAGAAATATGACCCATAGGAAGCACAAAGCAGCTTCCTTCTTTATACATTTCCAGCAGCAAGTAAGCCCATGCTTCAGATGATCACAATTTATTTATTTATTTATTTTAATAAATTTATATACTGCACTAATCCAGTGGACTCTGGGCGGTATACACAGACCAGCAAGCACCTCACTGACCATAAAATAGAACAGGTTAAAACCAATATAAAAACAATTTAAAAGCCCTTAAAAACATTTGGCAATATTGCCCACTGCTGTGCCATTATCTAAAAACAAATATAAAATCAACATAATATCAACATCAAAATTAGTTACAGGAGGGGAGGAGGAGCCTTACATGAGCCAGACCGGGGGGGGGGGAGGGGACTTGTTGACAATCCCGGCCCCCAGACCCATTTTGCCAACCATGTATTCAGCTCTTTCCTAAATGGTAGCAACTGGTGTAGTTCTACCAGGAGGTGGTTCCATAATGTGGGGGCTATGACCAAGAAGGCCCTTTTCCTTGTGCTGGAGAGGCAGGCCTCCCCAACAGATGGTATCTGAAGGGTGCCCTCTCAGTTTGCTCTTGTGTGATGGGTTGAAGTCTTAGGGATGATGCAGTCCCTGAGGTATCCTGGTCCGCTTCCATGAAGGGCTTTAAAGATGACAACCAGCACCTTGAATTGCACCTAGAGACATATAGGCAGCCAGTGCAGCTCCTGCAGCAGTGGTGAGGTGTGGGCGAAACAACTACACCCCACCACCACATGGGCTGCCGGATTCTGGACCAACTGCAGTCTCCAGATGGTCATCAAGGGCAGCCCCATGTAGAGTGCATTGCAATAGTACAAACGGGAGGTGACCAGGGTATGGGTGACCATGAGCAGGGCCTCACAGTCCAGGAGTGGGCGCAACTGGTTAATAACACAATGTAGGTGTTGATAGGTTTCAGTCTATAGGCTCCTCCTCCTATTTTTGGTGTCAAAGGAGATACTGTACAAGGTTTTTGTTCTCGCACTTTTGTTCTGGCCACCTGGAAGTAAGTAGGGCTTCCATCCTAAAGTCAAGCATCTCATCAAGTGAATGTATCTACAGAGGAATGGCCTCTGCTAGCAACCTAGCAACCTAAAATTACCCAGAGAGCTCCATAAGGACATTACTCAGTCAGAACTTGGAAGATTGGTGGGTGTCTCTAGTCTTCTCTCTCTTTTTACTACAATATCTAGAAACCCCTTGCCAGAATATCCCCTGGCCATGTTGGCTGCAAGTTTGGGGAGGTATTCAAAGACCTGTTTTCTACTGGTAATCACAACTCAGATAAAAAGAAAGAGCCTCCTCAATGTTTGTGGTATTTTTGAACCACAATCAGGCATACCCTGGTAGCAGAAACCTTGTGTTGCGAGATAGCCTTTCTTACACTAGGTCAGGTGAAAGGAACTGTAGAATGAACTGACGAAAAGGTGGCTTCATTTTGGCAGTTTTCTATCTGGCCTAGACATGGAAGGGAAAAAAATCACAACTCAATGAATCTATTGCTTACATAAATCTTATTGATTCACTAGGTCTACTCAAACTAGAATTACAAATGGATTCAGACCTTTTTCTAAAGATGTCTGCCTATTAGCTGAGGATAGGGTTTTTTTTTTTTTAAAAAAAATTCCCATTGCTTGACCTTTGGCTGCCTAAAATGCAATGCCTAAAGTCATAAAAATTAAAAAGCATCCACAGAAGTCAGAGGAAACAATGATGGCAAAACTGCCAGGCAAAGGGCCAAGAAAGTGCTGGAGTGGATAACAGATGTTTCACACTGAAGGGCCACAGATGTCTAACACTTGTCCTCCTCTTGACTTGATGCTATTTACATTTTTTAACAACAAAATATGAAATGCAAAGACACATTTGCTGTCATGTGTAGTTTGGCCCTGAGAGTTGTATCGTTGAGCCTGCCAAAAGCCACCATTTCTGGCTTCTTGTGTTCTAAATGGGGGAAAAGCTCAGTTCCACCCACACTCAATATGTTGCTAGCATATCCTCTAGCACTCCAGAGAAGAAAATAGGGCCATGCTCTTTTTATACCCAGAAGCAGTTTTTGAGCCTCAACTCCTGCAGTCTCACACTGTGCGAGTGTTTGCTATCTTTCTTTACTCTGCAGTGGGCAGCCTTCCACTGATTGTGAAGCCAAGGAGACCTTTGTTCTTTCAGATGAAGATATTTTAAGAAGACATAATTGTCCTGTAAGATGTGATGAACAGATCAAAATAGGTAGTCTGTTTTAAGAGGCTTAAAGCGATGCTGCAATTGTGCTGCAGTCAAAAGAGAAACCAACAGCACTCGTGTGTGTGTGTGTGTGTGTGTGTGTGTGTGTGAGAGAGAGAGAGAGAGAGAGAGAGAAGGGGGAGAATAAGCTTTCTTTCTTCTCCATGCGAGCCCCAGTCTAAATTCACATCAAAGCTGCTCTGAGTCCTTTGACCAAAATATATAGCAATACAGTAATACCCCGGATAACGATTGCACTGGATAACGCTAAAACCGCATAACGCCGACAAATTTGGGGGGAAGATTTGCACTGAAGAATGTTCTTTTTAGCGTTATCTGATACAGTCGGTCTTAGCAGCAGGGTGGCTGGAAAGCTGAATGGGGTTCTCTGTTCAGCTTCCCAGCCACCCTGCAGCTACGGACGCAGGGGTGGGTGGCTAGGGAAGCCGACAGGGAGTCCCAGTCAGCTTCCCCAGCCACCCTGCAGCTGCAGAGGCAAGGGCGGGTGGCTAGGGAACAGTGATGGGATGTCAAAAATTCTACTACCACGCCATGACGTCATGGACGTCATGGGCGTGGCCAATGTCATGACGTCATGACGTCATGGGCGGAGCCAACGTCATGACGTCATGACGTTGTGGGCAAGGCCACAAATAAAAAAAATAATAAAAAAATAAACATGCACACAGACCCGTAAATAACTTAAAGAAATAAAATAAATAAATAAATAAAATAAAAATTAAATAAAAGTACACCCACCCACCCAAAACACCATAAACCACCCACCCACCCCAAACACAAAACCCTCACTTACCCTTCTTGGGGCCGACGACCCCCATGGCCCGGGGAAACACGGCAAGGCACACCCCATCGCCGCCGGAACCGAGGAGGAGGCGGGGCGCTCCATGTTGGCTCCAATTTTTAAAAAACCGGACCCGGAGCCACTGCCTGCTGCTACTGTCGCCGCTGCTGCCGCCTCCCGCCATCGCCATCGCCGGGGTGGTGGTGGAAGGAGGAGAGGGAGGGGACTGGAGTGCCGGGAGCGTTTCTGTAATTGATCCGGGTAGATGCATTTGCTTTTTCCCTCCTTCCTTTTCGTTCCGGAGCTTTCTCTTCCCCGCCTTGCCCGTTGATCGGCTCCCATCCCGTCTTCTTCGTTGCCGCCGCCGCTGCTGGAACCGGAGGAGGAGGAGGCGCGCTCCGCTGGCCTGGGGCGACGGCGGCGGCGATGGCGATGGCGGGAGGCGGCAGCAGCGGCGACAGTAGCAGCAGGCAGTGGCTCCGGGTCCGGTTTTTTAAAAATTGGAGCCAACATGGACATGGAGCGCCCCGCCTCCTCCTCGGTTCCGGCGGCGATGGGGACGGCAACGGCAGCAGCGATGGCAGGAGGTGGCAGTGGTGATAGAAGCACCAGGCAGCAGCAAACGGCGGCAAGCGGCTCCACAGGTGGCTCCAGTCAGGGGCGGCCGGATCCAATTTTTTTTAAATCGGAGAAAAAAATGGCTCCAATTTAGTGCGCATGTGTCAGATTGAGTTTCTGCGCATGCGCACTAAATTGGAGCCATTTTTGCTCCAATTTTTTTTTAAATTTTCCTCCCGGTGAGGCGTCCGATCCGGACGCCTCAAAAACGGTTTTACCCCCACGGAGAGCCCTCCGGAAATCCTTAAAACGGTTCTGTGGATCCGGTCAGAACCGGTGTCATCCCATCACTGCTAGGGAAGCCGACAGGGAGTCCCAGTCAGCTTCCCCAGCCACCCTGCAGCTGTAGATCGGGTCCTCTGATCTCTCTGGAGCAGGCAGGGGACCCGATCTACAGCTGTTACTGGGCTTCCCTGATGTCCCCAGCCAGTGGAGCAAGCCAAAACGTCAGGGTTTGAACCCTGACATTTTGACTTGCTGAGGACGTCGGGGAAGCCCAGAAACAGCTTGGATCGGGTCTTCCTACCTCCCTGGACCCGGCAGGGGTGTCAGGGAGCCCAAATTTGGAAAAAAAAGTCCGTGGTTTTTTTTTTACCAATTTTGGGCTCTGTGACCCCCCCCCCTTGCTGGGTCCAGGAAGGTGGGAAGACCTGATCCAAGCTGTTTCTGGGCTTCCCCGATGTCCTCAGCAAGTGCAGCAAGCCAAAACGTCAGGGTTCAAATCCTGACATTCTGGCTTGCTGCAGCCTCCAGGGAAACAGGGCTTTTTTAACATTGTGTGATCAATGTATCACACAACGTTAAAAACCGGATAACAACAAGACTTGTGGAACCAAGTCTCATCGTTATCCGAGGTACTAGTGTATGTAGGATGCCTTTGCTTTTTCTTGGGGGAATCCTAGTAGATTTTGGAAAGGATAGTTTAGATCTGGAAATTGGCTCCGGATTGAACTTCTTTCCCAGTGCTAGTATGCCAATGAAATCAGGATCTCTTTGTTCCAGCCTCCACTCCAACACCCAACATCTGTGTTGGTCCTAAGCCCTACCTTTTGATGAAATGCCCTTGGACTCATCTGTGCCAAGTCTCTATAGATAGGATGCTGAACTTAGTACAAATGACTCCAAAGTCTGCTGTTAAAAGAGCTGGTTCTCAATATAATTATGGTAAACCACATTTGCTGTTTGTCCGTGAGAATCAGCTTTTCATTTACCAAATAAATAGTCCTACTGTCTCTTACAGGGCCTCATGGAAGAACCATCTGCTGGTAGTCTATACATCTGTGAACTACAGTTTCTGTGTTTGAAATCCCAGAGAAAGGCAGTCCAGTGGCAGAAATATTCTGCCATTGCAAAAATGGTATTAATAATTTACCTCTTCCCAAGTTGGGACTCATCTACTTCATCCTGCTATCCTCCCAGATTATTAGGTTGCACTTGTACCCATCAGCCATGTATTGAATATGGGGCCTTTTGGAAAATGGTGAAAGCTGATAGCCCATCTCTGACTTGTTGTCAACTCTCAATCAATATGGTTGGTTTTGAGGTTGAGGCAGGTTGACTGTGCTATCCTAGCTGTGGACCACAAGTTAGTCATTCATAGGTGGGTGGAGGTCCAATAGTTTAATACACAGTTTCTCAATCTTGGACCTCCAGGTGTTCTTGGACTTCAGTTCCCAGGTCAGTACAGCTGCTGTTTAAGGCTTCTGGTAATTGAAATCAAAAAACGTCTGGGGGCCAAGGTTGAGAAACTCTGGACACAGGCACTGCGGGCCATAATCCCATTCAGTGGAGATACTAAACTCAGTGACATCAGCTCTCCTGAACGGTTGAAACAATTGGTAAAATGTAAAATAGCTTAGATTTGAGGGAATTTCAACAGTAGCAGCAATGTTAGTCTGTCTTAACATGTTGGGGGCGATGACAAGGGTAGGATAATGAAGCACTTTGGAGATTGACAGTTCTGTACTTGTGTGGATCAAAATCCACTCAGACACATGAATACAATCATTGACCTAACTATTTATACATATCCCCATGCCCAGGTGGGGATATAGAAAATAAACAAAGTGACAATGGTTTGTTAACAAACATATAGGATGATCAAGCTGTTAATTGCTATACTGAATTAGTCCTGGTCAGGATAATAGTTATAGACCTAGCGGATGTATCTGTCACAGGAATTGATCTGAGGGGAAGATTATGCAGTCCCTGCATAACCTGGACTTGTGCCCTAGTTTAAAGAAGTCTTTTGAAGGCTATCTAAACCGAATCAGGTTTAAAGACTAAGAACCATAAGAAGAGGAAAATACTAAATCTTTAATTACCATCTGGAGAAAACTGAAAGCCAAGCTATATGGTACACACAGTCCATGATTAAAAGAGGGAATTCTTTTAGAGCTAGAAAAAGGCTAAGTTTTGTGTCAGGCACTTTCCATATCTCCTGTAGTTTTCAAATTACCATACTTTGTTTTGTGATTGGCTGTTGGAAAATAAGCACAGGCTTCATCTCCGAGTACAACTGCAGCATCATGAAGGTCTGCTTGAATGTTTATCTGGAAAACTGGTTGGATTTCAGCGTCTAATCAAATGGCATATTATATGTGATGCATAGATTGGCTATGATCAGACACAAAGTTGTGTATCACAAACTGTATTTCTGTTTGCCATACAAAGAGCTGACAATGTTGCTAGCAAATAATATGATTATAAAAGTGCAACTTTACAAGAACTACATGGATAAAACAGCTTGTCTTGGCTAAGAACAATAGAAGAATCAAACACTTCAGCAACCAAAAAGTGAAGTGTTAAACTCCTTTTCCCAAAGTAATAAACACATCTTGAGTGCCACATCTGCTCATGGCATTTGCCTTTGTTTATCTGGTTACATGAACATTTGAAGAGCTGTATTTGATATAAAAGATTTCTCTGGGAAGCATGCCTCATTGCAACAGTTATACAGAAATATTTCTGCACTGTTACTGTTGTTGAAGGTCAGCTGTGTTTAATCTCCATGCACCTGCATGGTTGTACTTCTGATGTGAAACAATGAGTACGAGTTTGGTTCTTTAATTATTAACTGGCTGCTTAAGTCTTAGAATTTGGCCTCTTACTGAAGGTTTAAAAGTAATTGCACCTGGTAGGTTTTCACACAAATAATCTGGGAGGTTTCCATTGCTTTTATTGGGTTCTGTGTTTTACTGTGCTTTTTAAAATATTTTACCACTGTATACTTTAACTCCATTCTTGCTTATGTCTCTTTGCTTAGATACAGTGCCCCTAAAGAATGATCACTGTCAGAAGATTTTGGGGCTTACAATAAAGTATTATCACCCTCAGCACCTGGAGCCTTCTCTTCTGTCAATGTAAAATACTGTGATTGTACTAAACTTTCATCTACATACATTTGTACATTTTATGCTATTCTGTGTCTTCTTTTGTGGTGTGCAATAGGGCCATCCTAATCTGCACTAACCGGGGTATTTATTTATTTATTGCATTTTTATACTGCCCATTTGGGAAATTCCCACTCTGGGTGGTGTACATATAACTATCAAATAACACAATAAAACACACAATAAATTAAAAATAAGCCAACCGTATAAATACATTCTAAAATAAAATAACTGGCGTCTTTGGACACAGAGAATCTTAAAATACTGACTGGTTAATTTATTGCTAAAGGGATAATATTCTGAAAAGCTTCCTCAAATAGGAAAGTTTTAAATTGTTTTTTGAAAATGGGACCTGGTGCAGCTCCACCCGTAGTGTTCCACAACATTGGTGCTGCCACCAAAAAGGCTCTAGTTATAGAATTTCTAGCCATCCTCTGGGTTGACATCTGGAGCTGCAATAGCCTGTGACGAATGGGTGTTGTAGGGAGTTGTTCTGAGGGAGAGACACTCTGACAGTTAACAAGGTCTCAAACCATCTGGAGCCTTATATGATAACACTAACACCTTGTATCTGACACGATGGGCAACAGATAACCAGTGCAGTCAAATTTCTTTATGTCTGTCACCAGCCTGGCTTGCCATACACTACACTACACTACACTACACTACACTACACTACACTACACTACACTACACTAAATAAATAAATAAATAAATAAATAAATAAATAAATAAATAAGCCTGGGTGCTGCATTCTGGACCCGTTGTAATCTCTGTATGAGACACAAGGGCAACCCCACGTAGAGAGTATTACAGCAGCCAATCTGCAAGATTACCAATGAGTGGGTTAGGGTTATGTGTGTGTTGGAATGCTTCATTAGTTTCAGCTATCACTCCTGATATGATTGTCACATTCAAAGGTGTTTCCAAAGGTGCAGATCTCCCAATCCTAGATTTATTAGTGTAATATACACAGAGAGGCTCATTGTGTTATAGTAGTGGGTCCAAGTTAAATGTAAAATCTCCCCTGCTCAAATGCCAGTCAGGTCTGACTTTAGGAGCCAGTGCTCATCTCCATTTATGGCCGAAGAGCCAGCACTGTCTGAGTCTGCAGACATTTCCGTGGCCATGTGGAGGCATGACTAGATGTGGGAGTGCACAGAACACTGTTATCTTTTCTGCCAAAGTGGTACCTATTTATTTGTTTGCAATTTCTTGCTTCCATACTGCTAATTTGGCAGGAGCTGGGACAGAGATGGAAGCTCACTTTGTTGTGCAGTACTCGGGTCTCAAACTGCTGACCTTCCAGTTGTGAAGTTCAGCATCTTAGCTACTAAGCCACCACAGTCCTTCTATAGGTAATATTAAAAACAAACTAAAATGTTAAGATAACTTGACTGTTTTTAACCAGAAATGAGCTACTTCAATAACGTTATCTCTGCCATTTATCTTCTTTTTTACATGGAGTGGGGCATAAATGGCATGCACTTAAACACAGCAATGATTGAATTTTTCCATATTTACAGAAAATTTGTCTTGTGTCCAAGTAGTCCCACTTTACTTGATTATTTTTGGACCTTGCTACTTTGTTTTGAAGTCACTTAAGTGCCTTCCAGATGATCCAGCCAGAATCTTGTCCTGGTGGGATACACTTTTCAGCAGCCATCCACTTAGCAAGGTGTGTTGTTTTCCCTCTTCATACAGTTAGCCTAGCCCTGTGAAGGCAAACCTTGGCACTCCAGCTATTCTTGAACTTCAATTCCCAGAAGCCCAAGACAAGACTCCTGCTGACCAGGGCTTCTGGGAATTGAAGTTTAAGAACAGCTGGAGTGCCAAGGTTCGCCATTTTCCGGTTTCATATTTAGCATTTGAGATATATGTGGGAAACTTTCCCTCAATATTAGAGGTCCTATAGAGTTTGGTGTCCAAGAAGTTGATGGAACTGGTGCTATACTACCTTATTTTATTCGTTATTTGCTAGGATCACTCTTGTTTGAAAGCCAGTCGTACTCAAGTATAGGGCTTGGTGCTCATCTCTGTTTATAGCCATGGAGCCAGAACCTTCTATGGACATGTGGCAGGAATGACTAGACATGGAATGCTGTTTACCTTCCCACTGAAGTGGTACGTATTTATCTACTTGCAATTTCTTGCTTTCAAATTGCTAGGTTGGAAAGAGCTGGGACAGAGACAGGAGCTCATTCTGTCGTGCGGCAGTCGGGTCTTGAACTGCTGACCCAGGTTCAGCATCTTAACCATTAAGCCACCACAGTTATTTGTACTGTAAACTTAAAGGTAAAGTTTTCCTTTGCTTGAAAGCCAGTTGTATCTGACTCTACGGGTGGTGTTCATATCCATTTATAGCCAAAGATCCAGGACTGTCTGCATCTGCAGATGTTTCTATAGTCACATGGCAGGCATGACTAAACCCCAAAACACATAGACACTGTTACCTTTCATGCCAAAGTGGTATCTATTTATCTACTTTACATTTCTTATTTTCTAACTGTTTGGTTGGCATGAGCTGAGATAGATGACTGGATTGCTTCGCTTTGGTTTGTTAGCTCACTCCAGTGCGGAGCAATCAGGTTTTGAACTGCTGATCTGCTGACTTTCCAATCATCAAGCTCAGCGCCTTAATAACTAAGTCACTGCCGCCATATTGTAAATTTACTGTTTAGCAAAATGAGTAAATGGTACAGTATATTTTTATAATAAGAAAGTGGTAACTCCAATAACCCTCTATAAATATTAGTAACGCACCTAACTCTGTAAATATGTCTATACAGTGGAACCTCATACAACAATCACCTCATATTTATTTATTTATTTATTTATTCTTCAAATTTATACCCCGCCTCGCTCAGGTGAACCTGACTCTAGGCGGCTTCCATACTAAACAAAACAATATCCCACCAAACCCCCCCCCCCATTGAGTCCTCTATAGCCGCCCAAGACCCCCAAGTTCTCTCCCTTCGAGGCCGGGTGGCCGAGGGAGAGTCCAACAAAGGGGAGCAGCGGCGGCGTCTTGCGCGGCAGCGGCGGTGGCATTTCCTTGAGCCTCCCCCGGCCAGGGAGGCCCCTTTTATCTTCCTCCCGGCCGGTGACGGGGGCCGGGAGGGCGCAGCAGCGGCAGTGGCGTCTGGCGCGGCGGCGGGGTTTCTTCGGGCCTCCCCTGGCCAGGGAGGCCCCTTTTATCTTCCTCCCGGCCGGTGACAGGGGCCGGGAGGGCGCAGCGGTGGCGGCGGCGTCTGGCGCGGCAGCGGCGTTTCTTCGGGCCTCCCCTGGCCAGGGAGGCCCCTTTTATCTTCCTCCCGGCCGGTGACGGGGGCCGGGAGGGTGCAGCGTCGGCGGCGTCGTCTGGCGCGGCGGCGTTGGCGTTTCTTCGGGCCTCCCCTGGCCAGGGAGGCCCCTTTTATCTTCCTCCCAAACGACATATAGCAACGACATCGCATAACAATTAGGGTTTTAAAAAAATTATGTCGCGCATAACAATTTTCTCCATGGAAAAAAATCATCCAAAAATTTTTCAATAGGAAAAAAACATTTATTTATTTATTTATTTATTAGATTTATATGCCGCCCTCCTTGCAACACCATCCCAGGGCGGCTAACAAAATCAGAGAACACCATAAAAGTTCAAGTTTAAAATTATTTTAAAAAGTTAAAAATCAATTAAAACCAAAGTGAACACGTTAAAAGTTAAAAGAGTTAAGAATGAGAGGGGGATATTAGATCAACCAACAGGTCGGGGAGATTTAGCAAAAATAAAAATAAAAATCGTTGTACAATGCATCCCATAGGGAAAATCGCTATACTGTATGATGCATGTATCGTATAGCAATTGTTTTGTACAACAAGCAGCCCCGTGGAATGGATTAAAATCGTTGCATGAGGTACTACTGTATATGCATGTGATATTTTGCTTTTTTCCCCAGTCTGTTTTGTGATCATTCTGTACTTGGTAACTGCTGCTTATTCAGAGACTAGCAAATGTTGCTAAAAATAGGCGCTGGCCACCAGGAAGAAGGCAACATAAAATGTATTTTATGCACCCTGGTCTTCAATTCACCCCTTCAAATTCTCCGATTGATTGCAGACTTGTGCTAATGATCAATGGGCACAGAGTACTACACATATCTCTATCTCTCACTTGTGGTGTCAGCAAAAGCAGCAGCTGTTCTGCCCTGGAGTGCTGTTAAAATGAGTACTAATTTATTTCAGAGCGTCCTTTGGAAGGTAGCCTTGGACATTTATGAAACAACTGTACAGTACTTTAAACTAAGCTCAGTATGGTTCACTATTACTCGCAATTTCTACTGAAGAGTTTTTTACATGTCAGCTTGCAAGTTTTCTTGGGCAATGGGATAAAAATATACAGTGTGATGGAATAACGATGTGAGGATTTAGCATGTTCCACATATATACATATATGCAATTTCCTTCTCTCTCTCTGTGTGTGTGTGCTTGATGCCACAATTCCATCTCATTCAGAAGTCTAGAGAAAGCAGCTGAAAACCATGAACTCAAAAAAATTACTCTGAGTTTTCCTTAGGTAACACAATTCAAACACAAGGTAATAATTTTCTGTCAGAGATTACTCTGGATTGAAAGGATTTTTGATGGAGAAACTCCGCTCAGGGGATGCCCAAATGAGGCTCCTTTCATGTCCCCAAGTGCAGCCCTCAGGTATAGAAACCAGACCTTCCAGTCTCCAGCTCAGTGTATTAACCACTAAGCCACCGGGGGAGCTTTCATGGGCCTGGAGTAGGCAGAAGCTCTTGTGTCAGTGAAGCTGCCCTTGATCTCAGGTATACTGACAGAACTGGATCAGTTAGCACAAAGGCTGTCCGGGCTCTGATCAGCCAGCAAAAGACACACACACACCCCGGCAAATGGATGCAAAAGAGAAGAAGTTGACTATTTGTGCTGGATCCAACTTGACCTAGCTCATAAGATTGTTATATAGATAATACCTTGAACTCAAAGGAGGAAAGGCAGGGTAAAAATATAATAACAAAGGTAAAGGTCTCCCTTGCTTGAAAGTCAGTCGCGTCAGTGATGGGCAACCTTGGTGCTCCAGGTATTCTTTTACTTCAATTCCCAGAAGCCCTGATCAGCAGGAGTGCTGACATGGGTTTCTGGGAACTGAAGTCCAAGAACACCTGGAGTGCTGAGGTTGGCCATCACTGCGCCAGGGAGTGGTGCTCCTCTCCATCTACAGCACAAGAACCAGCACTGAGGGTGACTGCAGATGTTTCCATGGTCATGTGGCAGACTTGACTAGACGTCGAAGTGCTTGGAATGCTGTTACCTTTCCTACCAAAGTGGTACCGATTTATATACTTGTGATTTCAAACTGCTTGATTGGCAAACAATGAGAGCTCACTCCATCAAACAGCACTCGGGTCTCAAACTGGTAACTGAATGCTGCCAAATCAACCCTGACCTTTCCTGGGGTTTTCTATATGGTGAATATGCAGAAGTAGTTTACCATTCCCTTCTTCTGGGGATGCACTGGGACTGTACAGCTTGCCCATGCCCACACAAGCTGGCACGTCTCCCTGGCGGCAGAGTGGGGAACTGAGCTCCCAAGCTGTGGCTCTGTAGCCAGGTACCAAAACCACGGACTCATCCAGCCAGTGGGGGATACATATAACTAATGAAGAATCATTATACTGTATGTACACTACTCAAAAAACCAACAGGTGTCAAGATGATGCAGTCTTATCTTTTTTCAAAAAGGTGCAAAATGCTTTCAAAACTCATGACATGTTGCAGGAATTCTCCCAGCTCCCATTCAAACTACAGTATTTGGAAAAATAGCTGTTCTGCTGGTTTATAAAGGAAAGAAAGCCTGAATGTTTTTCAATAAGAACGACAGCTGCTTCTGATGCTGCAACAGCCAAACTTCACAAGTTGGGGGATGGCAGTATCAGCACTCTTCATTTAACACTAATTGCCCAGCCTTAAATTAGGGTTATTTTCTCCAACAGGCAAAAAATAATTTGGTAGCTATAAAGAGAAAGAGATTAGATGAGTGAACCTGGATTGATGAGTGTGACTTTAAAGCCCATGCACATGCGCGTGTGCACACACACACAAAACAGGTACAGAGAACTGCCTGCCCACACATGTGGTCAACCGGAGCCCTTTGCCCAAATGTCAGCACAGATGTGTGTGTGAGCCAAATGAAATGTGTGGGGAGGAGAAAAACAGACAGAAAAGGACAAGCTTGAATCCTATCCCTCCCCACCATGTCAAAACCTACCTCTGAATGGAAAGAATCCATTATTACTGTATTTACCTAGTCTGACATATCATTCTGTATGTACCTGTTCTCATCCAATTTCAGAAGCTAAGTAGGACTGGGTCTGGTTACTACAGTGGTTCCCAGCATGGCACACACACCTCACTGGTGGACTTCAGTTCCCAGAAGCCTCAGTCAGTCCATTGGCTGATCAGTGCTTTGGGGAATTGACTTAGGCTTCTGGGAATTGAAGTCCAAAGCCAAAGTTTGGGAAACCCTGGGTTAGTATTTGGAAGGGAACTGACCAGGGAATGTCAGATATGGCTAACTAGGGCTTAGTGGTTAAGATGATGAATTTGTAGCCTGGAAGGTCGGCAGGTTGGTAGTTCAGCTCCCAAGGGCTGCATGATGGAGTAAGCCCCTGTCCTTGTCCCAGCTCCTGCCAACCTAGCAGTTTAAAAGCAAGACATTTCAAGTAGATAAATAGGTGCAGCCTTGGTGGAAAAGGTAACACATTTTCATCTTTAACTCAGCACATAGCAGGCAGATACAACATCATCACTATTGGCATCATCTTAGAATCGAAGAACTGGTAGGAACCCAATGGATCAAGTCCAGCCCATTTCAAGGAGGCATAGTGGGGAATCAAACCTCTAAAACACTAAGCTGTCAGCATAGGAAGAGATAATATCTACTGAATTTGGCCCATGCAGATACGTAGAAATTCTGTTTTTGTTCATTTCTCAAAATTCTCAAGTCACCTGTTGGGAAGAGATGGTTCCATTTAAGGGGTTATATTAGTTGGTATACTGAGCATAGTTTAGAGAAGAACACCTAGTTGGCTCTCCCACCCTGTTCTGCTAATGGTTTCAGAGTTTGAATAAAGGAGTTTTGGCTTACATGCGACCTCTACATGCCCTTATCATCCTTGTTCATTCCTCAGTTCCTTTGGTTTGAGAAAATATACCCGCCTGTTGGTATCGCCCCAACTAAGTTCAGAAGAGAAGTAGCAGTGGACGCTGAGAGAACTAAGCAAGAGAATGACCCTCAACATCCTCTGAAAAGATAAGAGCATCAAGTCCGACGGCTCATATCCAGGAAGAGCTTTATGGCAAGAACAAACATTCTTGAGGGTACACAAGAGCAAAACCAAATTAGAAGATGAAAGAAGGAGCTCAATGGACAAGGAATGTCATTAAAGGAATTCAACCTCCTCTACATCACTTGGAGGACCCTAAGTGCAAAACCAACATGCTCAAGTGGGGGGTGCTGGTGGACAACAACACACGGTGTGAATGTGGAGAGATGCAGAATCCAGCTCATTTACTGGTCTGGTGATTGCTACCAGAGGCATGCACCAATGAGGATTTGGATTTGGGCAACGACAAAGCAAAGAAAGTGGCTTCATTTTGGCAGTCCAGGGTTTGATTGGGACATGAAAGATGAAAAATCATCCTTGTTGCCCTCTTTTGAAGGCACTCCACTTTATCTGAATCCTTTTTAAAGTATGGTGCCTAGAAATGGACACAATACTCAAGCTGAGTGCTGAACAGGGGAGGGGAACTTGTACTTCATGTGCTTTGGTGACTATGCTTCTGTTGCTGCAGCCTGAAATAGCATTTGCATTTTTTTTTGCAGCTGCATCATATTTGTGGCTCATATTTAGCTTGTGACCTACAATAATTTCACAATTCTCCTCATATGCGGTATTGCTAAGCCAAGTATCTCCTTTCTTGTAAATGTACATTTGCCTCTTCAGATTCAGAGTTGAAGTCAAGAGAAAAGTCAAAATGGAAGGGGTTCAGGCAGGCATCCCCTTTAATCATGCTTACAGCACCAGCTATTACAACATCTGAATAGGGCTAGGGGGAAAACATGATTTTTAAAAAAAATATATTCAAATGTGAGTGCAGAAAAAAGTAAAGTCAACAATGTTTATTATACCTACTTCATGTGTAGGGTACACAGAAAGAGCCTTCTTGAAGACTGTGGTATTTTTGAACCACAATCGGGCATACCCTGGTAATGGCAACCTTGTGTTGCCTGCTAATCTTTCTCACACTAGGTGAAGGGAACTGCAGAATGAACTCACCAAAATGTGGCTTCATTTTGGCAGTTTTACATCTGTCCTAGACATGGAAGAAGAAGACTTTATGTGTGACCAAACTTTATGTGTGATAAAAATCTACAGAAAATTAGCATGTTTTGCTTCATATTTATAGGCGCAAACTGAGACAGAATTACTGTTACTTAAAAAGAAAGGAAACACATCGTACTGCACTGACGATGGCTGGGATCAGTTGACTCATGTGATTGCCCAACCTATTGTTCAAATGATAAATGGGGGTTGATAAAGGGGGGGGGGGCGAGTAACTTTGAGCTCCTGCCTTCTTGTAGTTCATTATGTTCTAGTCACATTTGAACTAGGTTGCCTGGACTAGAAGATTGCTTTGTACATAGGACACCTGACAATCCAAGGTAAAGAGATGAGTTCTAGACTAGCTGGAATTGAGAGCAGCACTTTAGAAAAATAACATCTTTTGAATTACAGCTCCTTGAATCCCCTAGCCTACATGGCTGAAGTTCAGTTTAACATTTCAGATGAATTAATGAATTCATCGATGCCCCAGGAACCATTAGGCATGGCAATACTATGGAAAAATATAAACATCATAGCCCAGGTGTTGCTAGGGGAAGCCTATATTAAGTGGTTTTTGGGTTCTTCCCCAGACAGAAAGCTTTTGAAGGATATCTGGTCTAGTTAATTTGTATTTACTCTGATGCCACTGATTGCATTAATGACAACACAGGGGTTGCTTTTGTTATTTCCAAAGAGTTTCTCCTTGGGCTTTGTAGGCAAATAGGAGATCAAACAGGGGAAAGCTCCGGAATGGCTTGTGTTTGCATTATTTATCTCTTGCAATGAAACAGACAGGAAAAGAGAACAGTCTGTTTCTCTGGGTATTCCCAGGACAAATAGCAACATCATCTGCATAAGAAAGGACCCCACATATGCATTATGCATTGTTAGTCAACAGAACAAACCATGGAAGTTTTCTTACCTCTTTCAGCATTGTAGGAGACAGTGAGTCCCCTGGTGAGTATTCATTCTAAAACATGATCAAATCCCATTGCATTTCTCTAGCATTTTAATTAACTCCAGACTTATTGGTCTTTCCTGACTGAACTTAGGAATTTTAGGTTTAATATCTAATGGCACTTGGGTACAGGTCTCATTCTGAGCACCTGCATGTGATGAATTCCTATATCCTAGGAGTCACTAGACCTTTCTTTCCTTAGCTTCTGCTTCCTTGGCTCGTGCACATAAATGCATATATACAGTGGTGGGCAGCAAAACTTTTCGCTGGGCGGAGCCTACATCATGGGTGGAGCCTACATTGTGGGAGATCTAGTCATGCCTGCTATATGGCCATGTATACAGCTGGAAACACAGGCAGCACTGGCTCTTTGGCTGTAAATGGAGATGAGCACAGGCCCTTAGAGTTGGATATGACTGGCTTTTGAGCAAGGGAGACCTTGAACCACTTGCAGGGACAAAACCTGATGGGGCAGGGCAGGGAGATGGGCGTGGCCACCCAATTTTCCTACCCCCCTGCCCAAAGGCCACCCAATTTTACTACCCCCCTCTCATGGGGTGCAAACCTGTTGCTGCCCACCACTGCATATATGGGTAGCTTGATGGTGAATGGTGTGTGTGTGTGTAAGTGTAGTACCTTACATTTCCCTCTAGCTTCTCCTTTTAATGGGGAAGGGAACTCAAGGATAGGGGCACAGTGGCTTAGTGGTTAGGGTGCTATGCTTGATGACTGGAAGATACCGGAGTGCATAGAACGCTGTTTCCATTTCCACCTAGTGGTACCTATTCATCTACTTGCAATGTCTTGCTTTTAAATTGCTAGGTTGGCAGGAGCTGGGGCAGACAGTGGGAGGTCACTTCATCATGCAGTACCTGGGTCTCAAACTACTGACCCAATAACCTTCCAATCGTCAAGCTCAGCATCTTAACCACTAAGCCACTGTGGCCATAAGTGTAATTGCGAACTCATTTTTCTGAGCATCTTTAATTTGGTTAGGGTTTGCATTTACTGCAGCTTTGCAGCTTTGCTCAAGATAGCTGTGGGTACGTGTCCGCTAATAATTCCAAGCATCTTGTCTATGCTGTGTCAGTTGGCCGCACAAGAAGAGGGACTGAGAAGATGAGACCATATGGATGCAAGGAACAAAACCCTTTTTCAAGATAAGTGGCTTTTGTGAGCTTGCCAAGACAAAACTTCTGTACGGTTGATGTGGGAAACTTTTTCAAGACCTTTTGAAACATATGTGACCCCTGAGACAGACCTTTAATTCTTAGCAACTGAGATATCTGCTAAGTCTTCAACACTGGCTTTTTCCTTTACCTTTTGAATTTTATTCCAGACACGTTCTTTATCGCTTTTCCTTCCTTCGAGGGTGTCCATGGCATCTGCCATTAGTGACTGCAGCTGTGACACCAAGATAAAAATTATCAGAATGGAATTCACACAGAAATAACTTCTCTAAATACACAGATTAAAACCTAATTAAAAAATCATTTGTACGCTGATGATTTTATTGCTCATCTTTCACACAGTGCATACCATCATCACCTTTTCGGGAGGGGGGGGAGAGTCTCTTTATCCATGTTTGTCTCCTTTTATTCTGGGACATGGTATAATGTCTAACAGTAAAGGAAATATACAATGGAAAATGCATACTTTAAAAATATGGGCTTTAGGAATTGCCACAGGCAGGTTATTAATATGTTGTAAAATGTAGGATAGCAAAGTAGAATATGAATGCAGACAAATTAAATGTAAATTTATGTCCCACTAACTTTGATATGAGAATTGAGGGGAGGCTCAACTTTCTTCTGCTGAAATACCGTAATTTCTTCTGCCAAAGTGGACCAAGAAATAAAAACAGGTAACTGCCTTTACTTTGTTCATAATTGTCCATTATTTATTTAATAATGAAAAGGGGAAAAAGCTACACATTTCAACGTTGTGGGAGCATTTTATATACTTCAGAGACACCATGACATAATTAAAAACAAGCACTATCAATTTACCTATGACAGTTTCCTCTATGCATGGGGATTTTTTTTTGACAATGATAACAAGGCTTGCTTTGGATGGTGGAAATCTTCCTTCCACAAATCTGGAGGCTGCCATGTTGAGAAAGGCTAAGCTAGAGAGTGTTATTCATTCAGATGAAGCCTCTCTCTTGCTTGTAGGTAATTATCAATACACTCAACTGAAGGTGTAATTAGATACTGTATAAAAACACCCAGTTTGTCCTGTTTTTACAGAAGCCATTAAGTGGTTGTGGCAGAATTTATGATTTTTTCCCTGGCTTTCAAAATCTTCATGCCATTGGATGGCAAACTATGAGCACCATAATAAAAAAAAATGGTTTTCAAACATTGTTTTGTGGTTGTGAATAATCACAGTAAAATTCAGAGTAAGACTGTACTTTGGTCATTTCTTTTTGCTGTTTTCCCAATTCAGATTGTTTTCTTGCTTTATTATTGGCCCATAGGGGCAAATATGTAGCAATTTTTCAGTGCCTGGAAGAGCTGGTGTCCCAAAATATAGCTTAGGGCAGGGATGCCCAAGCTTTTTGGGCCGTGGGCTGATCATGTGGTTCAGGGAGCCGGTCACTAAGGCCCGGGGGTTGGGTGTGGCCCCCGACGCCAATTCATCCAGCCCGCGAAGCCCTCATCGCTCCTGTAGTTCTGCATCACATTTCCAAAGCTCTAGATGCCGTGTTGGTGGTCATAGTTATTTCCCAGGGGACAAGTGTCAGCTTTAAAACTGAGTTAATGACATAACGGAAATTATTAACTCCAAACAGTCTCTCTCAATCTAATTCATATCCTCATTTCTAATTGCTTGAACTTCAGAGGACATAGCAGTCTTGAGGTTCTTATCTGTTCAGAAGATGTTGAGCAGTGGTGGGATTAAATTTTTTTTACTACCTACTCTGTGGGCGTGGCCAGGAAAAAGACCTGCATTAATTCAAAACTTGCTGAATCCCATCACTGATGTTGAGGGTCATTCTCTTGCTTAGTTCTCTTGGTGTCCACTGCTACTTCTCTCCTTTTCTTAGGTGGAGTAATACAAACAAGAGGATATTTTTTCCTCAATTGATGTAAGTTTGAGGCCTCCTGGTACTATGCACATCATTTCATTAACAGCAATGGGTTGTGGTGCCTCAGTGATTAAGAAGCTCACCTTGTTAGCTGGAAGGCTGGCAAGTTGGAAGTTTGAGGCCTGGGTACTGCATGATGGTTTGAACACCCATCTCTGTCCCAGCTCCTGCCAAAAGCAAGATCAAAAGCAAGAAATTGCAAGTACAGTAGATGAATAGGGACCTCTTTGGTGGGAAAAAGATCTTGGGGACATGAAAGGAGCCTCATTTGGGCATCCCTTGAGCAGAGTTTCTCCAGCAAAAATCCTTTCAATCTAGAATAATTTCTGACACAAAATTATTATTATTAAAAGCAATGTCAACTTGTTTTTCATGTGCGGATGCGCTCGCATAAATTCACTGTGAGGGAGGGGGGTAGAAACAGAACTGGTAACAGCACTCCATAAATATCCCATTTACCGTCAAAGCCCTATTAAGGTCACTATAAGTCAGTTTTGTTTATTTATTTATTAATCAAAATAATATTCCGCCCTACTCGCAAAAGCGATAGGATTGTTAGGATAGGGTATGATAGGATTGTTAGGATAGGATTGTTAGGATAGGATTGATAGGATTTGATAGGATGACACATAACTAATTAAAGTTGAATTTTCTGGAAGGTGAAGTCCAACAATATTTGGAAACTCAATTTTGACAACCCTGGTCTAGAGTAACATACAGGTATAGGCCATGGTTTTTTTTTAATGCTACATACTGGATGGCACCACTAGACTTCAAGTCCTGCGTCTGGTTTTACATTTTTATGGTATTCTAAGCTGGATAGCTCAGTGATTTTGAGAGTTCTGTTCTCCACTGGGCCTCCTGGAAGAGCCTGCCTGTGTAGCCATGGAGAATCTGTACAGTTCCAGGTGCACCTCAGAAAAAGTTAATCGTTAGCTTCTTCTGTATATTCTCTACCTAGAAAACTCTGGAAAGGTTTGCTATGACTCAGAATTAACTCGACGGCACACAGTTAGTATCTGCAAAGCCCTGATTGACATGTTTATATAAGGGAAATCAGTGAATTCTCTTTATAATGTACATTGTCTCAAAATAGTTAAATATGTCCTTTATCCCCAGGAGAATCTTGAGGGTGGCCTTTGAGACTTTACATTTGTTGGAGAAGTCAGGGTACAACCCAGATTACACTGAACAAATACATGTCTTTGTATAGAGAGGAGTAGACAAAGAAATGGGCTGCCTCCAGTTTCTTAGGCTGCCCCTTATCTGCTTGGGTTTATTCTGGCTTTCCTTCAGTCTAGGTCGACATCCTTAGGGTTGATTATATCATTCCCTCTTGGCCTCCCATTTGCTTCTTGATCCTTTCTTTGAGAGGACTTAGGAGACATCTTGCTTTTGTTCTCAAGAGATGAGAGGATAGCCATGGTTCCTTTCATTCCACCTTACTTAGTTGGAATTAGAATTACTGTTATCTTTCCTATCTTAAGACGCTTCTCTTAAAAAATGATAGGCTTCTTATTTTCTTGGAATAAGAAGTCTTAACTTGATTCCATCTAAAGGGCGATGTCAGCTCTGCTAACATTTCCATATTCAGAAGTTGAATCCAAAAGCAAACTTAGCTGTGGCTTGTTCTGCTAACAACATGCACTAGCAATGCCAAAACGCTGTGTCCATGTTTTCAAAACTCTGCCAAAATGCTGTGTTCATGTTTTCAAAGCTAGTACATTTTTAAATGGCAAGAGAAAAATCAACATGTTCTGCTTTTCTTCCTTCCTTGACTACCAGAGCCAAAACAAGAACTGAAACACAGACTGGAATGCTTACCAGTTCAGTATCCTGCTGACTGATGTCTTGGAGGTAGGGGAGAGTAGCAAGCTCAGCCATGGCTTGATTGATGACTTGGGTCTGATCCTTGACACGCTGCAAGCGGCCAAGAAGGCTGGCATGCTGCAGTTTCTCTATTATGCTGGAACATGCACAGAAACTCTCCTGGGTTTGAATGAAGGGGGGGGGGGAGAATGGATCAGAGGACAGACACAGGATAGGCTTTGAGACTTTATGCTCAACTTTATCAAAATAAATTTGCCTGTCTGATCTCACAACAAGCCTAATTTGTTCATCATGTTAAACCATTGTTCATCATGTTAAACCATTGTTTTAGAGTAATGTGAATAAACTTCAGCAATTCTTGGACTCATGTGTGTTTCCTTGCTTCCCTCCTCTTGCTTTCATTTATGATTTCTATTAACCATAGTTTAGTTTATCATTCAAATTCTAAGCTATGCTTAATGTCAACCTAGTTTGTTTAAATAAGTGAGGCGAATCAATTACGGTTTCAGGTAGACTTATTTGAAAGAAATCATACTAGACCAAGTATTGACAAGCTATGGTTATAGGCAAGTTATGATAGAGCAGTGGTTCCCAACCTTTTTTTGGCCACACCCCACCTAAGCATCTCTAAAATCCTGACCCTCCCCCTCCGGTGACATATAATGTTTATTATTAAAAAAGCGAACTCCTATTCACATGGAGGAAGCCTAAAAGGCCATTCACCGTTAATAGCTCATTCTTGAATCCCCTCCACAAAAAATCAAATTGCCCCCCCTGAGGGAACCATGGTGATAGAGTTGAATCTGCCACACTTCTTTCACTAGTGCATTCTCAGCATACCAGAAAGGCATCCAAATGTGTCTATTGTGTTGAATTTCTATAAACTTGTTGCCATAGATGGCAACCATAATACAGTAATAATAATAAGTGCATGCTGCCAAATCATTTCTGACTTATGGTGACCCTTTCCAGGGATTTATAAATAGAGAAATGCAGAAGTAGTTTACTTTTCTCACCTTCTGGGAGTACCCTGGAACTGTGCAGTCCTACCCACATTTTTAAACAACTGGTAGCGGCAAATGCATCACTCATCACAAATATAAGAATATGAACTGTAAATAGGTAGGACGAATCTAATTTCTTTTTGTTGACAGTTTCCTCTAATCTGTTTGAACAACTTCACTGACATATTAGGACTGTGAAGGTAAAGTTTCATGTAATACATACCTCTCTATGGTGTGTAAAGCACTGAATTAATTCACTCAGAATTAAACAATACTTCAGGAAACTGGCAGATTCCAGGATTTGAACTTCATTGTGTAAATACCTTGAGCTTAGTTTTATACTGATCAGCTCTGATGCAGACAGTGAAATAGCTGCTTTCTTCTGGCTATGTTTTCCTTACATGTCCAAGTAATCACATGGATATACTTAGTGTGGTGTAGTGGATACAGTGATGAACTAAGACTCTGGAGACAAGGGTTTGAATCCCCACTCATCCACTTGTCCATGGAAACTCACTGGGGGGGGGGGAATGGAACTAGTAAAACCACTCCTTAAATATCTCTCTTACCTCAAAAGCCCTATCAAGGTATCTATAAGTCAGCTCCAAGTTGATGGCATATAAATAACTAACCACTTGGGGTACTTTTTCCTTCATCCAACTTTTAGGGGAATAAATTAATCAAAGATAAGGTAAGTTGAAAGAGAGTATAGACTAGTGATGGCCAACTTTGGCACTCCAGGTGTTCTTAGACTTCAAGTAAGGAGTGCTGACTTGGGTTTCTGGGAATTGAAGTCCAAGAACATTTGGAGTGCCAAGGTTGGCCATCACTGGTATACACCCTCAGCATGTCCAAAGTTCTTGGTTCATCTCCTCTATGTCTGACTAAATTGTCAAGTAAACAGCAATAGTAGGTGTTATCTCAACTGGAATTTGGAAAATTATTTTTTGGAGTACCACTCAGACTGCTCAGGTAGTATCCCTCTGTGTCCATGCTGGCTGGTAGAGCATTGGTCTAGAGAAAGTAACTCTCTTAAACTCTGGATTTATTACCTTTCTTAAAGTATTTACACTAAAGTATTCCAACTCCCATCAGCCCCCAGCCAAGTTAGTAATGGTGTGATGGTTTTTGCAATTCAACATCTGGAGGACCACAGATTCCCCAAGCTTTCCTCATACAGTATATTGGAAATGAGTATATGACAGGGCTGTGGTGGCTCAGTGGTTAAGAAGCTAGCCTTGTAAGCTGGAAGGCCGGCAAGGTCATTCAGGTATCCCCTAAGCAGAGTTTCTCCAGTAAAAATCCTTTCAACCCAGAACAATTTCTTACACGAAAATTATTATTACTGTATTAGTATATGGCAGAAATGAAATCTTTCTTTCTGTTGTGCTCATTTAATAATTGAAGGGAACCATCTCACTCAGCCCCAGTGCTAACAAAACCTAGTTTTGACTGTAAGCCGCCCTGAGTCGCCTAGGCGAGTGGGCGGCAATATAAACCTGAACAAATAAATAAATAAATAGTTGGATACCTGACCTAGCTAGGGCTCAATAGAGATGACAATGTTCTAGAAAGCTGCAGTAGTCTGGAAACTAAGGGAAAAATAAGTTTCAGTCTAATTCTCATCTTTAATGGAAGGAAGATGGAAAGAGGGAATTATAGCAGGCTGAATGCTGTCAGGGGTTGTGTTTCAGTGGCAACGAAAAATGCAGAAAGAGAGTGTAAATAACCATTTCTGGCAGCACTAAGAGCCCACAGGGATATGGAGCGCATGATGAGAATTACCTGAGCTACAGTAGAGTTCAAGAGGCGACTAAGCTGCAGTAAAGAAAATAATAAAGTGGCGAAGGTTGAAGCTGAAACCACCTCATCCTGGTACAGTGAAGGTTAAATAAATAGCAAGCTTAAATGGAGGCTTTAGGCCCATGGAATTGGATGATTTAGCAGAGGAAATAGCTGAATGCCTGACAAATGGGAACAAGGGCATAAGAAACAAACTCGGCATAAGGTTTCTAAAAATGGGCTTTCAATAGGAATGAAATGAGCTAAGGAAAGATTTGTTGGCTGGAACAACCATTTCCACTTGAGAAAGGAGGAAAGTCAAAAACATTAACAGTAAATGTTGGTAGTGCTTTGTGTAAGGTAGAAGAGAGAAAAAAGTAAAACAAGTCAACTTTGACCCACACTGATTAGGCCAGAAATGATATGAATAATTGACCCTTATGGGAGCCAGCCAATACGTCTTTCCCATATTTTGGACCTCTTGAAAGAAGAGTGGATAAAATGCAAATAAGAATGTTCTCTACTTCATTATGACATGAGGTCACAATCACAGGCACTTAACAGAACTTTGAAAAGTTATTGCTTTAGGCCAAACGTTTCAAAATATCCACCCCGTTATGGCCACTGACAACTACAGTCTAAAATATCCCCCCCCCTTTCAAGAGCTAGATCTGCCACATTACTCTCATATGTTTACCAAGGACTAGGAGACTAGGGAGAAAACATTTTCTGAAATGCTGTAAAGGAATAGAAAGGGGTGTCTGATTTCTTGTTCCCAGGGAGCAAAGATTCCTGATTTCTTGTTCCCAGGTAGCAGAGAAAAAAAATGTGGCCTTCAATTGGTAGCTGAGGAAAGATAATGTACTCTGTGAGAATGGAACTTAGTTTGATAGATGTTTTATTCTATATTGTAACTGGGTGAAATCCTTCAGAAGAAAGAGGATCAAGGGTGGAGAATCTGTTCTGATATGGGAGAAGGAGAAGAAAAAATTGTCCATTTTTGAGAATGCTGTGTAATGCTTAGGATCGGTGTTGGTTAGAACTTGTGAGTAAAAATATAAGCAAAATGTAGTTTCTAAGTATATAAAGCCAGGCCAAAGCCTGGAAGCTATAAAAGGTTTTTATTTTTATATATGTGGGATGGGTGCAGTGGTGAGATTAAACAGGTTCACCCCAGTTCACCAGAACAGGTAGCAGAAATTCCGGCTGGCCCCATCCATCCAAGTTTTGAAATAAAGTAGTCCTAATTTGGGTGCATTGCAGGGCTTTTCCCCTGGCTACACCCACCAAACTACACCCACAGAGTAGATAGTAATTTTTTTTTTGAAACCCACCACTGGATGGGTGGCTTGCAAATTATGTTCCTCTGCTGTAATCTTTTGAAACTTAAGATATGTGCACTAATGATGATTTGAACCTAAAACCTTTGTCTCTGGTGTGTAGAGAGCTAAGCTGTGTTGGAGGACATCTGGTGCTAATGCATCTGCTAATGATGCAATTTTTACTCCAGCCTGCCTGTTGTACCTGATCTGGTTGGTTTGCAAACCCAAACAGCCAGTGGGTGATACCTGTTACAGTCACACTAGCCCAAAGCCAGGCAGGGAATGGCAGAAGCTACACTAAGGGGTGTGGGCTTCACCAGTTGGATACAGGCTGGAAGGGAAAGATGGTGTGATGTGGTAGGGTGGTCTCAGTGACAGGGGCTGGGCTGTTTTTACCTGTTACAAATGCTAATGAAGTAAAACGGGAAAAATCTTCCATGGGAAAACTTACATATGTCTTTCATAACAAACAAATCCAGAGTTAAGCAAAGCATTTGGTTAGAAGAGGAAAGACCTTATAGCCATCTACCATTGGTGCTACAGATTTTGCAACATGTAGGGAAGTTCAGAAGAAGAATTCCTTCTATATTCTTCTTAGAAGGAAAGTATTGTGATAGAAAAGATTTCTTGTAAACTTATTTCTCAGCTGGATACCTGAGATATCACTTCTCAACCTGCAACCTTTGCCTCTTATCTTTCCTCGATCTTACATTTTATGGAAGAACTTGGGAGAATTTATATATTTTAGGAATGCCAATAACTATCTGCTTCTGCCCTTGTCTCCAAACTTTCAGATCTCTTTAAGATTTGGAAAGACTTAGAGCAGGGATTCTCAACCTATGGCCTGTGGGCCAAATGTGGCATGCATCTCAATTTCATGTGCCCCCCCCAACTCCACCACACCTGGAAATGCAACATGGTGGAGGAAGGGCAAAATGGCTGTCTGGCCCCGAAGCTGTCTGTGGGAGCGTGATCCAGCCCCTGGGTTGAAAAGGTTGAGAACTCCTGATTTAGAGTCTTTTCAGAGGACTATGGAGGCAAACTGCTTTGTCTCAGATGTCTCTCAAGTCTCTCCAAAGTATTAAGGTTTGGGAGTTGTCTCAATTCTGTATATATGTCTAGCTGATAATTGCCAGAAACTGCTAAACCAGTAAGCTAGGTTTATGCTTAGTTAAAGTAGACCCATATCAATAGGATTTGAGTGAGTCATGATTAAGATAAATCTCAGTTCATTTCAGTGGTTCCATTTTTGGTATGATTCACTTTGGATTCACTCTGAAAGTTTCAGTGAGCAGCCTTTATTTACCTAATGGAAATATTCACAAAGCTTAATACATTCTAGACAGGTAATGATTTGGTAGTAGTAAGCAAAAGATAGAAATAAAATGTTCCCAAAAATGGGGAAAGCTCATGTTTGGGATTATAATTCTGAGAATAATATTTTGGAATCCTTTGAGAGCTAGTAACCTCCACAGAGGATTTTGCTTTTCCCATAGACTTTCCAAGCAAGAGCAAAAACAAGTTAGAAGATGGAGGAAGGCGCTCAATTGACAAGGGATAGCATTAAAGGAGGATATGGCAGAGGAACTCAATCTCCCCTATGTCACTTGGAAGACCTTGAATAGGCTGAGAGCTAGAGTCCCGAAATGTAAGACCAACAGGCTGAAGTGGGGGCTGTTGGGAGACAACAACACTTTGTGGGAATGTGGAGAGACACAGAATATGGCTCATTTGCTAGTCTGCCAATTACTACCAGAAACATGTGTCAAATTAGGATTTTGGCAGTTCAAAGTTTGATCTGAACACAGAAGGAGGAGGAAGAGGAGGAGAGGAAGAAGTTAATTTAGTAAATTTCTCTCTCCCTTTTAACCTTTAATCTTTTAATTTTGTAATCTTTTAAATTAAATTACTATTTTAATGGGGTTTTTAAGATTATCATAACGCTGTTGAAGTTTTTAATATGGTTCTATTATACTTATTGTAAATTGCTTGTTTGTTATGTGAGCCGCCCTGAGTCTGGTTTCCTAAGTGGGTGGCATACAAGTGTGAAAATTAAATTAAATTAAAATTAAATTAAGAAGAAGAAGAAGAAAAAAGACTTTCAAATCTGGTGCATTGCAGGGTTATTGACATTACTCATGCCCAAAGAAGGTGAGGATAGATGTTCCATGTGTACAACTGTGTTTGAAAGGCAGGCTCTCTAGATCAGGGATTCTCAACCTGTGGCCCACGGGCCAGATGCAGCCCACAGCACCATTTCATGTGGCCCACCGCCGCCGCTACCACACCAGGAAGTGCCATGGGGTGGAGGAAGGACAAAATGGCCATCTAGCCCTCAAAGCTGACTGAGGGAGCATGACTTGGCCCCTGGCTTTAAAACGTTGAGAAATCTGGCTCTAGATCATTCCCTCCTGGTTTTGGTTATAGACTCCACCCCCTCCCCACTTTGAGCCTATTTGTCTTCTTGTAATGCCCACTTCCAAAATTGATCAAAATGAAATGTTGGGCTTGAAGTCTAGAAGGCTGACTTTGCCAACAGGCTATATCTTCAAATATATTGGCATAGCTGTCTTGCAGATTCAGACCTGATAATTAGCTTTCATCACTCTTTCTCTTTTCCTTGTCCTCAGATGCTTCTGTTAGGTGTCTTTCAACAGAAAATGAGCCCAAGTCTTTCAGAAAGTATAGAAAATAATTGCCTCTTTTCAACTGAAGTGTGTTTTCCTCCTAAACCTACCCTTTTTTCTAAAACCCAAGAGAAATTCAAAGAGCCAATAGCAGGTAACTTGAAAGGAAGTGTTCCATGAAGCACATACTTCCACAGAATGAGTATTAAGGCCAATAAATAACAGCTGCAAATATAATGTAAACAAAAGTTGGACTCCTTTAACAGCAAATGGAAGTATACAAATGGATCAATGTCTAGACAGGTATGAAGAACTTTATATCCTGTAGTGCCAACTTTTAATTGCTTCATAATCTGGTTTAGAGGTCAGGGTGCTCATTTTCAATGATGGTTACATAAAAAGATGTTTACAAAAGAAGACGGGTGTCGCTTCCACCACACTTTTCTCACTGACGGGTTCTGTTACTTTTGAGTGTATATTAGATTGGCAGACATTTCTATGTAATTCTGAGAAAGTCAACCTGGTGCCCTCCCAATTCTCTGGATTTAAATCCCTTGTAATTCATGCTAGCATGGCTGATGACCAGGAGTTAAAGGAGCTGAGGCTCAAAACCCCTGAAGGATTGCAGGTTGCCTATGTGTCTTAAACTTCTTCCAAGTTACAAGATTTTCATTTCCTACTCTCCTAAACAGTTCCTTTTTTTCTCCCCAGCACCTGCCATCAAGAGGTCTCTTGAGGACATGTTCATTATTGACTGAAAAATGATTACCAAATTCTTTGTTTTGTTGTTTTTTGGGAAAAGATTCCACTCCCCCCCCCTGCTGCCAAAGAAACACCTGGGGATGGAGCTGGGGTGACGCCATAGCAACCGGCACAGGGTCCATCTCCACTGGCGCACAGGACTTGCACCTGCTGGGGCTTTATAGATCACCGTGGCGATGGGCAGTGGAATTTTTGTCACAGCTGCCCCTGGTCTGATTTGTGCATGGGGTGGAGAGGCTGTTTGAATTTGGTATTGTAATTGACTATATTGTATAATTTTCCTGCCGGTTTGACTATAATATTTTTTTATTGTATTTTTATGTAAGATTTATTAACTACATTGACCGTTAATTTTATATTTATTCATGTTGTTATATGCTGTTTCCAATTGTACTTTGTATATTGTATCATGTTATGCTGTTACTTTTTGTTCATGGTGTATTTTGGTTATTGTATATCGTTGATTTGCTGTTTATATTGTATCTATTGTGTTTTATTTTTATGATTTGTAAGCCGCCTAGAGTCGGGTTCTCCTGAGTAGGTTGGGATATAAATTTGAAATAATAATAATAATAATAATAATAATAATAATAATAATAATAATAATAATAATAATAATAATAATAATAATAATAATAGTTTTCTAGAGCAGGGGTCCCCAAGATTTTTGCACCACGGACCAGTTTCATGCTAAACAATTTTATGAGGGGCCCAGCTGCCTGCCAGTCATACCGTCCAACTCGGGCAGTGAGGTATCACACTGTACACAGGCAGTGGGTGGAGCCCTACTGAAGTTAAGCAAAGTGGAGGAGGGGCCCAGCCACCTGCCTATTTGCTGTGTCTGAAGCCCATGCTCTCGATCAGTTCGGGACAGCCCGTGGTCCAGTACTGGTCTGTGGCCTGGTGGTTGGGACCTCTGTTCTAGAGAATAACTAAAGGATTGCAATATGAATTCCATCCACATGTTTATTTTGGACCTTTCATGCTAATCAAAAGCAGACATACAATCTTCACCTCTAAACCCATGGTATACATTAAGTGAGAAACTACAATAATAGGATGGGTGTCTATGTGGGAAGAAAAGGAAGCATTTTTAAAAACTCAATATGCATGTCTGTCTTTGAAGATTTAGGTGATACTTCTCATGTATTATATAAAAGACTAGTTTTATATCTAGTTCTGTGCCTCTCAGATAGTGAATTCTATGGTATTTATCTGTTTATTAAAAGTATTTTGGATTCTGGCTTAATCCTTGATGATTTTTGGGCAATAATAGTATGATTTTTAAAATACCACAGTACTGTACACTACTGTGTATTAATGTTGAGGTTTCTCTTTGTCATGTGCTGAATGTGGTTTATGGATGTCACTCATAATTTATTTCTTAAATCATTTTATATAATGATTATATTATCTAAAATGAATAATATCCTGAAGGTGTAACCAAGATGCATACCCATCAGGCTTGCAATCATTTAAAAGGTCTGGGATTTTGTTGCAATAACTGAGCTTGGCTGGAATGTGTTCATGCTATTCGGGAAGATGAGAATTCAGCTCTTATAGCCCATAAAAGCTTATGCTACAACCTAGTGACTTACCTGTAAATTGTGAGTTTATGCTCCATGTCTGGATTGCACTATGTTAAATTCTACCATCTCTAGCAGCTCTGCAAGCTACTGCAGCATATATCATGGAGCAGTCACTTTAAATCAGGGGTTTCCAAACTTTTCAAGCTGGGGGCCGGGTCAGCTTTGAGGGCTAGATGGCCATTTTGCTCTGCCTGCATGATGGGGGTGGCCATTTTGTCTCAACAGTTTCAAAGGGGCAGTCATTTTGTTGCTTGCATGCCCTTGGAGAGGTGCCCCCCCCCCCCCGGAAATGGTCCCACAGGCTGGATTTGGCCCATGGCCCTTAGGTTGACAAAACCCCTGCTTTAAATGCTGTTATGCAAAGATCAGGTCCATTGTGTATTGGTGACCATTAATTGTTCCAAACCTGGCTTTTTAAATCCTTCAAAGAGAGAACTATAGAATGGGTCACACAGGCTATCAGTTATTCTCATATTATATGGCCTATTTTCTAAAAAAAAATCAACCTATTGACAGGTTATTTGAAAAAGTTTAGATAGTTACAAATATCCTGTTCTTGTGCAAGTCGATTGAGAGGGTTCTGGCAGACATTTCTGGAGGATACTGATCTGGATCCATTCCAGTCAGGGTATAGGTTAGAGACATGGTACTGAGGCAGCACTGGTTGCGTTGCAGGATGAATTCTTTAGGGAGGCTAACCACCACCACCACCACCACCACCACCACCACCACCACCACCACCTCCTCCTCCTCCTCCTCCTCCTCCTCCTCCTCCTCCTCCTCCTCCTCCTCCTCCTCCTCCTCCTCCTCCTCCTCCTCCTCCTCCTCCTCCTCCTCCTCCTCCTCCTCCTCCTCCTCTTCTTCTTCTTCTTCTTCTTCTTCTTCTTCTTCTTCTTCTTCTTCTTCTTCTTCTTCTTCTTCTTCTTCTTCTTCTTCTTCTTCTTCTTCTTCTTCTTCTTCTTCTTCTTCTTCTTCTTCTTCTTCTTCTTCTTCTTCTTCTTCTTCTTCTTCTTCTTCTTCTTCTTCTTCTTCTTCTTCTTCTTCTTCTTCTTCTTCTTCTTCTTCTTCTTCTTCTTCTTCTTCTTCTTCTTCTTCTTCTTCTTCTTCTTCTTCTTCTTCTTCTTCTTCTTCTTCTTCTTCTTCTTCTTCTTCTTCTTGTCACTTAAAGTCCTCATCAGCCCAGGCCAGTATTGATGAAGCTGCTGCCCTTCATCAAGGTGAATACAAGTGGGATTTAATCCACTGGAGACCATAATTCTTTCCTGTGGATTTTGGCACCCAAGGCTGTTAGTCCTTAGAGTGGTCAGGTTAGTTAACTGCCACCTGACACTTGGTGTTGAGTCACTGGCAATATGGTCTATTCTATTACCATAGCAAGATAACTCAGCCAGACTGTCTCTCTCAATCTAGTTAACATTAATCATGGCTTTTAATACTGTCGGCCACAATTAGCAGGATTGGCAGTCAATGGTCTAGTTTGCATATGGTTCCTGTACTTCCTCTTTGATCACGACCTTCCAGTATCAAGTTCAGCATCTTAACAACTAGGAACAAAGCCCTAAATGGTCTGGGGCCTAGATATCTGTTGGAGTATATCATCCAAAGGATTTCTGTCCATATCACCCACTCCTCCATCAATATTATAGGTGTCCACACTAAAGGAGGTGTGGAAGTTGCCAACAAAGGACTGGGCCTTCTTGGTGGCGGCCCTGTCTTTATGGAAATCACTTCCTTTGGAAGTTCGCCATGCCTTCTTCCTCAAAACCTTTCCAAAATGGCAAAACCAGAAATTTATAAGGAAGCTTTTCCCGATATCTTCCCCCTGTACCAATCAATTTGTTGACCTATGTGGGTTTATGATTTATTCCAACAGGTGCCATTGGGTTTTATTCTTCTGATCAAGCTTTTGTATTGTCTGTTTTTATACTCTGTGCTTTGATTTGGGGTGGTGAGTGGGATTTTTATTCTCTTTTTGTAAACCTCCCAGGATAATGTTTTTTTAAAAAAAATAATAGGTGGGGATTTTATAAATTTAACAGACAGACAGACAAAATACTACTATATTTTAATAAGGGTAAAACCTCAATTTGTACTTGCCTTCAAACATTTTATTCCTGTTAGGGACTAACAGGGACACTTCGGTCCTAACCATTTCTGATATATCAAAAAGCATGACACCTCATTTGTCTGCAATGGAATCTTTAGTATTTATGTCCAATAGAAAGGGGAGAGACTTACACACACACACAAAATTCTTGTACTCACAGTTAATTTAGTGCCTCTAATAAAATCCATTATTGGCAAAATTCTTTTTCCTATGGTCTCCAGGTGTCTCCCTGCCTCTTCTTTGGTGAGAGGACTAAAAGGAGCTTTCTGCTCTAGAAGGAATTAACAGAAATCAGACCTATTTTAAAAAATATTACAACAACAAAACAGCAACAACAATAATAATTGCATTATAGTACTGTATCTTTGATTTATTTCTTAGGATGTCCTGATGTTTTGTAATTGCAATTGTTATGTGATATCTCTAATTGTTTTATGCTATGCAATGTGCTATGTATCTGTGACTATTTCTTCTGTAAGCCGCCCAGAATCGCTGTGCGAGTGGGGCGGCATATAAGTTGAAATTAATAATAATAATAATAATAATAATAATAATAATAATAATAATAATAATAATAATAATAATAATAATAAAGTCAAATCAATTTTATGGCAACCGTTTAGAACAGGGGTGCCCAAACTTTTTGGGCTGTGGGGTGTATAAGATCCCCATGGGAGCAAAACCGCTTCTAGCACTTCTGTTTTCTTTCTTTTTAATTTATTAAAATTAGGAAGATGTTGACATGCTTTTGACCTCTCTAGTAACGCTGGTTCTCCACATCCTCAAATTTTGATCCCTTCCTCTTCAAAATGCTATGAGAAGATGGGAGAGAGGGGAGCCTTCTTCATTAAAAGAAACACTGTGCTATACCTGGACCTCTAGAAGTTGGCTGCCTCTGTTTTAAAGACTTGAGTCTGGACGCCCTTCTGTAAGATTGAGGTTCCAGGGTGGTAGTATTTGGGGTGGCCGATTTGCCCTCACCTCAGTCTCTAAGTTTCTTCAGGAACAAACACAGCCAGGAAACAGCATCTTCCCTGAACTAGACATTCATCCATGTAAGTTGCCTCTATACCTAAAGGGGTAAAAGAGGAAGCAAAGAAGAACCCATGTAGATTACCTGAAAAGCTTGGCATCTTCCTACAAGACATCTTTTCCAGGAACTTCCCAACCTCTTTGTTCCTGAAACCCAATGTCAGCAAATAAGACTGGGGAGAAGGGCAAGACCAGTCAGCTGTCTGTGGTAACATGTGTAGTCCATGGGGGTCTGAAATGTAAAAGAAGGAAGAATATCTGTTACCATAATTACAAAAGCAGTTTGGGGGGATAGTTCTAATGACACTCTTCATTTCATTCTTCTAAATTCCAGAAATCAACTTTAGAATTCAAATCTGCTTTGCATTTAAATATTGTAAAAATAATTGAAGATGATGCTTTAACAAATTAAGTTATTTTTGCAGGGATGACCAGGGAAATCTACATTCTAACTCAAGGTTTGTGGATAATTCTTTAGAATGCTTGCTGCTGAGATTCCCATAGCACAGCTACTGAGCCCTTCTTCTTGTCTTCTTGAAGGAATTCAAAGGGATGCATTCCATTTGACTCTGCATTCTGCAATTTGCATGGCCTTCCACAATGATTCAACCCTCCCTCTTTCTATACCGTCTTGCAGTTATCCAGTGCCCCATTTCTTTCTGTGCCGCCCACGCCCTGTGGTGCTTAAGACTGGGAAGTAATCACTGAATATCTGTAAGAAAGACATCGGAGGGCTTCACTTTAAGGCAAGAATACAGAATACATGTTCCTTTTGGGAGAAGATCTTGGGGTTTGTGTACAGAACAGAAGTAGGCAGGGCTGGAGTCAGCAGTTGGATGGACTCCAGTGAATGTAAGCTACATTGGAGGTGAATTGCCCATTCCTTTCTGTGAATCTCTCTCTATCTTCTTGCTTCTATTTATACTTCCTCATTATTGATTCTCTCTTTCTCTCATTTACCCAAAATATATCTTATATTTATTTATTTATTTATTCATATTTATCCACCGCCCTTCTTACCGAAGTGACTCAGGGCGGTTTACAAGTACTGTAATAAAAGACATCACAATAAAAACACAAACAAACAATATGGAATCATGTTGCCTCCAACCCATGGCAGCCTTATGAATGAATGCTCTTTAACATGTCCTGTGCTCAACAGCCCGGCCAAGCTTTTTAAAACTCATGTCTATGGCTTCCTTTATAGCCAAAGGCAAAACGGGTTGTATAATCATAAATCAGAACACCTTTTCTTCTTTCGTGTCACAGTCAAACCCTGGACTGCAAAAAATGAAGCAACTTTCTTCACTTTGTCATTGCCAAAATTTAAGTCCTCAATGGTGCATGTTTCTGTCAGTAATCAGCAGACCAGTAAATGAGTTGGATTCTTACTGCTAGCTATAACAATTATCTTTCTCAGTATAAGTCAGTTTCCAGAGGTCCTCCAAATGCCAAAAGGAAAGCCACAATTAAATCACTGAATGTAAAAGTCTTATTTCTGCCTGTAACTGCTCCCCTCCTTTTGTAAATATTGGCTTGTCACCTGTATATATGTACTCCACGTAATCAGGGTGCTTTTTGGTAAAAACTTCCTTCAGCTTGTCAATTTTTTCAGCCTTTATTTTAGTTGCAAATGGTGTGTACATCACTGAGAAGCATTCTGCTCGTGTGATGGCTTCTTCAATCATAGCCTTTAGGGAAAAAAGAAGATATGATACAGAGCTGCTGTTAAAAAAGAGGAAAAAATAAAGAGGAAAATTAAAAATAATTACCTCCATGAATGATATTTCCTCTTTAATAATTGCACAGTCATGCAAAGATAACATATTTGGGGGATGAATATTAATCAGAGAGAAATTTAAATTAATTCCAAAATGCTTTGCCTATCTTGCCCTCAGAAAATCAATTTTAATGTAGAAAAAAAGAACATTTGTAAACAGTTTTCTCTGTGGCAGGTCTATGCTTTCAGTAGGAAGAATAAATGCATTAGAGAAATTATCGTAAAGATAAAAAGAAAATGAATTCTACTTTCTCTGAAGGTCATATCTCCACCACCGGAGATTTTGTTCAAAGCTTAGAGAATTGATTTAAATTTAGGTTCTTTCTGGTCTGGATTATCCAGAGACAAGGCAGCACACAGAGTATAATGAACAGACAAATTATTTACGACCCAAATAAGTCTACTTTTAAGGCTGCCACTTCACACACACATCCAGAAAAGAGGAAATGCATCGCCAAAAACATGACTCAGTCAAGTCAAAGGAAAAAACAGATTTCCATACAATTTACATTTTGCTAACCCAGGTAATTCAGTACAGTATCTGGCTGTGGAGTCAGACATTGGGAAGTTGATTTCTCACTATAGCTGAAATTCAGCTACTGCAATACATCGTAGAAAGGAGCTTATGATGATGCATGGATGTTTGATTGCTACATACTTCCCTCTGCCCCTAAGTCTGTACATCTGCTTGGCTGCATTAAAATACATTAAATAAATGAATACTGTATAGGATGATGGGAAACACCTTCTTTGCAACCCCAGCAGAAACTCCAGCCTTCTTCAGTACCAACACTCTTGGCAGCTATTCCCTTTAATAGTATTTGCCGAAATGCCTATTTAAAATATTCCTATTTAAAACACTGTTAACCAAAAAAATATGGTTCAGAGCATCCCTGTTTTAGGTCATATTCTAGCAAAACTATTTTGCAAAACTATATAACATTTCAGTCTTCAGATGGGTGATTTTAAATACAGGTTTAAAGTAAGGTATTGATCATCTGCATATGTGATGGAGGGGGGGGAAGACACAATGAGAAGTGGCCCCATTTTGAGCGGTTCAATAGCCTTTCTGCATGTGTGATGGCAGGAATCACTGTGGATTCACCCAGGGTTTTCTAAGGAACTTCATTTCAGCCTATGTCTCCTGGGGGAAGAGCCAGCCCATATGCCTTGGGCAAGCTGTAGAATCCCAGAGTACCTCCAGAATAAAGTAGTGGTAAAACCACTTCTGAGTCCTCTATACCTAGAACACCCTACAAATGTTCTCTGCATGTCAGAATCAACTTTACAGCAAATAACAAACAGAAAAAGGTAATACGGCATCAAACTAATTCTCTTCATGGATAACAACCCCTCTTCCTCTTCTTCAAGTGCCGTATGCAATTCTGAATATTGGCAAACATCATGGCAATCAGCCATGAAGATTGTTGTGGGAACAATGTAATACAGTGGTCTTCCATTTGCCTTCTGCATCACAGTGTGACAACCATACCACTTATCCAGTTCCATGAGTCACTTTCTGGTCCTGAGCTCTTTTGCCACACAAAGTCCTCATCAGCCTCAGGCCAGTATTGATGAAGCTGCTGCCATCCATCAAGATGGATTCAAGTGGGATTGAATCCACTTGGGGATCATCACCTTTCCCTGTGGATTTTGTCACCCAAGATTGTTAGTCCTCAGGGTTATCAGGTTAGTTAACCATCACCTTACAATCTGCATTGAGTCACTGGCAGTATGGTGTACTCTATTACCATAGCAGGATAACTCTATTAACATAGCAGGATAACATAGACCAGCCCAAAATGAAAGTTAAAATCAAGGGCAAGTTTTCTGCACACATTTCAAGTTCTAAACATCAAATCAAAAGAGGCTAAGATAAGGCTATGAAAAGCAAAAACAACACATCTTGCTAAATGAATGATTGCTGAAGAGTGTGTCCCACCAGGACAAAAATCTGGGTGGACCATTTGAAAATCACTTAATAGACTCTGAAGTGAAATAGGAAGATCAAAGAATAATCAAGTAAAATGGGACTATTTGGATATAATCCTTTCTAAATTTTCTCTGAATGTGGAGAAATTCAATTAATGCAGCATATATGTGCATGTAATTTGTGCCCCATCATTTGTGTAAAAGAATATCCAGTTCTTCTGTTTCTTTATTCATGTCAGATGCTCCACAAGCATATAATAACATACAAAGCTAAAATTAACATATCTAAAACAAAAATGGAATTAAAAAGGGCTAGATGACATCTGCCCAATATCAGAGCACATCAGCAGCATTTCCTCTTGCCAACATAAGGTCTTCTTCAGTGCACATTGAGTGACATTGCATAACTGTATAATACAGGATATAGTTTGTACTTCTCCACATTTACACAAGCTGTCATCTACAGGGAAACCTCACTTTCTGAGATTAGCCCTTGATCTTCCTAACCTTGCACGCAGTCTATTTAAAGCTTCCCACACAGGTCATGGTTGTTCTTGGCCAGGCAGTGGAGAGTCATGTGGTTCTACCCAGTTATCTGGTAGCTCCTCGCTCACCTTCCATAGTTCTAAGGCAGTCTTTGGGGGCTGGTTGTTCAGAGGGGCAGAAGTTGTGAGGAAGCTATGCCTTGATTTCAGTCTCTGCTTTGGTGGTTGGTGATCAAATAGCAGGTGTGTTTCCAAGGAACTTGCTTTGACCCACTCTTTCTGAGCAGCCTGCCCTGCATGATTTTATCTGGACTAGCATACATACTCTCCTGCAGACTAACATAAAGCTAGTGCAGAAGTTCTTAATGTATCTGGTTGGGCACCCCAATTTGTGCCTGTTATTTTTCTCAGAATATTGTCCCTGGCAAAAACCTTCTGTTTGGTTTTAAGCCAGTTATTATTATTATTTATTGAATTTATTACCCCGCCCCACTCGGGAGAACCCGACTCTGGGCGGCTTACATCGTCATAAAACAGAGGTAAAAGATAAAAACATATAAAATCATGAAGTTTAAAAGATTATCTAAAATTATTTGAAGTAAAAACAGTGCAAACTACACGCCAGTTGGTCTTGAAGGTGAGAGTTTGATCCAAAGTAACTCCCAGGTTTTTAGGGGTGATGCAATGTTCGAGCCTGGTACCATTCGAAGTCACCTGCAGGCTTCTTGGTACCTCATGGTTTTTCAAATGAAAAGCACAGAGTTGAGTTTTTAGGCAGTTTGTCTTCATTTGGTTATCCTTATAATATATTGCCATTACATTCAAAGCCTCAGTCAGTTTTTTCTCAACAGCCTCAAAGGCAGTTTTTTCTCAACAGCCTCACTGTGTGGCAATTGCCAGGTTGTCGGTGTAAAGAAAGCTCCTAGTGACATTCCAGCAGTGGTTGATCGTTAGTATATATGTTAAACAGTGTGGGAGCTAGCAAACTGCTCTGTAAGAGGCAATTTCTTTGAATTCTCCATCAGCTGCATTCTTCTTGGAAACTGACAACAAATCTACAGTTTTCCAATAAACAGTCTATAATTTTTGTGAACTTAAAATCCTTTGTAATGTGGAAGACTTTCTTCAGCAAGGCTGCATGGTTGACTTTGTCATAAGGTGCAGTGAGATCTATAAACACTACACCTATGATTTCCTTCAGTTCAAAACCATCTTCTATGTACTTTGTTAAGTTAAGAATTTGTGCTGTACAATCTTTGCCAGGTCTGAAACCAGCTTGCTATGGTATAAGCCATGGTTCTACTATTGCAGACAGTTGGTTTAGGATTAAACATTCATATATCTTATATAGGTGACTAAGAAGAGATATGGGCCTATAGCTTTTTGGGTCTTCTGGTGGCTTGCCTGGTTTAAGTACAGTGAAGCTATCACCTGAGCCTTCCTCCATATCTTTGGTATCTGGACTATATTCAAACAGTTATTATACAGGCTAAGTAACCATCTTTTCATTATTGGTCCAAAATGTTTGATCTGCTCAACCTGAATCTCATCCATGCTAGTGGCTTTACCATTCTTACACCTGTCAATTGCCTCTTCCAGCTCTCCTATGGTAAAGGGAGTTGTCAGATCGCTTGTCTTCCATTCCTCATTCCCTCTTCTCCTCTGTTTCTTTTTCAGTGGATTGTTTTTCCCTGGGTTGGAATCTGGTTTCCTATTAAGTAATAGCTGATGGGCAATTTGGCTAGCTGAGACATTGGCATGTGCTGGTTGTTTGGTTACATCATTATTAAGATGATTAAGTTGTCTTCATGCTTTTTGGCTGCTGCAACTTGTGTCGGTTTCTTCTATGAGCTTAATCCATTTTCCCCTTTTGTGCTCTGAGATAGCTGACACTACCTGTTATTCAGCTTTAATGGTCTCTTCGCTGAGTGGATTTGCATCAAAAAGTGTAAAATATTCATTCAGTAAGTCAAAAGTTTCATGTGTTAGACCTTGGATGTAGGAAGTCCAACATCCTTGAGGTATAGATTCCCTGGAGCATTTATGGACAGCATAAATAAACTTATTGTATGATGTGGGGTCTGGATTAATATCTGCCACTTTTCTATCCAAAGCTGCTGAAAACTTGGGCTAATCAGCCTTTTAAAAGTTGTACCTTCTTCAGTATGTCACATCTTGTGGTCAAACAGCAGCTGTAATCTCACATAGAATGGGGTGGTGTTGGGTATTTTGTATTGGCTCCCCTACTGACTTTAAGCATTGACGTGCTACATTCTCACTTACAAAAATGAGACCTTTCCTCCATCTGCCACTGTTAAAAGATGCTGGTAATTTGCTGTCATGGATGAGTGAAAGTTGATAGGATTTTGCCCATTTTACAACAGCTTCTCCACTTTCATTGTTGTCTTCATAGTCCCACAAGTTGTTGTGGCTATTAAAGCCACCTATTATGAACCTTACAGGTTTATTCTGAAAGTTTGGTGGTTCAGCGAAGGAAATGTTTATAGGTGGTGGTTTATAGACAGATGTCACTGTGCAATCACCACACTCAGTTGTTATTATTTCAGCATTATTCTCCTCTGTCATTGCTGTAGACAGGATCTGGAGATCTGTTCTGGCAAACACTTCACTTCCATATATTTCTGATGGCATCGTTCCACAAATAATCACATTCCAGGAACCTTAGGGCGACACTGGTTTTCATCCCTGTGTTTTTCTTGCATGCATAGTAGGTCACATTTATATTTATTGCAGAGTTCCTGAAGCAGGCTTTCTTTAATTGAGGATATTCCTTCAATGTTGACCAATATCACTGTCCATTTTGTCCCTGAGAAGGGTCATTGGTTAAAATGTCTCTTTGTAGTCATTTTTACTTCTGGTGCTTCCGGGTTGAAAGGATTAGCTGGTGATAAATCTCCGTTCCCAGGGGAGGCCTGTTCACTGAAGTAGCAATCTTCGTGGTGGCTCCTTTCATGTCCCCCAATATCCAGTAAATGGGTGAGATAGTACTATTGATATAGACCAGTTCTTGTCAAAAATAATATACAGTAATTATTTTAATATTCTGACTTGTTCTGAATTTTACCTATGTTTTATAAATGACCATAATCTTTAATTTTGCAACACTCTGATACAAATAATGAAAATGTTGAGTATTTTAGAGCATCCCTGATTAACCAATAGAAAAGTCTTCTGTCTTCCTACCTCTAGGGTCACCTGTCATGGTTTTTTATGTATTAAGCCTTGTTGTTTGGGTTACTTCTACTTTTGTTTTCTACTCTCGTCTCTCCTTCTTTTTCTTGCTATTTTTGCCTTACAAGCAAAAGCATGTATGTTTAAGATCAGCATTTTTGTTTGAGCACATGGCAACCCTTAAAGAACTTTTTAAAAGAACTTTTACAAAGCAGAACACATGCTTATCTCTCTGAATCAACTGCAAGTAAAGGATACTTTCGTTATGTTTCCAAAACATCATGTGGAGTGTTTAATTGCTGGGCTAGAGTGGGCAGTAAAAGGCTTGGAGAACTTGCAACTCAAAAGTAAAGGTAATTGTAAATATGCCCCGCTCTACCCGTCATCGTCGACTGCAACTCGTATCCGAGAATGCATTTTTTTCCTGAAGCAGGAAAAATGTCACTGGCGTGAATTTGTTTAAGGTGGATCCCAGCTTGCCATGAAATGCCCCACACACTGTGATCATGAAGCCATCTCCTGAGGCACACATAAGATGAGACATGGCAATAGACTGCAACAGCCTTGAGGATATGGACAAGGTGCACCTTCACAGCCAGTCCATTTGCCATGGCTTCTTCCGCCTTCGTGACTGTTGGAAATCAGAGTTCCTCCTCCACTCATTATGCCGTTTGGCCTGATATGATGGTTTCCAGTAGCATTTCCTCCACTGAAGGGTACCATCACCCCACCTAAAGAGGCTCATCCACTCATAGCCATTGGCCCATTTAAGGAATCAGGTTAGTTAACTGCCACCTGACACTCCGTTACTGCAGTGGATGTCTAGCCAGACAGACTACTGCTCTACTGCTGCATAAAAAAGCCTAACACCAAACACACACATTCTATGTTTCCAATCATAAAAGGTTAGTCATTTCCCTAGTTTTTCAGATGCCAGCAAGCCTTGGTTTCATATTATACTTTATGATTGCATCAATAAGGACTACAAACACAATTTCTTGGAGAACACAAGCAGACAGTTTCATTCTGATACTGCGTTCTGTACTGCTTTCTGTATCTGATGCTTTTTCTAGCACTAAGAATGTACACACCCCTGTCTTGATATTTTCAGAACCTTGAACTGTGTCTAGAACATGAGCCAGTATAGAAACTAGAGTAGATCTGGATCTTCTGTTGATATATACAAAATGTTTTGTAACTTGGGGAACTCAAGCATGAAATTGGAAATACAAACTCTGTGTAGTCATTCTAAACTCAGATGCAGTCAACATGGGTGAGAGGGGCAAGGGATGTGACTAATAATGTTAATATAATATTTACATACAAGCAGTCCATAAACATAGGGGGGGATAATATTGCTACAGCTATGAACCTGAGAGAGAGAGAGGGAGAGAGGGAGAGAGAGAGAGAGAGAGAGAGGTTTATGCATGTTTGTATAATGTCCCACAATGAAACCATCAAAACACGGGAAATATTGTCAACCTACCAGTTCGAAAGCAAGAAATTGCAAGTAGATAAATAGGGAGCACATCGGTGGGAAGGTAACAGCATTCTGTGCACTCCAGTGTCTAGTCATGCCTGCCACATGACCATGGAAACGTCTGCAGAAGCAGATAGCACTGGCTCTTCGGCTTTGAAACAGAGATAAGCACTGCCCCCTAGATTGGATACGACTCACTTTTACCTTTACTGCACATAATTCCAAAACATTCTGAGAAATAAATAAATTTCCTTTTCAAAAAAATCTTTGTATAGCAATGAATGGTAAAGAGTAAAAGAGTCAAGTGAACAACTTTTGTGTGCTTGTCTCTTTTTAAAAAACCTTTTATGGGATAGTGTTGTCTAATGATTCAGCACATTAATTGGAGGCGCAATAGATGAGATAAATTTAATCAAATGGCCACTTTTTAACAGCCATTTGATTTTAATGGGGACAGATTTACAAAGGCAAAGGAAGAAGGCAAGGATTTCTATCCTGGAGTGACGAACGGGAAAATCTCGGTGTGGAACTGAGAAATTACCACTCGCCATTTTACTGGCAGACTGAGCAGACAATATTTTGAAACTCAAGGTCACTCCCTGGCAATGTAAAATTGCTCAAGAAGTTATGAGTAAATCTGAGTAATGTTTCTGAAAGCTGAGACAATTGTCTCTGCTTGGCTGGAATGGAGAGGCTGAGGTAATTCAGTATTTGTCTTCTCTTTTGTAATGGGCATAAACATTACTTTTCAGTGCATTATGCCACTTCACTCTCAAGCAAACACTGCCTCTGATGAAAACAGCAATTTGATCTGTTTGCCCTTATGCAATACCTCCTGGGAAGAAAAACACATACTGTATACAGATGCACATAAGGATGCAAGAGCTTTTATACCACTGCACAGCAATTGTGGTAGGTTAAAACAGGTGGCTATTATGTCTAGCCAGGACTGGCTGTAAAATATTCTACAAGTCAAGGTGCCTGGTACCCCAAAATAGACAAATGCTTGTGAGCACACAAGACAGAAAAATCCAGCAAGTTCCTTTTCTCCTTTCCAACATAACAACAACAACAACCAACAACAACAACAACAATAACCATTACATGACACCCTAAATCTGTTGCCTGAGGAGACCACCTCACTTTACTTAAAGCAACTCAGAGCAGGGATGGGTAACTTTGGTTGGGGGAGGAGGCAAATTTTCACTTCCACCACCTTGCCACTGTATGAATCATCCCCTGAATGTGTGAATCATGTCAAAAAGTGTAATTACAGTCTACTCTCTGACTGCACTCTCCTTCCTTCTACTTATACTCTCGAACTTATTTCATATTATGAAGCATTGCGATCTTTTTGAGTGTAAAGTTCTGTACTTTGCAAGTTTTTTCTAGCACTTCTCTTTCAGGGCTCACTTTTATGTTAACCTAAGCTTGGCTCCACAATAGCAGTGGTAGTAAAGTCATGCCAACAACATCTGGATGACATCTCCAGTTCAAGGAACACAAAACCCATGATTGGTTTGGAAAAGACCCTTAATAAAAATCTCTTCTGGAAGTAGGTGAGAGATGAAAGGCTAGGAAATGCCACTATGGAGGGTACCGTGTTTCCCTGAATATAAGACACTATCTTATATTTTTAAAAACTCCAAAATATGCACAAGGTCTTATTTTCAGGGAATGTCTTATTTTTCCATGACGAAGAAGAATACAGTACACATTTATTGCTGATACAGTGGATCGCCAGGGCAAGATTTAGGTGAGTGCCTTATTTTCGGGGTGGGGTGGGCTTATATTTCCAAAGCGGGGGAAAATAGGGTGTGTGTGCCCTTACTATAGGAGGAGGTCCTATATTCGGGGAAACAGGGTATGACCCTGTGATAATATTGGTCACATATGTCACTGCTGTTAGATTTATCATCTTTCCCAATTTGTGTCTGTGAGCTAAAGGCGTCATAGTCACTAACTATTGAATCCATAAATATTTTGCAATCAGAACAAAGAGAGTTTTTATTTTTAAGAATACTGTATGTGGTATTCCTCCAGGTGTCTCAGCCACATAAAGGATGAAATCCTCTTGCTTAGCCTAGTGTAGGGGTCAGCAAACATGGCTCTCCAGGAGTTCTTGGACTTCAATTACCAAAAGACCAAGTCAGTACACCTGCTGCTCAGGGCTCCTGGAAACTGAAATTCAAGAACATCTGGAGATCCAGGTTTGCTGAGCCCTGGCCTAGTGTGTTCCATTAAAGAAGGACCATTAGACCAGTGGGGTACTGGTGAGTCTATCCTCCATAGAGGCTATGGTGTCTCAGTGGTTAAGAAGCTTGCCTTGTTAGCTGGAAGGTTGGCAAGTTGGCAGTTCGAGACCTGGGTATTGCATGACGGTTTGTCCCAGCTTCTGCCAACCTACCAGTTCAAAACCAAGAAACTGTAAGTAGATAAATATGGACCACTTCAGTGGGAAAAAATCTTGGGAAATGAAAGGAGCCTCATTCGGGCATCCCCTGAGCGGAATTCTTCCAGCAAAAATCCTTCCAAACCAGAAAAATTTCTGACACAAAATTATTATTGTTATTATATTATTCCTCCATAAGTTTTACTGATGCAAATTAGCTTACTCTAGTTGGGTTTCATATGGAGCAGTTGACTGAAGAAATTCCCAGTGATTCTAGAGCAACTTATTATGTTAAGCAGTAAGATTTCAGCCAATATGATTTAAACGAGGATCACAGTTATCCTAGCACAGTCTTTCCAGCAGAGATTGTTCATAATATTCACAGCAGATTGTCCATAAGTGGGGATATTGATTGCATTGATGGACAAAGCAAAGCAATCTGTCTTTTTTCTGAAAATTCTAGCCATAGCATATAAAAAGCTACACTATCGTGGATAAGATTATTAGTTCTTCTAGCCCAGAGGTGGACAACATGCAGCCCTTGGGTCTGAGGCAGTCCCATGCAAGACAGTTTCTATGTCCCCTATAGGACATCTGAAAATTGTGTAACTGAAATTCAGCAGTAGATTGTGCTGCTGAATTTTGACAGCAATAAGGGGGGGAAAGCCACACAAAGTATGCATCTCCTCAAATTTTATATACCAGGCTACATGTGGTTGCCCTTGGCTACTATGAATCTTGAATTGCAGGACTGGACAATCTCATTTGTTACCTTGCTTCAGAAAGCAAAATGTCTTCTGGCTTGCTGCTTGGGCAATCCAGGCTGTGATGCTCTTCCAAGCTGGAACCTGGCAGGTAACTTGGTGCTAGATGTGGCCCAGACAAGCATAGTCAAGGCCTATTGACTGAGAACAATGTGTTGGTCCAACCGTAACATATGTAGATTAACCTGACGTCGTCATCATCATTGGTGGCGGTGGTGATGAATTCTTGTTGTTGTTGTTGTTGTTGTTGTTGTTGTTGCTGCTGCTGCTGCTGCTGCTGCTGCTGCTGCTGCTGCTGCTGCTGCTGCTGCTGCTGCTGCTGCTGTTGCTGTTGCTGTTGTTGTTGTACATTGCATATTACAGACTGTAAGAAATCAGGTTCCTTACCCTTAAAAATCCAAAGTTTGACAAATGGGAGATGACAGAAACTGTATGTGGTTGTTAGATATTTATTGTTTATTTTTATTTATTTATTATACTTATACCCTGCCCCTCTAGGAAAATTTCCCATTCTGGGTGGCTAACAACATAAAACTCAAACATTAAAAACAGTCACACATTTTAAAATTTACATATGTATACATCAGAAACAAGAAACCCTAAAAGAAAAACCTACTGGCGACGGAGCGAGACAGAATAAAATCCCTAACGATCAGCTGTTTGTAAAATATTTGTACTTGTTTATGCGTTAATACAGGGTCAAGCAAAGCATGCTAAATGCAAGATGTATAGATATTCTGTACATCCCCAAATAGGTTTGAAAGCTTGCTAAGTATATTGTCTGATCTAACCTATAGATAAAGGCATGGGAGTTAAGTGACCGTGCCTATGATGTCTTGGAAAAGGTAAGCTTCAAGGAGGGAATGAAATACTTAAGAGAGGAAGCAGTATGTGATTTAGAATGTATATAATTTGATGGTGCTAGGGACCAAATCTTTGCCTAAGCAACAGCTTCATTGACCTGGAAATTGTGGTGGTAGGGGATCGAGCAGTGGTGGGCTGTCAAAATTTTTACTACCACACTGCACAGCTGCACAGCTTCCCCTCAAACCCTCCTTCAGCCGCAGCGTTGGATCACTGAGGCTGGGGGGGGGGGGCCCTTCGGGGACAAGCCGCGCGGCTGCATGTTTTTCCCCCCCGAACCCACCTTCAGCCACAGCAATGGATTGCTGCAGCTGGGGGGGACTTTGAGAGCAAGCCGCGTGGCTGCACGGTTTCCCCCGAACCCTCCTTCAGCTGCAGCGATGGATTGCTGCAGCTGGGGGGGCTTCGGGGGGAAACCGCGCAGCCATGCAGTTTGTCCCTGAACCCTGCTTCAGCCCCAGCGATCCATTGCTGGGGCTGGGGCTTCGGGGGAACCTATTTTTCAGTGTGCATGCATCAAATGGAGTTTTGATGCATGCGCACATCCGAGCAGCCATTTTGGGCTGCCTGGAAATGCAATTTGGAGGGCGGCCGGAGAGGTGACCGAACTGGTCACCCAGCGGTTTACTATCCCCCCCACCCCCGGCGATCCCCTCCAGATTTTTGCTATCGGTTCAGCCGAACCAGCCCGAACCGGCAACAGCCCACCACTGGGATCGAGTCTGGAAGTGATCGGATATCTATTTATGGTTTTGATTCAGAGTGAGAATCTTTGAGGAGCTGTCATTCTTTCAGTGTTAAATAAAATGCCAATTTTTGAAGGACCATACTGAAAGGATCATGGGGGTCATGGAAGAATTTAAGGCAAGTTTGTCTCCACCATAATGGCTTTTCGGAGATACATATGGGGCTACATCTGTTATGAGAAGCAGTTGCAAACACAGAAAGTAGTAAGGGAGAAAGGGTGGAGTTCTTTGAGAAATACTATCAAAATTTGTCTGGGAAATGTGGAGAAAGTGCATTGAGGAAGTCCCATGTGTTAGCCATTAAGTATTTCTCCTTGAAGCTGAGTTTTTCCCACTTCCAAGTGGCCCCTTGGGGGTATCCACAGTGACAGAGAAAAAACTATGGTTTTTGTGTCAAAAGTACTCACAAACCAAGGCACCACATCTCTACAAATCCTCTGTTTCAACTTGTCCTACTCCTTTATAAGCTTTAGGAGATTTTCAGTGCAAAAATCAGATTTCCAAGGTCTCTGACCTTTGCCAAAACACAAGGCACAGAATCTTCTTGCTTATCACTGGCAAACATGCACAGGAACATAATTATAGACACAAGGTCAGAGTTGCATGTCCTGGCATTTCACGATTAAATAGGTGAGCTAAGTTCCTTGGAGAATGAGCTTAAAAAAGTTGGATAACCTATTTCAAGGAGGTTGATAAATGTCAATACAGATGTCAGCATGGCATGGAAGATAGTGTATGTATGCATATGTGTGGTAGGGGAAAGGCAGTGGACCTAGGTGTCTTCTAGCTGCTAGAATATCAGATAGGAAACAATAAAAGAATACAGTTCTTTGTCTTCACTTCTGAGGCAAGAGGGTCCGAATGTCATGCCTTCTATAGGCATTTGTTATTTAATTTAATTTAAATTTAATTCTTAGACTTTTATGCCGCACCCTCTCACAAAAGCGACTCTGGGTGGCTTACAGGGATACAAGATACAGTACATTTACAAGTTACACATGATCAAATAACATCATACTACGGATTAAAAATCATCACAATTTAGATAAACCCAGAACAATAAATACACAATTAATTAAAAGATTTGGCTATAATTAGCAAAATGCTAAAAAACAGATTTAAAAGTTCAAGTTAAAAGTTTAAAACAGCGAGAAGGGTGGCTCTGTTATATACAGAGCTTGGTAGTATCTAGTTACAAATAATAAAGGACTTGTAATTAGTTTATTATTTTACCAAACATAATGCTACACTTACATTGTTGTGTGGTTGTTATGCACCACTTCATTTATGGTATTGTAATTGTAATTCTTTTACTTACAGGAGTTTAGTTTAGTTTAGTTACAGCTATGAGAGTGTGACCTTATCCTACGGCAGTGATGGCAAACCTTGGCACTCCAGCTGCTCTTGAACTTCAATTCCCAGAAGCCCAAGTCCCTGTGAATCCACACGAATGGGTTTACTGCATGCAACTAAAGTCAAAGAACAGCTGGAGTGCCAAGGTTCGCCATCACTGTCCTATGGTAGTGATGGCAAACCTTTTAGAGACCAAGTGCCCAAACTGCAACACCAAACCCACTTATTTATCACAAAGTGCCAACATGGCAACAGGGGAGGGAGGAAACTCTCCAATTGGGCTGCTGGGCAGAGGGGTGGGGCATACTCTGTGCTGGGGCAAGCACATGGGTGCCCACAAAGAGGGCTCTGAGTGCCACCTCTGGCACGTGTGCCATAGGTTCATCACCACTGTCCTATGGCAATAGAAGAATAGAAGAATACCATATAAGGCAAGAAACATGCCAGGAACATCTGAGATTGATCACCCATCCTCTCCAATTGCATCCTGACATACTGTAACTGTTGCTGTAACTATACCTTTCAAATTGCACATCTTTAGAAAAGATGGAAAGATGTCTGATCATTATAGCACAAGCTTTTCACTCATCCTTTGGTTTTCATATGTGCTTGCATTACTTTGTCATTGGTTGAGGAGAAGTAAATATGGGATTCCTTCACAAATGGGTAGCTCAGACATGAAGGTCTGTGGAATTGTGTCTCCAGAAGACTGAAGTAATTCAGCTTCTAATGATCTGTAACTTATAGATTGATCTTGAGAGGAAGCAATCTAGCCAAAGCCACTGAGTGAATTCTCATTTGACAAACATCTGTTTTTCCCATTGGGTTATGCTGAATGGCTGTTTCCAGTAACTATAATTCAATCTATAAACTGCTTCTTTGTGGCGGCCCTTCTTGGTAGGTAGGATCTCAGAATAGAAAAATAGAATACAGAGGATCAGGAGGTGAGGAAAAGATCATGAATCACTGTGTACTTGAAAGGTATTGAGTCTCCTAAGAAACTCTTGTTGCTTATACTGAAGTTCTCAAGGGGAAATGGAAGGGGCAGGAGTGACAATGTGAGGAGGCAACAGTGGAACTGTGTGTATCTGTGTGTAAGGGAAATGACTATCTGGGGTAGCAAGTGTCCAGACACTGTGAAAATGGGGAGGATTGAGAAGACTGGGAAATAAGAGCAGGATCCAGAAAAAAAATAAAAAGAAAAAGAAGATGGGAAGAGTTTGGCCTAAGAGATTTTTAATATCTTGTAACTTTAAATATGCATGTGTCTCATGCTTAGCTGTGGAAGATTCGGGTAGGCCTTGAAGGAACTGAAATGATGCAAAACATATTGAAATAAAATGAAACTTGTATACTTAGCTAACAGTTCTGTATTTTATTGATTCCCTGAAGAACCTTAGCCTCAAATAACTCCATCTTCCATGTAGCCCAATCTGATAGTATATTCAATTATTGAAAATAAATCTGATTTCTGAATGTGGGATTTTGTGCTCCTGTATCCACAATTCAAAATGTCAGGAAATGGCCCAATATTGCTGTGCAATTTTGTGCCCGTGTTGTCAGCAGGAAAAGGGATGCTGACACTCAGCCTCATGTTAACAACAGTAATGTCAGATTTCAAGGTGATCTACAAGTGAATCTACGGGGTACCCTTTTGTGCTTACTATCATTCATAAAGAGACATCAAGCAAGGAAAATTCCAGAATAGTCAACCACTTCTCAGTCAAAAGCAAAGCCATTGTCAGGGTCCCAAAAATATTGGTTTTCCTCTGTTGGGTGATCTCCACTTGACACATATTGTAAAATGCCCCACTCCCAAGATTTCCTTCACTGCTGCTAATATCTAAGTGGTCTTCTTCCCCTCCTGTCACTGCCTCTTCCTTCTTGATGCTGTTCTGCTAAACTTGGTCTTCTGGCAATCTTTCACTGCCTCTTCACCACTGTCATGTCTCATCTTCCAATTGTCTACCTTCTGTCATCGCCTTCTGAATGCTGCCATTTCCTAAACCTTTTGCTTTCTTCTCCTTACCTTGTGGGGCTTTTAAAACACCAGAATTCCAAATTTGGAGCCCTGAAATGAAATAACCCTATACAGCAAGTCCCTTTTGGATTTCCTAAAAGGACCAAAAATGAATGAGGAGCTCCCTCATTCATTTCTCAGTCTGAGAAATAAATGAGTATTGTACATTTTCCTCATGCACATCCCTCATCACAACCCTATCAACCAGTTCCTGACAATACAAAATTGTTCATGTACATGGATGACACAGCAATGGCCATACAAGAATCAAGCTTTGATGAGATAGCTGGAAAATGTGCTGGAGCACTTGAAGAATTAGGACAGTATTACATCATCAACCATTTTAAGTCTAACCCAAGTAAGACTCAAGTATGTGCTTTTCACCTTTGAAGCTGAGAGGCAAGAGTTGAGTTGGATGTTACATGGCAAGGGAATCGATTACAGCATTGTTTAGCGCCAAAATACCTCAATGTTTTCTTAAATTATTTCTGTTTACTACAGATAAAAATGATGTAAAAGGTCATGTAGCAATTTCCCCCTTTCCCCATTTGGTAGTGGTTATCCAACGAATAAAGCATCCCATGTACCATAGCTGAGAAGATCTTGCTTTATCTGCTACTAATGTAGGTCATATCACATATCAACTTATCATTTAGGTTCTAAATATGTTTAATAACTTAAGATGGCAGCTGTACTTCTGTACATTGTGTGGTTATTTTAAAACTGGCCTAGCAGAACAGCCAAAAATATCTCTCTCTGTTCCGCTGAGTTCCAAAAGGCAAAACTATAAAGGCTTAAGAGATTTATTTTAAAGTTCATGAAGCATTAGATGTTACAACAAATGGTAAGTGTATTATTCTGGAAGAAAGATGATCCAGACTCAACACCTCTTCCATCTAGTGAGGAAGATATGTGTGTACTAGCAAGCTTTCAGTGTAGTCTTATTTTTTTTAAACCAGGGATTGCCTGAACAAGTTCTGTGTGGTCCCAGAGGGGCATCTGCAAAGCATTTGATGACGGCACCATCTGGATGATCTACTTTTTGGATGGTGATGTTCATTTCCCACACAAATGAGAATTTGCATCCCTAATTAGAGTTTTAGGCTGCCTGTAGACTGTATTCATGACCTAATGGACTCATGCAAATATACTGTAGTTCATATAGTTTCAGCAAAACATGCAAAAATCAGGGCCAACCCTATCTTCGGGTAGAGTATAGGGTTTCCATTTTCCCATTCCCTAGTCCAGGCAGCCCACTTTGCATATTATGCAATTATTAGGCAGTCTTATTTACACAATATACAAATGTGCATATTATGCGTGTTACTATGGATTTTCCCACGTTATGTAAATTAAGTAGATTCATTATTGCTTTGCCACCCCCATCCTGAATATTTCAGCCTTAGCATCAGAGATATCATAATCACTGATCAGAGAAAGCCAGTATAGTTCAATTCAAATCCCACCTAAGTCATAAAGCTTACGAAGTGTCCCTGGGGTCAACTTATCAAACAAACTTGCCTGAATGGGTTGTACAAGATGAGGTGGGGAGAACAATATTAAATAGCTGTGTGAATTGTTGGTGTAAATATAAAGACATAAAGAACGGCATTTTGACTTACACATGAGCTTCTGATGATATTCACAAGAAGTATTTGTTGTTTTTGCCATCCGTTTTCATTGCTGGCAAATGCAACCTACTGTCATATCCCCTCAGCAGACCATTGGGATTTCCAAAGAAATCCACTTGAGTGATACACTGTCCTGTGGTTTGCAGAAGAAATGTAGGGGAAAGTAAGGGCAAATTGAAGAAATCTAGAGACAACACAAGATGTCATACAGTGCATTTCTTTACAATTAGGAAACAACTTGGCTTAAGTTTCTTTGCCATAGTTGACTTTGCACTCATGCAAAAGTAAGTGGTGGCCCAAGGAATGTACCTCTGGCCCCACAACCACTAAACCACTAAGCTATCCAACCTCCCATTGGACCCGTGGAGATGATGGCTTTGAGTGGAACTAATGACTTTCCACTTCAGTGTGATTATAGCCTAACCTGTAGTCTACATCAGGGATGCCCAAACTTTTTGGTCCATGGGCCAGTCACATGGTTCAGGGGGCTGGTCACTATGGCCCAGAGGCCAGATCCAGCCCCTGATGCCAATTCATCCGGCCCACAAAGCCCTCATCGCTCCTGGAAGTGGAAGTAAAATGCGTTCATACAGGCGTGTTTTACTTCCGCTTTTGGGAGTGATGAGGGCTTCGGGAACCAGATGAATTGGTGTTGGGGGCTGGATCCAGTCCTCAGGCCATAGTTTGGGCACCCCTGGTTTACATAATCATACACTGGATGGGAGATTCTGGCAGAAGAGTAGCGTGCCTTGGCGGGGCCCCGTATAAAATTTGTTTGGGGGCCCTTAGGAAGGGTAAAGATTTGTTTTGCTTACGCACGTTGGGGGCCCCTATGGCCCGGGGCCCCCGTATAATTGATACGGCAGATACGGCGGTAGCTACGCCTCTGGATTCTGGGCACTTTAGTCCAAAATGATAACTTTTCCAAGTGTGCTTGTGAGTGAAGGTAGCTAGAAGCAAGGCTGTGGCACAGTCATAATTTCCATCAACATGTGACTTTCTATAGCAGAGGTTCCCAATCTAAGGTTCGTGGGCCTAATCCGGCCCATGGTGCCATTCCCCATCCCTCCAGGGGAATTGGAGAAACAAAATGGCCACCCCATTGAAACTGTTGGGACAAAATGGCCACCCCATTGTGCAAACAGGGGGAAATGGCCATCCACCCCTCGAAGCTGATTGAGAAAGCATGACCCAGCCCCCAGCTTGAAAAGGTTGGGAACCCCTATTATATAAGAAGTTGAGAAGATGGGATGAGACAACAGCAAATTTAAAAAAAAAACAGGAGAAGAGATCGTGGTTTGCCTGTAGCTGGCAGGGAGATTATGGGAGTTATAGTTTAAAAAAGTAATCTTTCTGATCTGTCCTCCACGTCTGAGGGAGCCTTTGGCTCCATATACTTCACAGCCTAAAGTGGTCATTGACACCCAATGGGGTAAAAGAGAAGAGGAGAAGAGCAACCTGAGGTTCAGTTGGCTGCAGTGTGGAGGTATCACAAGCTAACAAACACTTTGCACATTTTCTTGCCTTGGGTCAAAACCAGTGTCTTGAGAGATTCTACTGAAATAATTCAATCATTTCCCAGTCTGCCCTGCTTTTTAATAACTTGCTTCCAAAGATGTTATTGTTCTCTTGTTTCAAACTCTTTGAGTTACCATAGTGTTATAAACCATACAATCTCAAAATGAAAAGCAGTATAAAAATGCTATAAAAACCAGACAAATGGGCAGCAGGGGTCACAGTGGAAGATGAGAAAGAACAATATATTTAGGCTCAGCTCCAAAGGACCATAAACCTAAAATAGATGGTATACATCTGTATTAGCTTAGACTGATTTAATATGAATTTTTGAGAAGCAGATAGATCTATAGAATCCTCTCTTACTGGTCTATATTTATTTGTGCTGGTGAAAATATCTGTCAACAGATGGCTCTTTTTATCTTAGAAAAAATGTTGTGATAAGATCTGCAGGGCACCAACAGAACTGAGACACATTCAATGAGAAAACTAAGTACCATTAGGAAAACAAACTTGTGCTTAATCAGTTGGAGAGTTCAGAAAGGGATATGATGGATTCCCTGTCTCAGAAATCCTTAGAGGAGAGATGTGTGGTTGGGAAGAGGAAGGATAGGTGAGCCACAGAGGTGAAGGGTATGCTGTAAAATGTAGGTGGAATTCTAAACTCTGAGAGAGAACTGAAAGTGAAGCACTATACCTGGCACCTTATGTAGGAGGTTAAAAGAGATAATCAACCCACCTGACAGTAAACTATTTCAGTCCAGGTGAATTTGTCACCTGTCTAAGGCAAAATGAAACTCTTGCAACCAGAAAGAATTCACCTTCCCTCTACCCCTGACACTCATAAAGGTGAAATTTATACAAAGACAAATTATTACACATTTTATCTACTAATGAGATTCTTATTTTTGTTCATTTGTGTTTTTTTTTACTCCTAACAATACTACTGCAATTTTTATGTAGATATAAATTTATGTACTTATAAATTACACAGCAGAATGCATATAAATGGCCTTCCTCGAAAAATAATGGGCTTCTGTTTCCATCATGGTGAGACCAAGAATCTTTGGCCCGAAACTGATGTTAAAGGTTAGCCTGCAACTCAAGCTGAAAGCGTAATAATGCCAATCACAGGCTATCTTTAACATCTGTTTCCAGCCTTTGACAGTGGCCCTGGTGAGACATACAATGCAAAATTATGAGAAATGCTTTGGTGTGTTGCAATTATTTACTGGCTACTGTATTGCTGCCATTTCATCATGCCTGGTGCAGAAGTTGTATTAAAATGACGGTTTTGAGAAATTCTGCTCAGCATCATTGTTTCCTTTAGCTTCTGCTTGTTTGGGATCATTTTCTATTTGGAGCAGACCCATTCTCCTTTCTAGATTAGCTCAATGGGTGATCACATGGTGACTGATTTTACACAATATACCAGCCAAATATGAAAGAACCTCTGGGAGTAAGGGCTCTTCCAAAGATGAAAAAATTCCACTCAACCTTCTCTTCTTTGGTCATCTGGATTGCAGTCCTTGCTAGGATTTATGTTCAAATCTCCATTTACAAAGGGTGCTTCTCTAAAAACAGCTACTTTTCAGGAAATCTTGAAATATTTTTAAAAATGAGTTTTAAAAATTCACTTCCCTACCAGAGTTGCCATTTTAGAGCACCCTCTCCGTATTTTTAGCTAGTTGATAGCAAAAAGTAGCAAAGGAACTGTGGTGCCTTAGTGGTTAAGATGCTGAACATGATGACTAAAGATCAGCAGGTCAGCAGTTTGAGATGTGAGTGCTGTGTGATGGAGTGAGCGTCCATCATCTGCCCCACCTCTTGCCAACCTAGCAGTTCAAAAGCAAGAAATTGGAAGTAGATAAATAGGTACAGCTTCAGTGGGAAAGTTAACAGTGTGTCATTCGCTCTAGTGTCTAGTCATGTCTGCCAAATGACCATGGAAATGCGTGCAGACAAAGACAGTGCTGGCTCTTTGGCTGTAAACAGAGATGAGTAGAATTGGACATGACTAGCTTTTGAGCGAGAGAGACCTTTACCTTTAATAGCAAATTTAAAGCTTCTGACATAAGGACTCTGCAAACATGAGCTTTGGCAGGAAGTGCCACAGTGCTAAATTCTGCATGAGAACCAACCAGGACAAACATTTTTAAAAAAACCATCCCGAAACTATACCTTCAGTAGGTATGAAAGATATGGATGCTGTATTGACCAAGACAAGGTGAACATTACAAGGCTGATGGAGAAAAGGCCAATAACATCCGTGCTAGATCAGGTACAGTATGGAGATCAAATGTTCTATCTGGATAAACTTGAAATGTTGGCCATTGAGTTATGTGTGTTTAAAGAAAAGAATCCAGGATGTGGCTGGTAGGATAAAAGTATGTGCAATCAGTCACTGTTGCTTTAGTTACATAAAGATCTATATGTACCAAGTTGTGACAAATTATTTTTGGCATTAACTGAATTTTGAGATAGAGTATTAATACTGTATATGAATTTGGATTTTGGAAGAATATCTGCAGTGGAAGGACTGCTAAATCTTCTAATGAAATCATACCATTAGGGCTGGGTGCTTCCATAAATGGGCCTGGCAGAAATTCTTGTTGGGCCAGAAGCCATCATTTTGAGAATGTCTAGCTTCTATGTGGTATTAAAGCAAATTTCCCAGAAACCTTAATTGGCAAGGACTAACAAATCATGTCAAAAGGAAATTTTCATTTGCCATCAACATCATCTGTCAAAACTGAACAGGATGTATTCTAGTCCTCTATGCATGTTGGCCTGACCTGTACAGTAATACTCCGGATAACGATTGGACCGGATAGCGCTAGAATTGGATAACAATGCAAGATTTTTAGAAAAACTTTACATTGGATAACGATTCTATTCAACAATCTTTAGCGTTATCCGAGCCAATCGTGTGTGTGTGTGTGTGTGTGTGTGGGGGGGGGGTTGGATTGGGTAGAACATCTACCCAACCCACCCTCCTCCAGCGATGGATCACTGCTACTGAGCTAGGGTCGGGGGAAAGGCATGCTGGTGCCTGCCTTTCCCCTGACCCTAGTTCTGTAGCAGCGATTGCTGGACGAAGGCTAGCTGGTGGGCTTCGGACACAGCCCACATGGGCTGTGGAAGGCTAGCCCAGCCCGGCCGGGCTTGGCTAGCCTTCTTCCAAAGCCCTTCCATGCTTTGTTCAAAGCCCAGCGGCTTCGGACACAGCCCCCAAGGGCTGCGGAAGAAGGCTAGCCCAGCTCAGCCTTCTGAAGCCTGTGTCCCCATTGCATTTGCTGTACCGCTTCCGGTCATGGAGACCACCAGTGAACGTCATTTCCGATCACATGGGTAAACAGGGCGCATTGCTACGATGTCATTTCTGGCGCACATGGCCATGACGCCATTTCCAACCACATGGGTAAAGAAACATGGTGGTGATAACATCATTTCCAATCACGTGGGTAAACAGGGCACATTGCAACCAATTCATTCCTGGTGCACATGGCTGTGATGTCACTTCTGACCACGTGGGTAAACAAATATGGAAGCGATGACATCACTTCCGGTCATGTAGGTAAACAAAAGCACATGGTGTGATACCACTTCTGGTCACATGAGTAAACAAAAGTACATGGCAATGATGTCACTTCCAGAATCTGATTTTGACAGAAAGTAGGTCCATTAAACTACTTCTGTGGTAGTCTATAAAACTGAAGTATGAGCTAAGGGTTAACAACCTTGAATTCTACTTTTTAAATTAGTCCCGGAAAACCTCCCTCATTATAAATACGTTACTGTGCTATAATGTCCCCTTGATTGATACGCCCCACAGCTACCTTAGTTGGCAGTCTTTTAAGCACCAATCCTTCATTTGGGTTCTAACAGCAGGATGGGTACCTCTTTCCTATCCAGGTCATCAATTTTTACCTGCCAATACAGTTTGATGAACTTGCTGGTATGCTGCTCCCTTCCTCCAGACAGCCAGTATATGTAGTCAGCAACCATGGTGCTCCTAGCGATGGAAACAGAATAAGCAAGTAGAATAATTGAGGAAAGGGGGAGAAGATTGATGAAGTTACAAGAATGCCACCTGAAAGACCAAAGTATTGCATAACATTTAAAATGAAATATGGAGCTTTTGGCCAGAGCACAGGAAAGTTCCAAAAATAAAGAAAAGAAGGAAAAGAGGCAGAGCGACTTGAATTATAAACAAAAGCATTCTATGCCACAACGTTTTGTTACAGGACTGGAAGTCTTTCCCAAGCATAGCCTCAGCCTTTGTGCACAGAATTTTGGGATAGCCATGCTGTTGTGTATGTGGACTTTGTATGTGGGATCTCTATGGTGCTTTGGATTTGCAGGATGCTAAAGGCACCCCCTGTGTTCTTGGATGTGCTCAGCTTGCATGTGTAAAGCCTGTGTGAGCAATACATGAAGCCTGGGATTACAAGAGTTTGGAAGGGAGTTAAAAAAATACACTGGTAAGTAGCAGTCCAAAGTAATAATAGTCCAAAGAAGTAACTTTCCAAGCCCTGTTTGAGGGATACATCTGAGCCAATTCTGATCCACATGGGTGTCTTCTTTAGCCCTTCAGCTGTCAATCCAGAGGGGAAAATGGACTATAGAGGAAGTAGATTAGTGTTTCCTAGTCTTTGGTTTTGGGACTTCAATTCCCAGACACCTAAGTCAATTTCCCATAGCACTAATCAGGCAATGTACTGACTTAGGCTTCTGGGAATTGAAGTCCCCCTGTGGGGCCTGGGCCCCATGTTGGGAACCACTGCTCTAGAGACTGCAGTGATAGGACTTGGTAGGCTAAATGGGTCACATCATGTCTTGATCTCAAAGACCACAGCATACAATGGACACCAAGAAGGGTCAAGGGGTGGGTCAGGTTTGGCTGGAGTTGTAGCATCATAAATATCCCCAAGCAGACAAATGGGTGCAACATGCAACCTATTCTTCTTACAGAAATGCAAGAATAGATGATGCCTTTATTAGACCACTTAAAAGCACACCAAATACAGTAATCAGCCGGCTTTTGTAGGGGGGAAAATCACTTATTCAAGTTGATGCATCACCACTGCATGGACAGTGCAGAAAAATTGTAATGGGTCAAAAAATTCATGGCGGATATCTGTGCCCGGTCTACTCGAGATAAATTCAAGTGTCTGTAAACCCAGAGGGGTACAGTCTTAATCCAAATATCTCACCGCCTGGTTGGAACTTTTCACCAAGTCTTCAAACAAAGACTGATGATTCCATAAAGTTCTAACTCCAACCTTCTGATGGAGGCTGCTATGTCTATCTTGCCTTTCCTCCAGGCCCACCACCACCACCAAAACAAACAAACAAACAAACAAACTTGATGTTTCAAAGGTAGGCAGCGTGTGGATGCATGGTGTGTGATTGTGGGGAAATTGGCACAGTTTTGTCTAAAGAGTTGGCTGGAAAATAACCAGGCTGCAAGAGATGAGGTGTGAGATTGCAGCCCCCAAGGTTTACAGATGGAGCTTGAACTCACCTCAAGCAGACCAGGCACAGAAACTGCCATACATTTTTTGGATGCTTTACCATCTTTCTTGGGCTATGGTGGTTTAGTGGTTAAGATGCTGAGCTTGATGACTAGAAGGTCAGCATGTCAGCAGTTCAAGACCCAAGTATTCCTGTTGTCTGTCCCATCTCATGCCAACCTAGCAGTTTGAAAGCAAGAAATTGTAAATAGATACGTAAATAGGTACCACTTTAGCAGGAAAGGTAACAACATTCCATGTGCATCTAGTCATGGCTGCCACATGATCACAGAAACATCTGCAGATGCAGACAGCTCTGGCTCTTTGACTGTAAATGGAGATGAGCACCGCCCTCTTGAGTTGCACATGACTGGCTTTCAAGCTAGGGAGACCTTTATTTTTACCTTTACCTTACAAATAATTAATGATCCCTCAAAAATGTTTTATTCTTGAATGGCTCTCTTTAAAGAATTTGTGGACTCTCACACATTATATACAGTTGCAGGCTATGGTAGAATTCATGATCTTGTGTGATGCTGGTGTTAAAGAAGAATATGAGACTCAGTGGCAAAGTCAAAGATAGTTCATCTTTGATTAAATTACCCTTGTCATTATGGGGTGGTGGTGGTGGAAAGGGTGCAGGGAAGATGGTAAGTTTTGTGACTAATTGAATATGTTTTTAGTACTCTGAATGTTTGTAACAACTGCCACATTTCTCTTATTAGACTAGGAGGATATTAAAAACTATTGTGCAATGGATATTAATGCAAGCTTTAGCAGACTTCAGAAAATCAGTTTGCTTTTTATGGCTGCTGCTCCAATACCCCTCTCGGTTCTCTTCCCTCTAGAGGTTCAAAATCCAATTAAATGCAACCAGATGTAATTCCAAATTGTCACTTTAGTCAATTAAACATATAATAATCTTGTGTGCCTAATTACTAGCACAAAAAGTTCATTTGTTGATGCTTTCCTATCATTACCTAGTTGGCCGCCACCCCCTCTACCGCCACCAAAATATTTATTGCTCCTTGACATTACTGTAAATTGAATTTGGAATCTTCTCCCCCGTTACATGTGTTATAAAAGCCTAATCCCAAGATAGCAGTAATACCATTTTAGAACATGTTTCTGCAAGCTGCATTATGTTCCTAATGAGATATGGCCAAATGAAAATAAAGGAAGCAGAGGATTTAAATCACAAATGGTTCAGAGTTGTCTGGGTATAATGGAGGAAGGAATATTGCAGATATATTCCATGGTAAACCAAGAAAAAGATATATATCCTTGCATAGAGGCATGCATCTCCTGAATTCATTAACAGAGCAAAACATACCTGTTTTAGCTACAATGCTGAGAAACATTTCACATCTCTCATGTAAGACACAAATCAAAATCTGAGGACCGCTGATGAAGCCAAGCAGTGCAGAATGGGGACTCTGATTTAAGAAGTGGGGTGTGGGCAGACATGCTCCGGGCTTTTTTATGCCTGAAGTTTAAAGGAGTTATTCAAGGTACCGAACCTCATCTGAAGGACGGTTCAGCACTGAGGACAACTCCTTTAGAGTTCAGCCTAAAACAGGGGCAGCTTTATTGCTTGTAAAAGCAAAGCAAAGCAATCACACTTATATACCACCCCATAATGCTTAGTGCACTCTCTGGGTGGTTCACAAGTTAATTAGCATTTTGCCCTCAACATGCTGGGTACTCATTTTCCTGACCTCAGAAGGATGGAAGGCTGAGTCAACCTTGAGTCCTGGTCAGGATCGAACTCACGACCTTTTTGGTTGCAGGACAGCAGTTTCACCACTGCAACATTGTATGAAAATGAAATCACCAGCCTCCTTTGAAGCCAAGACAACCAAAACAAAGACAGTTTAAAAACTACTGCCCTGTACATTACAGGCCTATCGTTGGCATTTCACACTCTTAGGCCAAGATTAGAAACTGAGAACTTAGTTATGCTGATGCTGATGTTCTCTGCAGTCTACACAAAATGAAAGTGGCTGTGCTCTTGTGTAGAATTTGCTGATCTTGGTTTATTGACAAATGTCGAATCTGACCCTGCAACTTTCCCTTAGTTAGGCAATATCTGAATGCTGATAGCTTATGCCAGGGGTTAAATTAGATGTGCAACTACTTGATGAGTCAAGAGATCATTCTCATCCTGTGGAATGTGCCACAAGTTGCACCTTCTCCTGCTGCTGAAATTGGATAAAATTAAAACAAGGGAATCATACTCATTCCTTTTAAAGGAATATTGCCCTAGTTGAATGCTGAACATCAGTAGCATGAATTGCCACTAAATTTCAGCAGCATGATTTCCAGAATTTGCCTTGGAAGCACAAATCAATGATGGAAGGGAAACTAACCAGTTAATATTTTAGTGTCTTATTTTTCCATTAGAAACTTAATTTATGGCTGAAATCCTTTTGCTTAAATTATGCCTGTATAAGGGTGACATTGTTACCAGCTGGGGTAGAGTTTTGGTAATGAAATACTCCTCCCTTATTTTCTGCAGCTTGTCTGACTCACAAGTAATGTAATTCATGTGTGGAAACTGTGGAAGCCATAGATTGAAAGGAGGAAGCCTTTCATTATAAAAAACAATCTCCACCTTCCAGCCATATCATCTACAGTAGTAATAGTGACCTTTGGTAATTAAAGACATTGTCTTTCCCTCATGTGGTTCACAGATCTTTCATACAATGAACTACATTACTTGTGAGTCAGACAAGCAGGTGGCATTGTCCAGGGTTAACCTTTGCTCCTTGACCATACCACGTGGTTGCCATGAATAAGAATAAGAATGTACTCAAGGATGAAAGGGAACCACAGAAAGCTACTCTCGCTTTTACTTTTGTTTCTTTTTGGAAAAGTCTGTTTGTTATATAAATCACTATTTATTCATTCCTTCATATCTGGTGCTTCCAAAGTGGCTGTAGTTTTAAAAGATTAAATTCCATAGATATGGAGTCTCAAATGTCATCTCTTTCTCCCTCCCCTCATTGTGGAACAAATGCTATTTTGTTGGCACTGCCCAGCAGCATTCTTCTTACCCAAGTAAAAACTTGTTGGAGAGGCATAAACTGGTGATTTGCTTCTCTCATCTTTGCTGCTGGCAGCATTGGCTAAATCTTCTCATGTATGAGTGATCTGCAGATGTTCAGTTCTCCCCAACACCCATGTCTCCTTGCAATAAAGACAGCCTGTTGCCATTGCTTAGAATGACATGTTGTAAGACTAACAGACTTGGCTCTGAAAATGGCAGGCCAGACTCCACTCCTCTCATTAGCTGTACTGCAGCTCAACTTATGTCCAGATATTAGGAAGATTAAGGCAGTTTACCTCAGGTTATGGCTAAAGTACTTTGGACACCAAATGAGAAGAGAGGATTCACTTTGGAAAGCCTTGATGCCTGGAAAGATGGAGGGCAAAAGAAGGGGGTGGCCAAAAATGAGATGGCTAGATGGTATTGTAGATGCAATGGGCACAAAGCTGGGTGGGCTGAGGAAGATGGTGGAGGGCAGAGGTGCCTGGTGGGCAATGGCCCATAGGGTTGCAAAGGGTCGGAATCGACTGTGCGACTGAACAACAATGGATACTGGGGCAAGAAAGCATCTTGGGTGGAAGGCAGAGGGACAATGGCCTGTCATGTGATACCTAACTAATTTGCTTCTCTCAGGTACAGTAGAGTATATAATCTTGCTACCAATTACTAAATGAAGTTTCACTGTGCATCTGGTTGTTCTTTTGCACCAAAAAACATGTCATTATTGCCAGTCATCTTGTGCTTTGCCTCAGGAAATGATATTGCTTGGGCTAAACTGGCCTGATGTTATTAATTAGACAATTTCACTGTTCCCCGTGTCAGCCTATGTCAGGGGTTGCCAACCTTTATGAGATGGTGGGCTGGTCATGCTCCCTCAGACAGTTGAAAGGCCATACTGGTAGTCTCCCCACTGTTTACGGCTGTCATGAACGTGTTTATGACAGCTGTAAATTAGTCCATGGCCGATTCTAGCAGTGGTGGTGGTGTCGGGATTATTTGCTTCCATGGACTGGATCCAGCCCACAGGCCATAAATTGCCTACCCCTGTCCTTTGTCATAAATAGAATTTAGGATTGCTCAGTCTCAAGGCACCAGTTTAAGACTTGGAGAACAGAGGCATCCATGGATCTCTGGACAAGGAGACAAATCAGAGGGGAGATGGTGCTGAAAATGAAAGGAGTTGGCTATTATTGCAGTGGGTGGATGCTTCCATGACCACACCCACATTTCTCCCTACTTTCATCTGGTGGCAAGGCTCACTGACTCAGCACAAATATTTCTATGTGGGTCTGTGGAGGCTGGTAATATCAGTTCTGCAAATCTGTTTGAGATTTTAGATAACTTTACAGGAGCTAGAAGGTACTGATTCCCATTCCCTGCCTTGGATAGTTTGTGTAAAAGTAAATCTAAAACCTGCAGTGGATTCACTGCCTCCCTGAAACTGGAGTCACCAAATTGCTTGTCTGTCATTAACACATCTGCAATTATTATTTTTTTTAAAAGCCCAGCTTCTGTGATGTCAGTGGCTTGCTTCCTGGTCTTAGCTTTTGGTCCAGAAATCCCCAGGAATGGGATACTGACTTGTCAACTCTAATAATATTATATGTAGTGATAAATATGTGGATGTCTATGCAGGCATGAGAGAGAGGGCAGGAGTTGTTACCGGTAGTAACTGTGCCTGGGCGTGGCACATATTGCATCATGGATAAATGGTTGTGTATATCTTTAAGGACTATTCTAGAGAACGGCCAGCTGCTCAGGGTCAGCAGCTAATTGATGAAGCCTCTTGTGCATAAAATGTAGCACGCCCAAAGCACAAGTTGTCTCGCCTCGCCTTAATGCCTTGCTTTAATGGAGTGGTCATCTTGGAGGTAATCTTATGGGCCAGTGACTTTGGAACTTTTGCCACTTCGTGGTAGTGATTCTTGTGTCAGTGGATACAAGCAGCTTGGATTGTTGGTGTTCTGCCTTGGAGCTTGCTTCTACCAAGAGCGAGGGAGCAACAGCTGCGGGACTCGGGCAGCTTCAAAAGACCTTCGCCGCCACCGCTGCCTTCGCCGGTCTCTCCCTCGGCCAGCCGGACACGAGGGAGCAACAGCTGTGGGACTCGGGCGGCTTCAAAAGACCTTCGCCGCCGCCGCCGGTCTCTCCCTCGGCCAGCCGGACGCGAGGGAGCAACAGCTGCGGGACTCGGGCGGCAGGCAGCCATGGACGTCTCCGCTCTCTCCCGTGAACGCTTCCTTGGCTGTGCAGGTGGCTGCCGCACAGTAATATCTGCGGCCGAGATAAGTGGCTACAGTGGCGTTCAGCTTTGGGACTTGTTCCATCTGCCCCCAGAATCCCGCCCTGCTGGGACTTTAAGAGACGCTGTGCGGTGGACGGAGAGGCTCGTTACTTGTCGTGGTGCTTTGCTTAGTTTTGTTTCTTTGTATGGAAAATTTTTAACTACTGCTTGATATTGATGTTTATTGAATTTTTTGTTACTGTTTATTGAATTACTTTTACTGTAATGATGTTTATGTGCTGATGTTCTATGATTCTGATATTGACTATTTATTGACTATTTTCGTTTGATATTGACTACTGATTTATTGATATGTTGTGACTGTGACTATACATGTGTGTAAACCGCCCTGAGTTGGCTCTGCCAAGTAGGGCGGTATAGAAATTCAAAAATAATAATAATAAAAAAAGAGCTTGCCTAACAGCTGTTCATATTAAGGTCTGCAAGTGTCTGGAAGGAACCAACAAGGACTCTGTGATAAAGCTTACTGGGTAAGCAAAGAGAGTGAGAGCTGAAACTCTCTAAGGACTGTGAACTTCTTGCATATATGCCATTCCTGTATGCTGAAGCTAAGCTTGTTCTTTTGTCATCACTGTAAATACTTTTCCTGCACCTCACCTCGCGACTAAAAGTTTCTGTTGCCTCACAAAGAACAGTTTGCCTGTGTTTTTCTGGGCTCCCAAGCCACAAATCATCAACACTGCAGGCAAGGGTGTGGCAGGGGCAAATCAGCTTTGGAAATACTCTGTCAGGAGTGAAGGGCTTGCAACATGACAGCTTTGTATTTCTTATAACATGCAGTTCTAGCCTTTCTGAGGTTTTGTACCAGAAAGAGTCAATTATATATGTGGTTTTTTATGCTAGGCTAGACAAGTCACAAGAAGAACAATTTAGTGGAGCCAAGAGGAACTACTGAAGTGGTCCTTCAGTTGCCTCTTACACATTTACTTGAGATCACACAAGAAATGTGTTAGCTTCTTGTTTGTAAGAAAACTTGCCTTTGTTCTATAGAATCTTTACACAAAGATGATCTGCAGGGCAAACAACTTAACAGTCATGTTTGAATAGGAAAAAGGAGAACCTTTAGTTTAACAGTGGGAAAGCACAGAAGGAAGTGGTTCCTGAGATAATATATAGTGGTATAGCTTTATAATGTCAGACTTAGGGGTCATCCCCTTCAGAGGGCCAGGCGTATCTCCTGTTCTGCAGAACATAGCTCTCATTTCTTTGGTTCCCACACCTCTGTCAACACTTTCCGTTCAACGCTTTGCAATTAAATCTACATTCTTGACATCTGATTGAAAGGGGGGGGGGGCAAGGAACAAAAATCTCTTTGCCAACCTTGATTACACAAGAAGGGGGGGATACGGTCGAGTACATACAGTTTTGCATTTTAAACTCATTCAAATCACAGTCCTGTCAAGGCTACAGGAATAAAATTAAGTTTCTTTCTCATGCCCTAAGCATATTTTCTTAGGAATAAGCAGCATCTTGTCGCAGAAGTGGATATTTTTGAAAACAGAAATTATACAATGAATGTCTTTGCCTGTGCCTGTGAAAATAGACTAAAGGATGCTATTCCTATTGGTGTCAATCTCAGTAGCTCTGTTTGCCACCATCCCTATCACTTACTGCACACTGGGTTGTCATTTAAAGTCTCCCTGGGCTGTGGGGGTTCTTGGACTTGAGACCTATCTCTACCTGCCCAGTTAATAGGGTTACCCCTCCCATCAGACAGGGAGCAGAAATTTGTTAAGGTGGTGAGTGTGAGTGGTAACTAAATGGCACTTCACTAGGATAGGCCATGTTGCTCTGGAGAGCCAACTTGACCAAAAAGAATGACCTTGAGATTCTCCACAATCATCTAGGTCCAAAATGCTTGGCCTTGAATGGGCCTTCCTTCCCACCAGACCTTGTGAGTGCCGTTCCCACTATTAATCATGACTGAGATTCAGCAGCATGTTTTTTCTGTTAGTGGAATGGATGACAATGACAAATCACCTCAGCCTGTCCTTTGTAATCTTATGCGCCCATAGATTTATTCCAGATGGTTCTGGGAATCCTGAGGATTGATTTGGATTGGCCTTGAAGGCATACGGTGACTTCAGGGGAGATGAGCTTCAGGGAAATTTCTGGTTCACAAATCAAAGTTGAGTTCTGTAACACTGATGATGTTGGTGTCTTGTGTAGGGAGGCCCTCAGACAGACCAACTTGTAAGAGGCAACATAGAAAGTGGGCATAAAGGTCTAGTTCATGAACTGCAGCTCTTTTAGAGTACTCAGGGCAATGTAAGAAGAGCTCCTGGATGGTTTCTTCCGCAGGGCTGGCCAGTTCCACAAACTGCTTAACTTCAGCCAGATTTCAGTCTCAAGCTTTTGTTATCAGTAGCTACTGCTGCTACCAGTGGCTCATGAAATTTTAAGACACACACTCAACCGCCTGGCAGACAGAAGTACAGATCGGTTTGGCTTTAAAGTGTCTCTCCCAGGAGGAAGATGTATTTAAATAACAAGGTTCTTGTATACTGCAACAACTGAAGTGTAATCTTAGAAGGAAAGACCAGATTTTATACATAGATTTCTTCTGCTGTGTCTGGCCACTGGGTGGAGTACAATACTACATTACATAGTTGTAACCGCAGGGCACAACAGCCAGAGTCTGGCCTTTGTTGTTTTCAGCTGTCTTTGTGTATATATGAGATACAGGTATATAAATTTACAGTTGAGAGCCTATTTCTTCAGAAGACTCCCTATTGATTTGCCTTGACTGAAAAATTGTAATCTGAAGTGAGGTTCAGAGCTTGAAAACATTCCTTTGCTGGAACAGATAAAAGCAAATGTCACCCTTTTTCGGGGGGGGGGCGGAGTTAAGATGGCGTAGAGTGAACATTGTCCCTTGTTCGCTCTGACAAAAAAATGGGGAAATCAATGCGATTGAGAACAAAAAACTGATTGTTGGTTACCTGGTGGGTCCGCGGTTTGGAGACAGGACATTGTGAGCCGATGAGGAGGTTTGGAGACTGGATTTGAGCGGGGCACGGAAGTCGGACATCGGAGATCGGAGCTCCGGATAGAGGGGGGGGATCGGAAGATCTAACCCCCGCCTTGGTCCGTGGAGCCCGATTTAAAGAATTTGGAGAATTTTCCGGGTGCCAGAGCTCGTTCAGTCCGCGGTGAGGAGTTGGGGAGATCAAGCGGCGGCGCTTTTGCGATCCAGCGAAGCTGACTGAAGAGCAGAGGACGCAGAACGGAGGTCGGAGAGCTGTTGGAGAGGACGGGTGAGCGGGGATCGGAGACGCACGCACGTTTTGGACAGCGGGGCGAACGCTGTGAGTCTCATCGGCCGTTGTGTTGTGCTGGGAGCCCTCGTTGGCCGTTGCGTTGTGCTGGGAGCCTGACAGAGAGCCGGGACGAGGGAAGCGGGGCGGAGAAAGAGGAGGATGAAGAACATATGAAAGGATTTGAACAAAGTTTGTGTTTTAGAAGTGGCCCGGAGGGAAATTGAGTAAGTGAGGAGAGATCGAAGTTGGTTTAAATCGGAGTGGGCTGAGATTTGACTGCCTATGCTGGAAAAATCGTGACTTTGAGACTGTGGTTAAATTTTTGTTGTTTGCCGAGGCTGTAATGGCGGACGAGAGAAATTTTTAAGGGGCAGAGACGTGGCGCCTCTCCTCGCCTGGCGAGCTACGCACGAAAAATTACTGAATAAAAGAGCTCTTTGAACGCGGTTAGCAGATTCTCGTCTCTGACTTGCCTTTGTCCTCGACCAAGCTTGTAATTTGGATATATTAGACATTGAATCAAGAGCTGTGTGCCAAAACATATAAAGGAAAAGAGTCTTTTAAACGCAGCCAGCAGATTCGCCTCTCCGTTGTGTTGTTGCTTCTGGGTTGTTTGTAAAACAAGGGAATAAGGAAGCCTCAGCCTGGAGAACTGAACATTTTTTCGTTACCCATTCCCTCCCCCTTACTGACATTTGACTGAGACGGTTCGAGCAGAGGTGCTGGGGTGTCTGTTGGGGAGAGTGAGGGGGGAAATGGAGGAACCTGCTGTTAAACCAAAAGGTCGAAAAGGCAAAAAGGCTAAAGATCAGGAAGAGGAAGAGAGGCATACTCCTTCTCCCAATTTGGAACCTCCAGAAACAGTCATGAGCTCCACAGCCACGGGGCAGACGGACTCTCTCGATCTGGCCCACAGAATGGACAATATGACTATGATTCTTCAACAAATGCAGGCAACAATGCAAAAATTGGATGAGAATCAAACCAAATTGTACAAAACTGTGGAAGCTAATAGTGAGGAAATGAAGAAAGATAGGGAACTAGCCAGACTACAATATGAAAGCCTGGCAAAATCCCTTACAGACGTGAAGAAGGATGTGACAGCAAATACACAAAAGATTGAAGAGATTACAAAGACAATGAACAAGGAAGTTAAACAGGCCATTATATCTGTGAATGAACTTTATATTCAAGAGCATGTTTTGGAAGATAGGATGACAGTCCAGGATCAAAGATTAATGATGATGGAAGAGGGATGGAGGAAATTTAACATAGTCATCCGTCATGTGATTGAGAGGACACCAGACAAGCTGAAAGAGAGAATTGTGGAATGGTTAAACTCACTCAAAATGGGTAAAGAATTTGGATTAGACGACATTGGCGCAGTGTATAGGGTGGGTGGCAGGAGAGATAAGAAGACACCTAGGAATGTTTTAGTTAAATTTGCAAATTGGGCAGATAAGTTGAAGGTGATGTCTTTTATTAGACAAGCTGGGTCTGGTGTCCTAAAAATAGATGGGGTGGATGTGGAGGTCTACAACGATATAGCGCCTCAAGAGAGGAAGTGGAAGTATACTATGAAACCTGTCACGAAGATATTGATTGCAAAAGGTGTTAAGTATGTATGGCGATTTCCACAGCAGCTGAGATTTTTTTATGATAAAAAATGGCATGTCTTGGATGTAAATACAGATGCACTGTGGTACTTAACACAAATTGGTTTGATCAAAGAAGCTGACTCAGATTGGATAGTAATGAGAACAGAATTGGCCAGGGTGGGAGTGATGGGACCGTTGGTGGGTCGGGAGGAGGAGGGAGCAGCGGGTGGAGCGGACTTTCCAGGTACAAGCGGGGAACAAGTGGGGTGAATATAAATACAAATTTAACTAATGTCAGAGGGAAAAGGTGAATAGAAGATCGGTATGCCTTTTTTCTCTGGTCCCCCCCTCCCCTCTTTGGAGAGCAAAGGCGGCATTAGAAGGAAAGATGCGGGGAGGGTAGAAGAAGCAGATAAGATAGGTAAGTTTTTTTTCTTTTGTCAATGTTGCTATTTTCAATTTTTTCTTAGTTTGAATAGTATCTTTGGTTTATTGTATTTTGTTTTGTCTAACTTTCTTAGGGGTGGGGAAGTTAAGGGTTTGCTAGGGAACACGTCCGGGGGGAGGAAAGTAAGATGGGAAGTGGATTTAAATACAAATGGTTAAGTCATTAAGGGTTGTAACATGGAATGTGAAGGGGGCAGGGAACGCCCTGAAAAGGAAGAGGTTGCGGATATCGCTTAACAAAGATAGGGCTGATGTAATTTTTTTGCAAGAGACCCACCAGAAATCGGCAGATGTTAATAATTTGGCGGTGAGGGGAATCGATATATATGAAAAGGCATATGGGACATCTAAAGCCAGGGGAGTCGCAACTCTGATTTCGGAAAAATTGGGGTTTATAGCGAATAAGATCATAGCTGATCCAGATGGAAGATATTTAATAGTTACGGGGAAAATTGAGGAAGAGGAGATAACATTGGCTAATATATATGCTCCAAATGATAAACAGCAGGACTTTTTAGATAAAGTAGGGAAAATATTGAAAAAGGAGGGGACTAAGAACATGGTCGTAGGTGGAGATTTTAATATGATGTGTTCAGATATTGATAGCACAAGCGTAAAAAAGAGAGGCAAAAAATACATATTAGAGGATTGGAGGAAATTAATGGGATTAAAGGATGTGTGGAGAGAGCTAAAAGCTCAAGAAAGAGAATATACATATTATTCACATGTGCATGATATGTATTCGAGAATAGATTATGTTTTTGTAACAGAAGAGCTAATTAAAAAAATTGAGGAAATTAAGATTGGAACATTCAGAGAATCCGACCATGCAAAAATGATAGTAGATATAAGTTTTGAAGAAGGTGAAAAAGGTGGATACATTTGGAGATATGATGGGAAGTTATACGGGCAGGAATCAACAAGGAAACAAATAATGGAGAAATGGGAGGAATGTTGGAAATTTAATGAAAACAATGAGATCAGCGGGGGAGGAGTTTGGGACACAATGAAGGCAATTTTTAGAGGGGAATCAATAAAATTAAAAAGTATCAGGAATAGGCAAATTAGAATCAGGAACCAGGATTTGGAAGGGCAGCTAAAATTTCTTCACAGCGAATATGCTAAAAAGAGGGATCAGAAAATACTCCAAGAGATCAAAAAAATTAAGAAAGAACTGGATGGGAAAGATATTGAAAAAGTAAAGAACGATTTTTCTTTTCTTTTTTTTTTTTTTTTCCCAAAAACCTTTGTATCATCATTCAAATATTATTACCTCATGATAAAACTTCAAACTGTAAATTATATCTCCCCACATCACCTCAAAACCAATATATTTAATTCTCTAACTCTACTATTTCTTTACTTTAGAAACACCCTCGTGATATATACATTGTCCGGAGATTAATGTTTCCTTATTTTTTCCAAAAATCATCTTGCTCAGATGCAGGGAATATGCCTTTATTTTTATCCATCACATAATCAACAAAAGGCTTCCAAATCCTCCAGAACCCATTACCTGCTACTCTACCCTTATTAAAATTTAACTCCCAGGTGAGCTTTTCATTGAGTGCCAAATCCCACATTTCCTTATACCAATCCCTTCTTTGTAAATTTTCATTGTTTTTCCAATTTCTCGCTATACATTGTCTGGCCGCCGATAACATTATCGCCATCAGTTCGTTGTTATCCTCACTCATTTTATATTTATCCACCTCAGTTAACAAGACTGTGTTTGACCCCAGTTTGACCTGCAATTCCAATATATTCTTAATTTCATCCTCAATATCTCCCCAAAAATTCTTCAAAACATCGCACGACCACCACATATGCTCATATGTACCTCTGGCTTTTTTACATCTCCAACATTTCTCGCTCACAGTTTCATACATTAAATGCAGTCTTACTGGAGTTCTATACCATCTCCAAATTAGTTTATAATTGTGTTCCTTCACTCTTACCGACATAGATCTCATAATACGTCTTCTCCACATTTTCCCCCATGTTTTCTCAGTGATTTTTGTGTTCAATTCCTGTTCCCAGCTATCTTTCAATATTTGTTGAGCTTTCCCCCCTTTATTTAATATTTTATATATTTTACTAACTATCCCTTTTATTCCTATGTCTCCTTTTCTTAATTTGACCAGCAATTTTTCAAATTCTGTAAGCTCCCTGTCTGATCCCAATTCCAAAAAAAATCTCTTGTTCCAATTGTTCATCTGGAGGATTTTGAACCAATCTAACTCCAATTGCCGATATAGCTCCTTTCTCCTCACTAAATCCCTACAACTTTTGATCCAATCTTTCAACATAGAGACCCCATTTTCTAATAAGATATCCCTAATCCTACCGTCTATTTTCATCGGAAAATTATTAAAATCTTCTAATTCTGTAACCAATGAGATCCCTGGAATAAGATCCTTTCTTGCTTTGTTCCATTCCTCTATTGTTGCTCCTATCATCTTACCCTGAATTCTCATTTTTTTATCCTTATCCCCACATAAAAAAAATGCCTTCCCTTTCCTCGAAAACTCTTTTGATTCTAATTTTCCCCATATTGATTCTTCTCTAATTAGTAATTTGATAACATTTCGTAATTGAAAGGATCTATAATACTTGCTAACATTCGGGATACCCAGTCCCCCTTCTTTTTGCGATACGTACCACAGAAACTTAGATATTCTAGCTCTTCGTTTCCCATTGCAAAATCTATTTATGATATTTTGATATTTTTCCAATTCCTTATCTGTGTGTTTTATTGGCAGAGCATCAAATAAAAAATTTAATTTAGGTAACAACATCATTTTACACATTGCGACCCTGCCAAACCACGATAAATTCAGCTTGTTATACTGTAGTATTTTTTTGTCTATCTCTTTCATTTGTTTTCCATAATTCAGTTCCTTAAGTTCCCCGGTTTTTTTAGCAAGTATTACCCCTAAATATCTTAATTTATTCGGAGTGTGAATATTAAATTTTTGCTTTATTTCTTCTTCATCCTTCTTACTCCCATTAACTAAAATCATCTCGGATTTATCCCAGTTCACCCTTAAACCTGTCATTTCCTCGAAAGTTTTCAAATGTTCATTAATCTTTGATATTCCTTGTACTGGTTGTTTAATTGTGATTAGTGTATCATCGGCATATAAACTTATTTTATTCCCTTCTATTCCAAATAATTCTTTATCCTGCCGTATTAAATTCGCCAATAGTTCCATAGCCAATACAAACAAAGTAGGCGACAAAGGGCACCCCTGCCGAGTTCCAGCTTCCAATTTTATTTCTCCTGTATAACTATCATTAAATTTCACTATCGCTATCCCCTGTTTATATAAATTCTTAATAACTTTTTGGAATTTATCTCCAAATCCGTACAGTTTGATTACCTCATGTATTGTTGCCCATTGCAAAGAATCAAATGCTTTAAAGATGTCCAATGCTAAAAATCCCGCTTTATCCTTTTGCTTTTCAGCTATATCCAATAAATCCACTGCCCTCCTTGTGAGATCTGACATATACCTGCCCTTTACAAACCCTGCTTGATCATCCCTTATGTATTTGGCTATGAAACTATTAAGCCTAGTCACCATTATTGTAGAAAAATTTTTAGCATCTTGGTTAATTAGGGATATCGGCCTATATGATTCTATTTTCTGTAAATCCTTACCCGGCTTAGGGATCAGTGCGATAATAGATCTATTCCAGGATTCCGGTGTTGATTCTCCCTCTAAAATCCCATTAAACAATTTCTGTAATCTTGGAACAATCCAGGGCTTAAAATCCTTATAGAATTCAGCAGGAAGCCCATCTTCTCCTGGTGCTTTGTTCAATTTTAATTTGTTAATTACTGCCTCAATTTCTTTTACCGATATTTGTTCCTCCATCCTATTTCTGTGCTCTTCTGTTATTAATGATATGTTGTAATTTTTAAAATAATCCTCCAATTTGTTCAAATTTACCTGCTTCTTTGAGTATAGTTCTTTATAAAAAGCCTCTATTATTACTGCTTTCTCTTTCCTTTTATTACATCTCTTCCCCTTCTCATCTACCAATACTTCTACCTGACCTTTATTCTTTTTATCCTTCGCTGCTTTTGCTAATAACTTAGAATTTCTGTTACTATACTCAAAATATTCTCTTTTTAAAAATATCAAGTCTTTTTTTACCCTTTCCATGTCCTGGGCTTCCAATTCTTTCTTTACTTTCTGTATCTGATGTAATACCCTCTGATCTTTACCCTTTATATATTCCCGGTGAAGTTGTTTTAATTGTATTTCCAATTCCTGAGTTCTATTGATGTTCCGTTTCTTTTTCCAACTACTTAGTTTTATTGATTCTCCTCTAAAAATCGCTTTCATTGTGTCCCATACCCCTCCTGAGCTGACCTCATTGTTATCATTCCATATCCAATATTCATCCCATTTCTCCATAATATGTTTTTTCATGCTGTCCTCTTTGTATAATTTTGAATCATATCTCCAAACATATCTTTTCCTATCGCCTTCATCCAATTTTATATCTATACTTATCTTGGCATGATCTGATTCTCTAAATGTCCCTATTTTAATATCTTCTATGTTTTTCAATAACCCTTGCGTTACAAATATATAATCAATCCTTGAATACATATCATAAACTTGAGAATAATAAGTGTAGTCCCTTTCCTGTCCTTTAAGTTCCCTCCATACATCTTTTATATTCATTGATTTTGTCCAATCGCTTAGAATATATTTATTACTTCTCTTCTTAGTACTTGTGGTGTCAATCTCGGAACTTAACAAGTTGAAATCCCCCCCAATAATCATATTCCTCGTTCCTTCTTTCTGTAGAATTATTCTTAATTTTTCTAAAAATTCTGCCTGATTAGTATTCGGGGCATATATGTTTGCAAGAGTTATCTCTTCATCTTCTATCCTCCCCTTAATTATTAGAAATCTCCCCTCTGGGTCAGCTATAGATTTTATCACAGTAAAACCCAATTTTTCCGAAATAAGGGTTGCAACACCTCTCGCTTTTGATGTCCCATAAGCCATTTCATAAATGTCAATTCCTCTCACAAATAATTTATTAGTGTCTGCCGATTTTTGATGGGTCTCCTGTAGAAAGATGATATCAGATTTAGATTTATTGAGCGCTATCTGCAACCTCCTCCTCTTCACAGCATTCCCTGTCCCTTTCACATTCCATGTTAACAACCTTAAGTTCTTAACCATTCGTATTTACTAATCCCTCCCCTTCTTTACATTCCTCCCCGGACGTGTCCTCCCCATCCCCTACTAAGAATCTAAAAAAAAATCTAAGAAAAAATACATATGACTCAAAACAATAAGATACTTGAAAAAATTTACTTAATACAACTACAAAAAAGAAAAAAAAGAAAAACTTACCTATTCTTCCATTTCCTGTTACCCTCCCCACACCTTGTTCCAAGATGTCGCCTCTATCCTTCAAAGAGGGGAGGGGGGGACCGGGGAAAAAAAGCATTGTGTTCTTCTAAGGCCCCCCTCCCTCCACCATTATAATTTATTCTGCAAGTTATTTATTCAAAAAGCTCCGCACTCGATGTCCCTGACTCTTCCGCTCCTCCCACTGCACCCTCCACCTCCCCCTCCTTATTCAAAACCGGGCCCATCACCCCAACTGCGTACAAGTCAGTTCTCATAGCAATCCATTCTGAACTAGCCACTTTCATGAACCCTAGTTGAGTCAAGTACTCCAAGACATCTGTTCTGTCATCCAAAATATGCCATCTTTTTTCATAAAAAAATCTCAACTGTTGTGGAAATCTCCAATTATACTTGATGTCTTTTGAAGCCAAAAATTTCGTCACAGGTTTCATCATATATTTCCATTTTCTTTCCTCCGGCGCTATGTCATTGTAGATTTCCACATCAGCCCCCTCAATCTTTAGAACGCCAGACCCCGCTTGTTTGATGTAAGCCATCACTTTTAACTTATCCGCCCAATTTGCAAATTTAACCAAAACATTCCTTGATGATCTCCTCTCTCGCCTTCCCCCCACTCTATACACAGCTCCAATGTCTTCTGCCGCAAATTCTTTTCCCATTTTCAAAGAGTTCAGCCAATCCACTACTCTATCTCTTAGCTTGTCTGGCGTTCGTTCGGCCATTTTGCGTATCACAATATTCTGTTTTCTCTGCCCCTCCTCCACCATCATCATCCTTTTCTCTTGAACAGATACTCTTGAAGCAGTCACATGTTCTTGGATCAACATCTCATTCATAGAAATTTTTGCTTGCTCTAAATCCTTTTGCATTGTATCAGTAATCATATTAATTTTTTTTGTATTCTCAGTAACCTCCTTCTGCATGTCAGTCAGAGTCCTGGCCAGGCTCTCGTGCTGTAGCCTGGCCAGTTCTCTGTCTTTTTTCATTTCTTCACAATTATTCTCCACCATTTTATTCAATTTTTGTATTGCAACCTGATTTTCATTTCCATTTTTAACCAATTGTTGTAAAATAGCAAACATATTGTCCATTCTTTCCGATAAATCCACTGATCGTCCTCCAGCGCCTGCTTGAGAATCCGTTGCTGCCGTTGTGGTCTCCATAGTTGGTGAGGGTGTGTGCCTTTCCTTTTCTTTTTGATCTTTCTCTTTTTTCTCTCTCCTCCCCTTTGGTCTAACTGACTCCTCCCCTTCCTGCATAACCGATGTATGTGGCTTGAAACTCAACTTTAAAATCACCTTAATGCCTCCCCAACAAGCTTAACTCTCCAAAGTTATCAAAATTCAACAGTAAAGTAACCCTTATTATCTATTACAGACAAGCCCAAAAACCAGAAAAAGAGAAGTTGAATAAGAAAGGGAGGAGCAAACTAGCTATAACCCTACTAACACCACTGCTGTTATAATAGCTATATGCTTAAATCAATATTTGTATGAATTGCAATTACCAAAATTACAATATTGTGTCCTATATACATAAAATCAAAATAAGCACTTAATATCTATTACATGAATACCAGAAAAAGAATACCAGAAAAAGAAAAAAAACTAGAAGGGGGTAAGTGGGGGGGAATGGAAAGACAATCAAGCTATAATACTACAAAGACCGCTGTTTTTTTTTTCTTCTTCAAATAGACAAGGTGATTGTCCCCACATTAATCAGGATCTGACCAGAGGGTATAAAGTCATAACACGGCCTCCCAAGCCCAGCTGGAAAAAAGTTTTACAAAAGCCCTCTTCGCTGCCGATCTTAGTTTCGTTTCTGCACTCCAAGTTAGTTTCGTTTCTGCACTCCAAGTTAGGTTTCGCTTATCTCCGCCATTGTTGTTGCTTCCTTCCCACTCGCCCCTCTGTCCCGGTCCCAACACCCAACAACTGTTCTCTTCCACTCCCACCGAGTCACAGTACAAAACTTTTTTATTAAAAATGTTATCAGGGATGAAATACTACCAAGGGGCAGCCTCTTTGCTTTCAAATATAGTCAGTTGCTCTCCAGAAGCACGGACCTCCAAGCTGTTCCCCCTCTGAACTTTTCCCTTTGTTCTTTCTTCTCTTCTCCTCCAAACCCCTTGCCTCCTCAGTTCTCCCGACCAGTTTCTCTATAAGCCGTCTTCTTTTCTTCCTCGCGTCTCCCCCGTCTCCCCCTCTCAGTAAGAAACTACCGTCATAGCTCCAACTCACGGCAATCCAACTCACGGGGCAAACTCCGGGGACGTGCTCTCCAAACGGCACCTTAAGATTCTGCTTTTTACTTCAGCCTCTTTTTACTTCCGCCTCCGTCTCCGTCTCTGTCTCCGTGACTCTTCTCTTACGTCGCAATCGTCTCCGCGGCGTCCCTCAAGGCTCCACTCCGGCTCCGGGAGCGGCTCGACGGGCGACAGGGAGAACCACGGCGCTCTTCCGAGCCTCTAGGCCCCCACGTCGCCCGGAGCCGAGCTCTCCAGGCCCCGCTCACCCGCTCTCGCAAATCCGCCGCTTTTTTTTTTCTCTCCCCTGGTCGGGGGTCTCTTCCTATCTCGTCAGCGGTCCCTTTCCTCCAGTTTCACCTTTATTTTTTTTTAAAAAAATCGCATTTGAAGTCCCATTAATGGCGGAGGAAGGAAAAGCCGCTGCTTCTCCTACTCCATCCAAGCCACGCCCCACGATTTGATTTTTCTTAAAAGGGAATATTTTGAATACGGCAATAAGAATTCTAAGCTACTGGCAAAAGCTGCAAGAGATAAAAAAAACAAAGGGCAAGTAGGCGTGCTGGTAGATAATAACGGGAAAAGATGTAATAAAAAGAGAGAGAAGGCTGAATTGATTGAAACCTTCTACAAAAAGCTGTATTCAAAAAAGGAGGTAAATCTAAGTAAATTGCGAGAATATTTTGACCAGCAACAAATTAAGAAGGTTATAGAGGAACATAGGATTAAAATGGAGGAAGCAATTTCGACTGGGGAAATAGAAGAAGCAATAAAAAAATTGAAAAAGGAGAAAGCACCGGGGGAAGATGGGTTACCCGCGGAATTTTACAAAGATTTTATGCCGTGGATTGTCCCGAGACTACATAAGTTATATAATGGGATTTTAGAGGGAGAAGCGACTCCAAATTCCTGGAATAGGTCGATAATTGTATTGATTCCCAAGCCGGGTAAAAATCTAGAAAAAATAGAGTCTTATAGACCTATATCTCTGATTAATCAGGATGCAAAAATCTTTACTACGATTTTAGTAAACAGATTGAATGGTTTCATAGCCAATTATATCAACGAGGATCAAGCTGGGTTTGTTAAAAATAGACATATGGCAGACCTTATAAGAAGAGCAGTGGATATTCTAGATATAATGGAAAAAAGAAAGGAAAAGGTAGGGTTTCTAGCATTAGATATATTTAAGGCATTTGACTCGCTGCAATGGGTAACAATTCACGAGATGATTAAATTATATGGATTTGGGGAAAAGTTTCAAAAGGTTATTGGAGAATTGTATAAAATAGGTACGGCAAGAGTCAAATTTAATGATAGTTACACAAGTGATATAAGGCTGGAGGCAGGTACGAGACAGGGCTGCCCCTTGTCACCATCGTTGTTTATATTGGCTATGGAATTTCTAGCTAATGTAATTAGGCAAGATAAAGGAATAGTAGGGATAGAAGGTACCAAAGTAAGTCTTTATGCAGACGATACCTTGTTGACGGTGAAGCATCCAGTGGAAAGTTTAGTTAAGATTAATAAACATTTAAAAGATTTTGAGGAAGTTACGGGTTTGAAAGTTAACTGGGATAAAACAGAAATGATTTTAATCAATGGGAAGAAAGAAGATGAAGAATTAATAAAGAGAAACTATAATATACAAATTACACAGAAAATGAGATATTTGGGGGTACTGCTTTCACCCAAAATTAGGGAACTTAAAGGTTTGAATTATGACAGACAAAAGAAGGAAATAAAGGAGAAAATAGCAAAATATAGCAAATTAAATTTGTCATGGTTTGGAAGAATAGCAATATGCAAGATGATGTTACTGCCTAAACTGAACTTTCTATTTGATGCTTTGCCACTAAAACATACCGACAAGGAGTTGAATGAGTATCAAAATATGATTAATCGGTACTGCAATGGGAATAAAGGAGCCAGAATAACCAAATCACTATGGTATGCTTCACAAAAAGAGGGTGGATTGGGAATACCAAATGTTACAAAATATTATAGAGCCTTTCAAATAAGAAATGTTATAAAAATTTTAAATAGGGACGAAACAGTCTGGGAAAAATATGAAAGGAAAGATTTATCGAAAGTGGGTAAGGCACAATTTTTATGTGAGGGAAAAGAAAAAGGAAAAAAAGTGGCTCAAGTTATGATGTTAAAATCAACAATTGAAAATTGGAATAAAGTGAGGAAAGAGCTTACTTTGGGAACCTCGCCTATTTTAGAAGTGGAAGATTTTCAGGATTTTCCGATAAAAATAGATACAAAAATCAGAGATATATTGGTGGAAAACAAAGCACTATTATTAAAGGATTGGGTTAATACTTGCAAAGATCAGGAGAAAAGACATAAGCTGTACTCGCAACTTCAATTGGACTGGTTCAGGATCCTCCAGACAAATAATTGGAATAAGAAATTTTTACGAGAAAATGATCTAGACAGAGAATGTACGGAGTTCGAGACACTTTTGGCCAAAGTTAGAAATAGAGAAATGGGAATCAAAGGGTTAGTCAGTAAGATTTATAAAATTTTGAATAAAAGTCAAGATATACAAGAGGTATTGAGAGAAAGCTGGGAACATGAATTAGATATAAAGATAACAGCGACAAAATGGCAGAGGATGTGGAAAAGAAAGATAATGAGAACTATGTCTGTGAGAATCAAAGAGCATAATTATAAGCTGATATGGAGATGGTATAGGACCCCAGTAGGTCTGCATAAAATGTACAGCAATATGAGTGATACATGCTGGAGGTGTAGGAAAACAAAAGGAACATATGAACATATGTGGTATAGTTGTGAAGCACTCAAAAATTTCTGGGAAGAAATAAAAAAGGAAATAGAGAACATAATGGGTATACAGATCGGACTGGGGTCAAAAACAATCTTACTAACAGACATAGAAGATCAGGATATGAATGAAGATAATAAAGAGTTATTAGCCATAATGTTGATGGTTGCAAGATTAGGAATTGCCAAAAAGTGGAAAAGTGTTGAACAAACTAATCTACAGGATTAGTATACACAAATGTGGGATTTAGCTTTAAACGAAAAACTTACTTGGGAAATCAATTGTAGAAAAGCAAAAGTTAATAATAACAAATTCTGGAGGATCTGGGAACCTTTTATAAATTATACTTTAAAAGAAAAACGGGGCATACTCCCTGCAAAAGATTACAATGACTTTTGGAAATTGTGAAAGGTATAGAACCCCCCGGACTTTGTATATAGCACAAGGGTGTGTTTCTAATGGTGTAATAAAGATGAATGAGAAGATTAAGCATCAAGAAAAGAGGAGAAGTTGATAACTATATGTATAAATTATGTTACATGAGCTTTATAATTTGTATAACGTTTTTATTTGTATTTCTGTATTTTTTACTTCTGTATTTTTTGTATCTTCTTTTTTGTATCTTCTTTTTAAATACCTAATAAAAAAATATTATTAAAAAAAAAAAAAAAAAGCAAATGTCACCCTTTTTCGAAAGCCAGTTGTATCCGACTGTAAGGTTCAGTACTCATCACTGTCTATAGCCAAAGAGCCAGTGCTGTCTGCATTTGCAGACATTTCCATGGTCATGTGGAAGGCATGACTAGATGCGGGAGTGCATGGAACTCTGTTTACCTTTCCTGCCGAAGTGGTACCTATTTATCTGCTTGCAATTTCTTGCTTTCGAACAGCTAGGTTGGCAGGAGATGGGAGCTCAGTCCATTGTGCAGCACTTGGGTCTTGAAGTGCTGACCTGCTGACCTTCCAGTAAGCGACTGCAGTACCTTCCCTGGACTAGAGGTAAAGGTAAAGGTTTCCCTCGCTAGAAAGCCAGTCATATCCGAGGCTAGGGTTCAGTGCTCATCTCTGTTTAAGGTCAAAGATGTTTCTGTGGACATGTAGCAGATGTTTCTGTGGACATGTGGCTGGCATGACTAGACACTGGAGTGCATGAAATGCTGTTTACCTTCCCACCAAAGTGATACCTATTTATCTACTTTCAATGTCTTGCTTTCAAACTACTAGGTTGGCAGGAGTTGGGACAGAGACAGAAGCTCACTCATGCAGCACTCAGGTCTCAAACTGCTGACCTGCGGACCTTCCAGTCATCAAGTTCAGCATCTTAACCACTAAGCCACCGCAGTCCCACTACAAGTCCCAAAATTCCCCAGCCATTGTAGTTGGCAGGGGAGTTCTGGAAGCTATTGTTCAAAAACAGTAATATTTCTTCGTGCTGATAGGTCAGAGAAAGTAGAAATATCACATTTTTTAAAAGGAGAAATAAAGTTTAAATTTAGTGCATAGAACGATTTTTCCTAAATACAATGAGAATCAAGAAATATTTTGCTTTCCTGATTCATGCATCTGCCCTGTTCAAGCAACTACTATGTATGCTTGAGTATTAGTCAACCCAAATATGTCGAGGTACCTAATTTGGATCTCTAAAACTAGGAAAATAGATTGACCTGAATATAAGTTGGGGGTGGAAAATGCAGCAGCTGCTAGTGAGTTTCAATAATTAAAAAAACATGAAAATACAGTAAAATTAATTAATTTAAACATTTGTGTGGGCATGTTTTTGAGTGTTTACAGTAGTTACTGATTTTTTAAAAACTGTATTTGCACCACCGACCAGTGATGGTGCTGCAGGGGAAATGGGTGGGCAGGCCAATTGCACTGAGGCAGGAAGCGACGCTCTAGCCTAGCCTCTTGCTCTCCCTGCAAGCAGGAAGCATGGGTTCCCCCTCCATCTTGGCCACATGGAGCAGGGATAAAGACACGAAGGTAAGTGAAACCCTTTCTTTTTATGCACAGGTTTGGTTTCCTACTGAAATGTATTGGAAACAAACAAATTAATTTCTTGTATTCTGAAGCTTTTCTGTTTGTTTGTTTCCAATGCATTTAAATGGGAAATCGCAATTTGCGCCCTCCTGTGGCCATATGTTTTCCGAAAGCCACATTTAAGCTCCTGAACTGCACTGAATCCAGCGTGGTTTTGGGACCCTCGTGGTTGTTGACCCGTATATAAGTCGAGTCACCTTTTCGGACTTCATTTTGGGGGCTAAAAAACATGACTTATACTCGAGTATATACAGTACTTGGCAGTGGTACAGAAAAGGCAAAGGTTGTGACAGTCAAGCTAACTGCACAGAAAGGTGGCAGCAGTAAACCCATTCTGAATTTTCCTCACCATGAAAACCCTATAACAGTGATGGCCAACCTTGGCACTCCAGGTGTTCTTGGACTGCAATTTACCAGAAGCTCAAGCATGAATCATATTTCCACAAGCCCTCTATGAACAACCAATTCATGTTTCTAAAAGAGAAATGTGCTTCTTTCTCACCAGTCTTCTAACTAGAAATAAGAATAAGAGAGTGAAAGTGAAAGGGATGGTGACCTCATCTACCCTGGATTGAATCCTGCATATTGCTAGTTTGCTGCTCCTCCCCCAAATCATTCTGATGGAATGTGGCTCTCAAAGCAAAAATAGCTGCCCAACCATGTTCTGACCACTACATTGTACTATGTGATACTACCATGATACCACTACCAACTCACTTGATCTTGTCTGATTTTGGAAGCTAAGCAGGATCGGGTCCTGGAATTTCTAGATAGGGCAAAGAAAGAATTGTTCCTGAAAATCCTGGAGAACATTTACCACACAGAGTTCTAACTAAGCGTTCTGAGGATGTATCCAAAGATGCACATTTTATTACACTGGAACAGATTATTTTAATTGGGTGGGGTCTCCCTGAAAATGACTCTTCCATCTGCCAGGGAATTGACCTAGCCTGGATGAAAAATGTTCACCTGGGGCACAGATCAAGGAGGAATGCATTTTATCCTTCCTTGTGTGATTGCCAAGAAATCAGATTGCTCCATAAGTGGTCCAAATTGTGATTTCTGTGTGATCACATCCTTAGTATAAAGGAGCTTTTTATAGCCTAAGCCAGTGATGTCAAACCTTTTAGAGACTGACTGCCCAAGGAAGAGGAGGAGGTGCACAGGCAGGCACCGTGCATGCCCACACACTCATGTGATGTCGCTGGCATGCCTCCAATGAAGTCATGTGGGTGCTCTCCGCCCCCTGTGGATGCTACCCGTGCAGGTGCTCCCCCACGGGTGCTCCTGACTCATAGGAAGGGTGGGTGGGTGGCGTCTGGTTGCCTTGCCTGGCCACTGCCTCCCGGGCAGGATTTCAGCCTCCCCTCTCCTGCCCATTGGTAGAGGAAGAGAAGTGATGGGGAAATTGCTGGGCAGGGCTTCCCCTTGAAAGCACGGGTGCTAACAGAGAGGCCTCTGCGAGGCCTCTGCGTGCCACCTCTGACACACGTGCCATAGGTTTGCCACTACTGGCCTAAGCTTACCTTCTCACTATCTATCAGGGAAAAGATTCTGGCCATTCCCTACGTGCTCTTTTCTCCACCATCACATCTCCACCATCACATGACTTAACGTGGCAAATGGTAATAAATCTATGGCTGACCTGAACTCTCTTTGCAAGCTGTCAGTGCTGAATTTTTATCATATAAAAAAGAAGTTGCATAAAGAAGTCCTATAAGAGCCGGAGCATGCTGTTTCAATAATGCGCATATTCCCAGGTGACTTGGGCAGTGTGAAACTGGATGGGAAGTATAAATAAATCTCCTGCTAGGCACTCAAACATTAAATGCCAGACCAGAACCTTCTTTTTCTTTCTGTACAGTGGCTGGCGTTAAAACAGAAACCCATCTTGGTGGGGTAATAAGCGGCAATGTTTTCGAAGCAAAAGCAGAATGTCACAGTGAGAGAAATATTGTGCAAGCTGGGCAACAATGGTCATAAGAAAAGAAAAGGCTTTCTTTTAGAAATGACAGTCATCATGCTGTGCCAGAAAAGCATAACCTGCCCCAAAGTGAGACATAATGGATGAATTGCAAAAATAGCAATGTTGACGCAACAAAGAGACACAAAGAACAGCAAATGTTAAGGACAAAATGGTGGGCTCTCTTGAGCCCTTTGCATCTCAACAAATGAAGTGATCTGAACAAATGAAGTGATGCTTTGCATTTAACATGCATGCTCTGCAGCAGAGGTGCCCAAACTATGGCCAGTGGGCTGGATCCAGCCTACAGTGCCAATTAATCTGGCCCATCCTGCCCTCACCACTCCTGGAAGTAGAAGTAAAACATGCATGCACGTGCGCACAACATGCCCCACATGCGCAGAACGCTGCCGTAAATGTCCCACGGCTGTCTTAAATGTGTTTACGACAGCTGCAGGTCATTTATGGCAGCATTTTGCGCGCGTGTGTGGGCATTCTGTGCACACACATGCATGTTTTACTTCCACTTCTGGGTGGGAGGAACCACGTGACCAGAAGGCTTGACCATGTGACTGGCCCATGGCTCAAAAAAATTGGGCACTCCTGCTCTACAAGGTGTCCCGTAAGTTGCCCTAATGGGGAAAATGGGAAATTGTAGTTAAATGTATCTTTATGTACAAAATTACTTACAAAATATTATTTACATGTTGGCCATCTCTTTCTATACAGATACGAAGTCTTCTCCACATTCATGGTGAACATATTCCAAGATATCTGTTGTTATGCAATTTTGCCTATGTATGGCAACTTTGGGACATCAGTGCTGAGCCAGGCACATTAAGAACAAATGCTCTGGTGCAAGAGACTTGAGAGTGAGGGAAAGCCCAATTTTATAGGGTTCCTAATTGTGCTGAGAGCTTTACTCATGTTCAAGCCTATGTCAGTAGAACTCCCATGTAGACCCTGATGTTCAGCCTGGCAAGGCAGGAGGAACTGAACGGGTAAGGTCTGTGTGCACAGATGAGTCATCATTTTAAAGCTGTGGGCAGGGAAAGAAAAAGTCTTATGAAAAGCTACTCTTTCTGGCAGTCTAATTTAGCTGCTACCAAGCCTCTGATCAGGCCTATGGTGGCTTAGTGGTTAAGACACTGCACTTTATGACTAGAAGGTTGGCAAGTCAGCAGTTTGAGACCTGTGTGCTGCATGATGGAGTGAGCTTCTGTCTCTGTCCCAGCTCTTGCCAACCTAACAGTTTGAAAGCAAGAAATTGCAAGTACTGTAGATAAATAGGTACTGCTTCGGTGGGAAGGTAACAGTGTTCCCTGTGCTCTAGTATCTAGTCATGCCTGCCACATGACCATGGAAATGTCTGCAGACACAGACAGCGCTGGCTCTTTGACTGTAAATGGGGATGAGCACTGCACCAGAGTCAGCTACGACTGGCTTTTGAGCAAGGTCAAACTTTACCGGTACCTTACCAAGCCTCTCTTGCTGAGAATTCCTGCTTGCCAAGGTCAAAGGCTTTCTCACCCTTGGCCTCTTGGTAAGGGAGTTATTGGAAATCCATAGTTAACCTGAGGTAAAGATGGTATTCCCAGCTTTGTGGGTCCTATTACAAAGTGTGTGTGTTTGGGAGGAGTTATTTGTGAATGAGTATGGTGAGCATCAAGGGTGCTTAATCCCTTCTCTCACACAACTATTCTACCCTTCAAACATGCAATTAACCTTTTATTCAACCAGGTTCTAAAAATGGAAGTAACTGAGGCAAAAGGGGGGGGGGACCTTTAAAAAAATGACAAGGTTAAGCCAGGAGTTCTCAACCTTTTTAAGCCGGGGGCTGGGTCACACTCTCTCATACAGCTTCAGGGGCTGGGTGACCATTTTGCACTTCCTCCACCATATGGCACTTCCTGGTGTGGTGGAGGCAGTGGGGGGCCACATGAAATGGTGCCACATCCAGCCCACAGGCTACATGTTGAGAATCCCTGGATTAAGCCATGGTTAGTCCTAGATATTTCATTGCCTGAAGCAACACAGCAGATAGTGCCCCTCACTTACCCATGTAAGACACAAACAGACAATATTTTGCACATGAGGCAGAAAGTCCCACAAGCCCCTCTCCCCATCCCAACAAGGTAAATAACCAACAATTTGTTGATCCTTCCAAATGTGTCTGAGGCAGCACCTGACCCTGCCTAATGGCTCTGGGTTAAGCATTTCTTCCTCTTGTGTGCTCATCTTCCCTTCAAACGGTTTCCACTACCCCTGCCTTCCTATTATCTTGGTATACACTGGGCTGGGAATATCCATTTGCCAGACTAATACCCAATTCTGCTCTAAGGAGGCCTGTAAACACAATTTGACAGACCTTTTGCAAATGACAGGAGGGCTTGACATTGTAGACTCTGAGGTGGCACACACACAGCTAGTAATAGAAATGGCTCCTTGCATGAGAAAAAACAACAACGCAGGAGCACTGGGAGAAATGTGTCTGCTCTGACTTTTTCACAGGATATTATAGCTGTGATATCCTGGCAGGTTTCATTGATCCAGAACTGCTCCATTTACACAGCCGAAAGAAATATAGTTATACTGAATTAGGTTGTTTAAAGTGTATGTTTGTGGGAAGGAAATCGTTCCAGCTCACTGTCATATGAAGACAAATAGATGCTAACTGCTTTCATTTCCTGGTCAAGTTTCTTCATCCTACGGTCCACATGGATTTCTCCTATTTTCTGTTTCTAAAGAAATACTCCATGTTTGTTTGCAAACTGAGTAGAAGCATGTCTATTGTTGTCTGCCAAGCACTATGTCCACTGTCTTCTAGGTAGAACTCAACAGGTACCTGACCTCCATAACTACCACAGAGGTAAATACCTCTGATTTCCTCAAAGAGAAATGCCTGCACTTACTTTCCAATAACCACTGACATGGTGACGCCTCTTGGTAAAGGCAAGCACATACTATGATTAGCAGATACGTATCATCACTTAAAGGAACACCACTTCTAATGATATAACCCACCTGTCAGTTGATGTCTATCTGCCCTACCTTCTGCTGGGTAGTCATAGATAAGTACAAATCCTGTAGTGCAGAACCACTTTAGTGGAGGACCACTAAAGGAACCAATTTTGGCAGGTGGCGGTGCTGCTGCTGATGCCCTCCTGAGGAGGGAATTCCCCCATCAGCCCCCCACTCAGATCTCACTCGATTCAAGTGTCCCATAACCTGGGCTAAGGCTTATCTGCCTATCACTGATTCTTTGGATCTGCTCCTACGTACAAAACTCACTCATGTAATGATGCAATGATGGAAAAGAACATGCTTTAGAAAAATCAATAAGCATAAGCCCTCAACCCTGCCACATGATCATAGTACCAAATATCTAGGTAAAGGTAAAGGTAAAGGTAAAGGTAAAGGTAAAGGTAAAGGTAAAGGTAAAGGTAAAGGTAAAGGTAAAGGTAAAGGTAAAGGTAAAGGTAAAGGTAAAGGTAAAGGTAAAGGTCGCCCTTGCTCGAAAGCTAGTAATATCTAACTCTAGGGTTTGGTGCTCTTCTCTGTTTACAGCCAAAAAGCCAGCACATATGTCTATCATAAATTTATAGTCATCTTCACTTGAACATCTCAGCACTAACCTTGATTCTTAATTTCAAGGGCAGATGCTTTTGGACATCAATTGTTGATTTCTAAAAGATTTACAGTCACCACATTAGCCTTAACATCCCCTCTTTATGAGTGTGTTATTCCTTCTGTAATTCTTACACAAGAGTCCTCAGTGGCATTCCCTTCTACACACCCCTGGGCTTTTATCTTACCTGGAAAGAAAACCATTAGTTTTTCTGTCAGACTGTGAGTCTCATAATATTTCATCCATCTCTCTCCCACAATCCAAACAAACCCAATTTAGAAACTCCTCCACACCAGTTTTATGAGTTGATAACACCAACAAGTACTGTGGGAGTTTGCTCTGTCTCCCACATTTCACCTGAGCGAGTTTAGGATTGCCCTAAGAACAAAAAATAAAAAATAAAAATAGCCCAGTATGGTCAGAATTTATAATCTGTCACACTATTCCTGAGATGGCCTTTCATCCTGTTTCCAGCAATTCATTTATGTATGACATTTATAAATGGATGTCTTGTGAATGCATTGAAAAAGGTTTACATTTTACCATAATGCTAGGAAATACTCCTGACCCTCAAAATACCCCCTCTTCCTTCTTAGCATTCATTTGCACTCTTAAGATAGCCTTATGATGAGGAAGGAAAACAGTCTTGAGTAGTAGCTCTACTCATTGACCAGAACCCTGTTGGGTAAATTACACATAAATCTATGGCAATATCATCATTATTTTTTAAAGGTGAGTGGACAGTTATGGTTCCCTGAGTACGCACATTAGTTAGCTATAATTAGAATTCTTGTTGTCTTTCATATACTAAACAGTAGCTGTCTTATTTTCTTTAGAAACTGAAATGTGGATTGGATTTCTTTCCATACTTATGATTTACAGTAACTAAATTCACAAGTTAATTTTGCTACTATTGCAATGCCTTGTATAAAAAATTCAGCTATCAAAATCTGTTTGCTTCTCAATTCCTTTGTGTGTTGAAAAGTTTAGGGAAAGTTTCATTTTAGAGGGCAGAAAGAAAGAAAAAAAATAAGCACTCAGCTTTTTGAAGTTTGGAAGATACAGTCTATATAGATCACTCCTTGTATCTGAAAAAGTTGGTTTTGATGCATGAAAGGCAATACTGAAATAGATCCTTCCCACGTCCATACACTTTTCCTCCCTCCACCCTTTAATTTTGCTAACTTGCTAAGATAGACTAACAGAGCTGCTGCTTTTAAAATTTACAAATTCTGTAAATTTTTCTTTTCTTTTCTTTTTGTAAACAGTTTGTTACATACATAGCCATTTTAGGTCAGGACAATCCGACAGGAAAGAAAGCATGCAAGACTAAAGCATTTAATTTGAATGCTCAAATTATCGAACAAATGCACTCATCCCACACACTAGCAAGGTCATGCTCAAGATAATACGGGATAGGCTTCAGCAGCATGTGGATAGAGAATTACCAGAAGTGCAGGCTGGATTCTGAAGAGGCAGGGGAACTAGAGACCACATTACCAACATACATTGGATCATGGAGAAAACAAAGAGTTATCAGAAACAAGTCTACTTCTATTTCATTGACTACACCAAGGCCTTTTTGACTGTGTGGACCACAACAAAATGTGGCAAGTAATTAAAGAGATGGGAATACCAGAACACCTTATATGTCTCATGAGAAATCTGTACATAAGTCAAGAAGCAACAGTTAGGACAGAATACAGAATGACAGAGTGGTTTGGAATAGGAAAAGGAGTAAGACAAGGCTGCATTTTGCCACCCTGCTTATTTAACTTATATACAGAGCACATAATATACAATGCAGGGATGGAGGAATCACAAGTTTGGAATTAAAATTGCTGGAAGAAACATCAACAATTTGGGATATGTAGATGATACTACTCTAATGGCAGAAAGTGAAGAAGACCTAAAGAAGCTCTTGGTTAGGTTGAAGGAGGAGAGTGCAAAAGCTAGCTTGCCACTTAATATCAAGAAAACCAAGATAATGGCAACAGGACTTATCATTCCCTGGAAAATTGATGGGGAAGAAGTAGAAGCAGTGACAGATTTTATATTCTTAGGATCAAAGATCACTGCAGATGGTGATTGTAGCCATGAAATAAAAAGGTGACTGATTCTTGGGAGACAAGCTAAGAGAAACCTGGGGAACATAGTTAAAAGTAGAGACATCATCTTGCAAACAAAAGTCTGCACAGTCAAAGCAATGGTATTCATGGTAGTAATGTATGGTTGTGAGAGCTGGTCCATAAGGAAAGCTGAGCGCAAATACTGAAGATGAAGCTAAAGTACTTTGGACATCAAATGAGAAGAGAGGATTTGCTTGAGAAAGCCTTGATGCTGGGAAAAGTTGAGGGCAAAAGAAGAAGGGGGCGGCAGAGAATGAGATGGCTAGATTGTATTGTTGATGCAATGGGTACAGACCTGGGTGGGTTGAGGAGGATGGTGGAGGATAGGGGTGCCTGGCATGCGATGGTCCATAGGGTCACAAAGAGTCGGATTCAACAATGCGACTGAACAACAACAACTAAAGCATATCAGAGAATAAACAAAACAAAAAGACAAAAACCTTGTGCCTTTTTTATTTTCTTGTTTTGTTTTGTTCACTCTCTGATCAGCTTGAAACATAGACTACGATTTCAACTAAGACTAAATTTCAACTAAGACTAAATTTCACTTTGTCAACCCATTGCAAAGCTGTTGTTGATTGAACTGTTCAGCAAAGGGTCTTTGTAATGTTAATTAACAGTTTCCTGTTTGTGCTGCTTTTTATTATATTTTGACATGGTGGGTGCAAGATTAATGCTGAGTCATCTGTACATTTGTATTTGTCTGGAAATGATATGTGGAATTTAGAACCTTCAGAATGAGTCCGTTTGTTACCTCAGTCATTCTTCTTTACCTTTTTTTTTTGGAGGGGGGAGGACACAGACAAAATGGGTGGAAAATGGTACTAAATGTATTATATGTAAGGAAGGCTGCTCAAACCTACCTTGCAGCTTCAGAATATCTCTCTAAACTTCGGAACACAGCAGCTTGACGAAGGTGGTTACGGAAATAGGCTGGATTTAGAATAATGCTCCTTGGATGGAAGAAAACACAAATATGCTAGTCAAAACCCTCAAGTGATTTGAGATAATTGTTATGAGACAATTTAACACTTAACTCTGGACAAGCACATATTTCTTCTACCAGTTGTACAGTGATTGTATTTCTCTCAATACCTAACAATGAATTATTGCATCTATTCTGTTGACAGCCGAGATGGACAAATGGGCATTATTAAAATGTCTATTAAAGCTGTATCATGAATGTAATTTCATTCATAGCATTGCCTATTACAGAAGCAGCAGTTGAAGCTCCCATGAGAGCATATGTTCTCTCACATTTACCGAGAATATAAAACCAACAAGATGATATGCATTATTGTAATAATGCCTTTTGTTATCTGTCATTTGTGTTTTTGGGCTGTGACAATAATAGTAAATTATGCATGGAAAGGAGAGACAAAACGTGTTGCTAAAATCATGTTACTCCAGCTGGAATGGTACTACAAATCGATACATATATATGCAATTTTATTGACAAAACACTGTAATTCAGTCTTGTTTGGCAGGAACTACACCTGTATCAAACCCCATTTGAAACATTTTGCACTTGAGGGCTCCCACTTTAGACCGAGGCAGAGGTCAACTTTTAGAAAAAAATTAAGAACAAGCTTTGTTCTGTTCGCTTTTTTTTTTGTAATATGGGCATGTATTTATACAAGAACATTTGTAATGATTATACAGCACTGACCATTCAAACTAGATTCTTGAAAAGCCTTGGGTTTCCAGAAGGCACATTTCTTAATGAAGACCAGACTAGAGACAATGCTAGTTGTGCTGTCTAAAATTCTTCGACCTCCACAGCTACTTTGGGGAAAACTCATTGAGTGATGGGGGGGGGGGGGGAGAGTCATAACTCAGACACGCTAACTCCAAGCTTCAACAAGCTTGGAAATTTTGTGAAATTCTGCTGACTCTCTTCCAAACTCACCAAATTCGGTTCCTCGCACCTGCCCTAGTCTTTGTCCATTTTTGAGTGGAATTACATGTCTGTGTTTCTCCTGTTCTTTGTAACACAGCAGCTTCAGAAGGGAATCCCACAAAACTGCTGTTTTGGGAGTAAAGTTAAACTCTTCCTTTCAGAGGCATGGGTCTGTTCCAACTGGTACCAGCTGCAGCTGGTTTTAGGACAATCAAAAGATGTTAGGGACTCAACGACAGGTCCAAAAGATCATTTCTAATAAAAAGGGCAAAGGGTGTTGAGGTAATCATTTTGAATTTCAGACAGCTGAATCCACTAGAAATTTTTGAAGTGGTAGCTGTGTTAGTCTGTGCAAGCAAATCAGAGAGTAAACAAAACAAATAAAAACAAAACAAAAATACAAAAAACATTGTGGTACCTTAAAGACTAACTTCTATATTTTGATGTTAGCTTTTGTGGATCAAGTCTACTTTGCCAGACATACGAGTGAGTTTTCATGGTATTAGTTTATGCATATTAGGTACAGAGGTCCACAATGGTTGTTTGCTGTAACAGATAGGTCAGTGTGTTATTTATAACCAGTAATAACATACAAGGGACTGCAGTGGCCCAAGTCACTAAGACACTGACTGGGAGGTGGAAGGTCTGCAATTCAATTCCCAAGTACTGCAGGACGGAATGAGCTCCCGTCTTTGGCCCAGCTCCTGCCAACCTAGCAGTTTGAAAGCAAGAAATTGCAAGTAGATAAATAGGGACCACTTCGGTGGGAAGGTAACAGCGTTCCATGTGCTCCAGTGTCTAGTCATGCCTGCCACATGACCATGGAAACGTCTGCAGAAGCAGACAGCGCTGGCTCTTTTCGGCTTAGAAACATAGATGAGCACTGACCCCTAGAGTCGGATACGACTGGCTTTCGAGCAAGGGAAACTTTTACCTTTACCTTAATAACATACAACCAGTGTTTGCTATTTACAAAAGTAATAACAGAAGTCCCTGATTGGGGTTAGTTTGATTATCATGAAACTTCACAAAGAATTCACTAGTAAACCTTGCCCCTGTACCACAGTGTCCTTTTTCGGAAATCAAATATGGACATGTTGATACTGGTCATCTTGGGAAGAAAGGAGCAAAATGGTCCTTTGTGCGATCTGCACATCTCAACAGCATTTTGCTCCTCCAAAAGAGCAAGATGGGGCTGTAGCAACACGGTCCCAGCTCCTTTAGCTGTACTGCTGCTGATCAGGTTGCAGCAAATAGACAGACATCTGTACTAGGTTTGTGACAAACTTTTGATCAAATTATTTTTCAGACTTTCCCCTGTTCAGGCCGATTCCCTTTTACTCTTCAAGAGATCTATGCATGTTCTCTCTCTTCTCTGTGGATGAGAATGAGAGCATTTCCTAATACTTTAGTACAGTATCTTGCTTGCTAAATGTAGAGATCTGTTTCTGTTTATTTGATAGTGTCAGATTTGTTCAAAGCATGGCTTGGCCATACCTAGCCTCTGCAGTTTAGTCTCAGGAGTCCCAAGAAAACTCCAGAGGCAACAGTACATCATTTTGATCCCTAGTAATGAAAGAAGGCAAAAATGTAATGAAGGGGCTAGCTTTGCCATGTGGAAAAATAAAATTTATTCCTTCCTTCCTTTTCCTTTCAATCAGAAGAGAAGTGTTCTTCTTCACTGGAGAAAAAAGGTACACATTTTTCAAAAGTTTGGAAAATAAAAGATAGAGTTCACAGAAGGAGAGGAAACTGCTTGGAGAATAAGCCAGTTGTATTTTTGCTTGTTGCTGGAAAAAAAAAGAAAAATGAAAAGAAAAAAAAGAAGTGCTACGGAAATGTCCTTGTACATCTAATTAAAAATTTCTCAAGGCCAGTTAATCTACAGAAACGTTGATTGCTTATTTCATTATTTATGTATGGTTTAATTAATCTTATTAGAGCTCACAGAGCTGCCTCATCATGATTCATGTACCCATAGGTCTGCTTGCATTTATTTCCTCATGAATTGTTCCACCAACGAACATGGGAAAAAATGTTGTTAGAAAACTTAAGTTGTGATCAGATGGGTGTTTGTCTAGCTGTCTTCTCCAGGGATGGCTACTTCTCTCTTTTCCCCAACAATCAGACTGCAATTGCTGGAGCAAAGCAATCCATTCCTGAAGTCTTCCTATTGGTACCTTTCTGGTTCCCTTTCAAGGGCTAATACTTTTTGATGCAAATAAAACTGCTCCATTTTGGTTTGTTTGCAGTGCGTGTAATTGCTGGGATTGAACCAAAGCAAGCTTCTTTTTACCAGCTAGTCTGAATATCTCCATATTATTAATGGATTAAGAAGACATCATGCATCTCAAAGTCCAACAACATGTCCATGTCGTGAGAGGTAGTAACAGGTCCAATTAAGGGATTGGTATGGTGTAACCTTCCACCACACAGCTGTTGTAGTAGCCATGAAGGCCATCCCACATTACCCTGGAAAGGCCTGGCCAAAGGGAATGTGGTGAAGTTGTGACAGGACCAGCAAGCCGTCAACAGATAACCTGTTGCTAAAACACTACAAAAAGAAATGTAAGAAGACATCATAATGACCCTTGTCATCCTCTGAACAGATATGAGCCTCAAATCCACTGGCTCAGATCCAGGAAGAGCATTATGGCAAGAACAAACATTCTTGAGGGAACATAAGAGCAAAACCAAACTAGAAGATGGGTAAAGGAGCTCACTGGGCAAGGAACAACATTAAAGGAGGATATAGCTGAGGAGCTCAACCTCCTCTATGTAATTTGGAAAAACCTGAACAAGCTGAGAGTCAGAGTGCCTAAATACAAGACCAACATGCATTTAGTGGAGGCTGCTGGCAGACAACAACATCAGTGGTGGGATGTCAAAAATTTTACTACCCCACCATGACATCATCACAGTGTGGGCGGAGCTAACATCATGGGTGGAGCCAATGTCATGACATCATGATGTTGTGGGCGGAGCCAAAGAAAACAAATTTAAAAATTATAAAAAATAAAATAAAAATAAGCACACACACACCCCTCAACCCACCTACCCACCCACCCACAACAGAAACCTGTAAATAAATTAGTTAAATAAATAATAAATTAAAATACACCAACCCACCCAAACACCCACCCACCCACAACAGAAACCTGTAAATAAATTAGTTAAATAAATAATAAATTAAAATACACCCACCCACCCAAACACCCACCCACCCACAACACAAATCAACCAGAGCTTTTAAACCAGAGCTTAAAGCTTATTCTGGCTAATCTTTCTCACACTAGGTCAGATGGAACTACAGAATGAACTCACCACAAGATGGCTTCATTTTGGCACTTTTCAACTTTTCAACAGTTAGAGAAGTTAGGTACTAAGTCTTTGCCTAACCAGTTCTCTAGGATATCTAGGGAAGCAGGCTATAGGGAGCTTCAGGTTAGCAGCTTCTCTTCCTCCTCCCTGCTTGGGAGGACAGCAAGGAGGCCGTGCATACACACCAAGCACTGTAGGCGTGCATGCACACCAAGTGCTTGGCATGCATGTGCAGTGGAGGAACCAGTGAAAAGGTAAGCCCTGAAGGTGGTTCCCCTCAAAAGCTGCAACCAGTTCTCCAGGACACTGGGAAAAGTTACTACCGGTTCTGGAGAACTGGTGAGAACCTGTTACATCCCATCACTGAACAACATGCTGTGTGAATGTGGAGAGATACAGAATCTACCTCATTTACTAGTCTGGCGATTACTGCCAGAAACATGCGCCAATGAGGACTTAAGTTTGGCCAACAACAAAGCCAAGGAAGTGGCTTCATTCTGGCATTCCAGGGTTTGACTGGGACATGAAAGAAGAAGAAGAAGCACTTAATGATACAGGGAAATTGGGAAATTACATAGGGAAATGTAAAACTTCCTTCCTCTGCCCCACTGAGTAGTGAGAGGTAGCAAAAACATTATTTTAAAAAATTTTTTGGCAGCACTGCTACACTGCATTACTTTGAGAAATTTTTTTAAAAATCTTCCCACAAGAGGGAGGAGACAGGAGAGGTTGGGGAAGAATCAAGGCCATCTTCATACATAGTGACTCAAGAGAAAGCCTCAGCTGAGGGGAGTTTTTGCCAAATGTGAATGACAGTGATTGGGACCACAGTTTTTCCACAGCTTTGGTTACTGTCCCTGCTTCGCTGGGCTGCTAAAAGAAAAGTAAAATTCTTCACCAATATTGACACTAATTCCCTTATGTAAATGTAAATTAAGAAAAGAATTCTGGTTAATGCATGTGTGTAGCCTTATCTTGTGTGCATGATAACAGCTGCTCTATTTCTGCGTGATGTTACATTTCTGTTAATATACAGTGGAACCCTCAGTTACGGATGCTTAGGGTAATGGAAAACTTGATTTATGGAAAAAAATCCATTGAAAGTGCCTCGGCTTATGGAATTTTTTCAGATTTTTTTGTTTTCAATGCATTCCTATGGGCATTTCACGATAAGGAATTTTTGCTATAAGGAAAACCCCAGGGAACGCATTAATTCCGTAACCCGGGGTTTTACTGTACATCCCATTCTAGATTTTGTAGCATGAAACCAAATGCTCTCAGGTCTATATATGAGCAGGAACACTTTACTGTAACTAAAAACTGAATAGAGTTTTTAATACTTCAGGGTACCTACCAACCAAGTATCTCATTATAACTACAAAAAGCCATATCTCTTTCTCTTCCTATGAGTGTAAATGAAATTAAACTTAACTATGGAAGCTACATGAGAAATACACGCTGTATAATGTACAGTCTCCAGAAGAAAAGGTAGACAAGAAATACAATAAAATAAATAAAATAGATGGATGGATAGATGGACAGATGGATGAAAGCACAGATTGACAATGTTAATCTTGAGCCAGAATGTGTGAAATAAATTCTGTATGAATCTGCCTGGAATTTGAGGTGGTGGAAACTCTGTTGAGTGTCCCAGCATTCTAAGAAGCTTGGCTGACGAAGATGTAAGCTAGGGCTATCTCTGTAGCAAAATCTTGATTGTGGAATTGGCTCATGTCCAGACCAGCTTTTAAACAAGAAACTATACTACATTGTTTCATATGACCTTTGCGATTTGAAACTGATTTTAAATTGGCCTCCTAGAATTGCTTTTGATTTATTTCTAAACAATGTAGGCTTTAACTATGGTATTTAACATTTGTCTTTATTTTAAAAGATCGTTTTTATTTGGTTTTATCATTCATAAACATTTATTTATTTTAATTGTCTTTATCCTTTTGATTTTGTTCATCACTTTGAAACCCTAACAGGTTGAAAAATAATAAATAATAGATAAATAATAAACAAAGTCATATAATAACTGGATCTCATGTTGTTCCTTGTTCACAGGGGATACAATTTGATATGTCTTTGGGGCGTGTGGAAGCTGAGTTTTGGAGTCTTAACTTTCTCACACAAATTGATCCACCTTTGGACTGCTGTGTGGGAAAAACACAGAATTTATCTTACTGATGACCTTTATGGCAGTCAAAATGGTGACCTGGCACCAAGTATGCTGAATAATATTGAGTGTGATTATTGTTTTTGTTATTATTATTTTGTAATCTTTGTACCTCAGCAGTTATTATTATTATTATTATTATTATTTCAATTTATATGCCGCCCTACTTGGTGAAAACCAACTCAGGGCGGCTCACAACATACAATTAAATACAATATAACAGTTCAATAATGATACAATATAAAATACAGTGTAGCAAAACAAAATAAATATAACCACAATACAATCAGGATACAGTGATTAAATAACAGTGCCAACTCCCAAAACCAGCAACTACTTATTGGTGAAGGTATAAGTTAGTCAAATCCTATTGCTCGGCAGTTGGGTAATATGCCCTCAAAAGCTTCGTTGAAGAGAAAGCATTTTAGGTGTTTTTAAAAATAGATAGAGATGGAAATATACCTGGGATAAGATTTTGGGGAGTATAAATCAGGGGTGGTGTAGGGCCATATTAATACACCCTGCCATTTTACAAACCCCTAGACACCTAACAGCTGTAGGTATGGACTGGGAATGGATGATTACCTTGCAGTTATCATTGTCCTGTGTGTCTTTATGATACTTAATTTGGTATCTTGTTCTCTTTAAAAACAAAAATAGCCTAAATGGACTATTAACCCACACAATAAAAATGTAGTAGTTGTTAACTTGCCAGGGGTGCCAAGTTATTCCAGAAACAAAATATGAGGTATGATATCCAACATCACTTATCTCCATCATTGAGAAACAAAAAATGCCTCATCTGTCTCTGAAGCTAAATGTATTATTTATCTGCAAAGCACATCAATGCTCAATGACCACAGGGGACTGTAGCTGTGTACCCCAAATTAAACATGGTTTATAAGAATTGGGCAACCTAGATTATAAGGGTGTGGGGGAAAGAACCTTACCTGTATTCAATAGAAAAACAAGAATCAAGGTAGATTAATTGGTTCCTTAATTCTCATGCATCTAAATGGGGTGTTTTAGTTCTCAGTCATGTTTTGTTACAGAATTCACAAAGAACCTGACTTGTGTGATAGTCATTCTACAGCCTTGACCCCTGAGGAATTATAAACAATTTCCCACATTCTTCAACTAAATAATAATAAATAAATTTGTAATAAATGGCTACGACAAATATCATCCAAACCGATCTACTGCTTTTTACCACTGGAGTATTCCCCTCACGCCACCACCAGCTAATAAGATGTACTAGGTAAAAACCAACAACAACAACACATATGCAAATTTTAATTAATGAGGACAAAGCAGAACTAAGGTTCTTCAGTTGTCAGTATGTTGACTGTATTTTGACAAAGGCAATACTGGAAGTCTCAGTTGCTTCAAGAAACATAAGATTTGTTCATTTAACTTTTCTACTCAATCTAATCCAAACCCTGTTGCTAACCCTTAGTTGCATGGAATTCAAATACAGTTGTTTAAAAATGCAACTCACTTAAGCCATGTTCCCTTCCCAGTCTTGATGTGTGAGTGTTAAGAAAAATAACAAAGATGAGGTGATGTACAAGGAGGAGTTGAGATGAGAAGCTAACCATTAAGCAAGAGTGCAGATATAAGGTCCATCTGGCTGTGTGGGAAATGTCGAGAATGTGAACCTTCAGAACAAGAACATGTTGCAAAAGCTACAAGAGCTTAAAATGGTGCCTACTGTACAAATCCTTTGTGAAACTCAGGAAGTGCAGCTAATGGTTTCTGTAGCTGGGCAGGCAGAAGGCTCATGTTCTTCTTCTTCTGTATCTAGGTCAGATATAAAACTGCCAAAATGAAGCCACTTTTTGGTGAGTTCATTCTGCAGTTCCCTTCGCCTGACATAGTGTGAGAAAGATTAGCTGGCAACACAAGGTTGCCGTTGCCCGGGATATGCCCAGTTGTGGTTCAAAAATACCACAATATTTGAGGAGGCTCTTTCTGTGGCTCATGTTAATATTTACCAAGCTGACTCTGTCACTGGACAAGGTAAAATGTTTGCCTCAGGTCAGAAAACATTTTTGGAAGGGGAAAAGAAGAGACCAATGATCATAATGGCATTGGGTCATTTTGACTCACGACTGCCTTCCAGGTTGTTTTCGGAGCAGGGCTGCTGCATGACCACTTGCTCACCTAAGGCCCAGGTATTTTGGAGGCATTTTGGGACACCTCTGTGGTATGGAATGCCTTAGGCTTGAAAATGCAGGCATTAGGCAAATAGCTGGCTGGTCAGCAATTATGCTTTTAAGGCCACCAGGTGACTGGTGGCACTTTGAAACAACCCATCATTACTGTTGCAGCTATTGTCTTCTCATTCTTTTCTTCTCCACAAGTATTCATGTATAGTGTTGGTGAGGCCATGGACAGTGATGGGGGTGGCAGAGGACAGCGATGATGTGTCTCATTCTGCCTCCAGTGACAGGAGATCTTCAGTTGACACTGATATTACCTAGTGCTCTTCTCACCTGTGAGCGATTACTTGTTAGTGTGTTGACATAACAGTGCAAGAAGAGCCCTGCTGAATCAGACCAAGAGATGATGCAGTCCAACAACTTGTTCCCAGTAATTATTTCCCCTTTCCCCTGGTAACTTGTATTTCACGGTCAACGTGTGGACTCCACTCAGCCATACCTATTAATACATTCTGACAGACTTTTAATATAACCCCCCTTTAAAACCATCAAGGCCAGCAACTCCCAAGACCTCTTTACAGAAGAATTTTATGTACATAAGAATCTTATGTACATAAAAGCCAAATCTTACAGCAGTATGTTTTATAAATTAATTATCCATTAAGCAAGAAAGACTGTTCTGGCTGCCCAGCCATTTAAATTGAGAGAACCTGAGTTCTAGTATTAAAAAGAGAGAGAGGGAGAGAGAGAGAAAATTTACCTCTCTTCATTTTCTCTATATCATCCCTATTTTTATTAAAATTTTATCAGTTCTTTTTCTAATAGGAAAAAAACCCTCCCCTGTGTGCTTTTCATCTCAATCCATATGGAAGTATAAAAAATAGACCTCTTAACCTGAGATATCTTAGAATGGAGATATATGTACTGAGGATGCCCTAAACCAGGAGCTGGTAAGAAGAAGGCTCATATGCCCATAATTTAAAGGGAATTATTTTTAATCAAGAAGCTCCCTTTTGCACCCAATAGTGATTTCTAAGCAAAGTGACAGCCTAGAAATCAATAAAAATTGGCAAAAAATAGCAATTTCTAGGAGGAGGAGCAGAAAACAAGACCTAAAAGCAGAGGGTCCCAACCTTTTTTGCACCACAGGCCAGACCATGCCCCTGGACAGCGGAGCAGCCTGGTCACATGGTTCCTCTGACTGCAAACACTGCCATTAAACACATCTGTGGGTGTTGTAGATGCATTTATGACAGATGCAGATGCATTTACAGCAGCATTTACTGCAGGTGTGGGTGCGGGCGTGTTTACATGATGAGTCTGGCCAGCAAGCTGTAGGTTGGCCACCCCTGCCTTGAAGGATTTTCTGCCACAAATCAGTTACAGTCCTTCAAACTTACTACTAAGAAATTCCACTGCCTAAAGCCTTTTTCAACCCTTCCAGGGCATCTAAAACACTGCCTTATATATGTGAGCTGCGAGGTCCCTTTTCAGATATTGGATCTCAGTCCTGTTTTTCCAATTAAACTACCTTTCAGCTCCTTGGAGGTCACTTTCATTTCTGAAAGAGATCACTGTTATTTTCCATCAGGTTTTGGAAACTGACAACTACAACAAGAAGGCTCCGGAGAGGAGGCTATACATCCCAGTTCTCCACTCCAGAAGCTTCCAATGGTCACAGTTATTCAGAGCCATGCCCTATGGTATGGATAGACCATCATTAGAAGAATAAATTCTTTCAAGTGCTGGAAGAATATAATTGCCACAACAGGAACGTTTCTCAACTCCCGAATCTTGCAATTTAGCTGGTTTTGTGATTGCGAGCTAAACTCTATTTACTGATTTGGTTTCTCACACAGAAACCTCTTGCCTTAATCATGTATCTGGAACACTTAATTTGACTTCAACTTTAACAGGAGGTTATCTGGAAGGTATAGTTTGGAAAAGAAGAAGAGCCTATGAAGATTTAAGAGATGTCTTTCTATTTGAAAGAAGACCCTATGAAGATTTAAGAGATGTCTTTCTCCAGGAAGAGAGAAGGGGGGGGGGACTCAGTGAAAAGGGCTAAAAATAGCCCATTCTAATAGTTTTCCAATGTTACCACATAAGCCACATGAATATTGCAAAATTTAAAACAGCCAGCCAGCCAGCCAGCCAGCCAGCCAGCCAGCCAGATAGATAGATAGATAGATAGATAGATAGATAGATAGATAGATAGATAGATAGATAGATAGATAGATAGATAGATAGATGGGGAGGAATATCAGTAACTTGATTTCTTCATGCAGAATAAACTATTAATGTGGGGGAAAGAATAAAATGTTGCAGGCTTCCAGTAATCGTATTGATGCCTTTATTCATTCACTGTTGCTTACTGTTTGTGTCAAATATCTATTTGTACATTATGCAGACAAACAGCCATATATATCCATACTTGCACATATGCGCGTGCACACACACACACACACACACATAGAGCTTTGAATAAAGAGAAATTGGCCAGTCAGATCTCACCACGAATATCAGATCTGTCAATCTGCAAAGCTCCCCCCTGCCACACTTAAATGGCTGCACTAAAGCAAACACAAAATAGATTTTCATTTATTTTTCATCTTCCCTATAATCTAAAGACTGTCCTGTAAATGCCTCCAGTAAATCACTTGGTCAGTTTTCCCTCAGCCAAACAGCCTGTAAGTAATACAGTATATCAAACCATTTTTTGACGTTTTCATTTTTTGTTCTTGACATCTCCTCAGAAAACTTCAAAATAATATGGTGTTGGCCCTATTATCTTTCCTTCATTTTTTTAAAAAGTTTTTTTAAAAAGTGAATGGGGGGGGGGGACACCTAAGCATCACTTCTTCACCACCAAAGCCATCAGTAGTTTTGAATAAAGAATGTTCATATTGGGTCATCATTCTCCTATTATGGTTTGTTGTTCATGTTGGCTGCCCAACTTCAAGGAAACTGATACAGTGAGAAAATCCAAGGGGCCATATGAAATGGATTCCTGAAAGGGGAAAAAAATCTGTAGTTTCTTTCCTCCACAGTTAACTATTTCTCTGTTATCCTTCCTATTTTCACCAATGGCATGAGTGGTTATTGGTGAGAACCTTTTTTGTGGCAGATGAATCCTTACGACAAATAATAATTGTGTGCCATCAAGTCAATTCTGATTTATGGCAACACTTTTTAGGATTTTCTGGGTAGAGAGTTCTAACAAGTGATTTACCACTCCCTTCTTCTGGAGACAACAGGGGACTGTCCAGTTTGCCAAAGATCACACAGGCTGGCACATCTTGAATGCACAATAGACAATTCAACTCCTGAAACATTTTGCTGATTTAGGTAAGGAATAAGATGACAGCATCTCTAAGAAGGTACCACCCTCCATTTTTTATACAGAAGGCAAATGGTTTAAAAGGACTGTATCGTCCATTAGACCAGAGCCAGCAAGCTAGTTTAAGGAGCTCAAGGTAGATCAGGTGGCAAAGGCACTCTTACCATCTAACAGGTGGAAAGGAACTGGAAGGCTCAGGAAGATCATCTTGGGGTAGAATCCTAGCATAACTGAGTTTGAAGCCGTTTATTATAGGTCCTGTACTCTGGAATTATTGAGAACAGATCCTGCCCTTCCTCTTTATGACTATCTTCCTAGTATTTGATTTTTTGTTCATGTCAGAAGCACACAAAGGTGCTTTCTGGGCTGAAAGGGTTTTTGCTGAAGAAACTCCACTCAGGGGATGCCTGAATGAGGCTCCTTTCATATCCCCAAGATCTTTTCCCACTGAAGTTCTCCCTATTTATTTACTTGTAATTTCTTGCTTTCAAACTGCTGGGTTGGCAGGAGTTGGGACAGAGATGGACGCTCATTCCATCATGCAGTCTTGAACTGCTGACTTGCTGACCTTCCAGATAACAAGGTGAGCTTCTTAACCACTGAGCCATTGCATTCCCATTAGTATTTGAAATTTGCTATCATATCCCCCTGAGTTTTCTTTTCTGAAAGCTTAACTTGCCCAGTTTCTTCAGTCTTTTCTCATAGGGTTTGAGTTCCAATCCCCTGATTATCCTGGTTACTCTTTTCTGAAATTGTTCCAGTTTGTTGGCATCCTTCTTAAAGTGTGGTGTCCATAACTGGATGAGATATGACAAGTGCCAAATAGAGGGGGACTAGTACTTCATAGGGTTTGGAGAATATATTTCTGTTAATGGATTTTAAAATAGCATTTGACCATGAACTGTCTCACATTTTGCCTTCTACTAGTGAAGTAGTTTCCTCACTCTGCATAATGTATGCCTTTTTGATATACATATTCAATACTGTGGATACAAACATTTCTGAAAGTATCCTTAATGTCTGTATTAGCATTTAGTATGATTGGATGGTGGTGGTGGTGGTGGTAGTAAGGTAAGGTATAATTTGAAAGTATATCTTGCAATTGATTGGCCTCACACCAGGCAGGAGTCTTCACAAGTACAGTGGGGACATTAAAACGCATGAGCGCTCCTATTCATTCTTCATATTCCTCATGTTCTCTGTGCTCACAACAAGGTGAGGACAATGTTTAGGCTCAGAGTTGTAAAGTTTCCAATGGAAACAAACAAAAATGCGTACCACATTTTTATCCTCTGCTGTGTGCATAAATCTAAAAGGCCTAGAAAATGGTGACCAAAGTCTTGCTGCTTTGTTTACACATGTGGAAGGCCAATAGCATAACATGTAGCTGCTGCTTCCTGGCAATTAAAAAGTCCTTACTGGGATTTCTGAGCCTGTGCCAAACCAACTAGCAGGCTTACATGCTCCCAAGTATGCCAGAAGCAGTTTGTTAAGTGCAGGCTAGAAGCGATTGAATGCCATTATCATTTTCCTTTTGCATGCCTTTTAAAAAAGGGGGTTTCAGCCTCTCCATCTAAATTGGGTACCACACTTCAGTGCTATAGAGGATTGCCTACCACTTGCTCATGGAAGGAATGGCATAGAGCTCAATAGAGCCTCTTTGTGCATCAAGAGGGAGAAGTATAGTAACCCATTATCAATGAACTGAGATGGGCTCCTCAAATAATTCTTCAGATGTCTCCTCTTGAGCCCAGAAGTCATGTAGACCCATGTCTCGAGGTGTTAGCAAAAAGCATCACGGCATGTGAGAAATAACCTGTGGGAAATGACAGACAATTAAATGCCCAGCTGAGTTTGAACGTCTTGTTTCCTCCTGACTTTTGTAAGTGATCACTTCTTTCTATCTTAGGTAAAAGTCGCCTTTGCTCAAAAGCCAGTCATATCCCTCTCTAGGATGTGGTGTTCATCTTTGTTTACATACAAACAGCCAGCACTGTCTGTGTTTGCAGATGTTTCTGTGGTCATGTGGCAGGCATGACTAGACACTGGAGTGCATTGAATGCTGTTACTTTTCCACCAAAGAAGTATCTATTTATCCACTTGCAATTTCTTGCTTTTGTACTGCTAGGTTGGCAGGAGCTGGGACAGAGATAGGAGCTTACTCTGTCATGCAGTACTTGGGTCTCAAATTGCTGACCTGCCAACCTTCCAGTTGTCAAGTTCAGCGTCCTAATCACTAAGCCACCACAGTCCCCCTAATTTCTACCTTATTCATTCATTCATTCATTCACATTTATACTCGTGAGTGGTGCTTGCACCAAAAGGGTGGGGTATAAATGTGAATAAATAAATAAATATTTAAATATTTTAAAAGATCATCCCATAATGAAAAAAAAGAAAAAAGTGGCAGGTAGAGTCTAAGGACACTACCGCCAGGGATTTAGTGCATGAATTTGATGTGTTGAATTATGCTCATTAGTTCATTTATTTCTTTTATTTCATTCATTAGTTAAGGGTGATGTTTCAAATGGGGGAAAATAAAGACATTGTGTTCATAAAATTAAGGTTTTCACTGTAATCCAAATATACGCACCAACCACTAGTGCAGATGAAGCCACAATTGACCTAGAACACCTCATAGAACAGACACCAAGAAATGATGTACACATTATCATAGGAGACTGGAATGCCAAAGTAGGAAATCAAAAAGTAAATGGAATAACAGGCAAGTTTGGACTTGGAACACAGAATGAAGCAGGCCAAAAACTGATAGAGTTCTGCCAAGATAACACACTGGTCATAGCAAACACTCTCTTCCAGCAACACAAACGGAGACTTTACACATGGACATCACCAGATGGCCAACATGGAAACCAGATTGATTACATACTAAGCAGCCAAAGATGGAGAACCTCCATACAGTCAGCAAAAACAAGACCAGGAGCAGATTGTGGTTCAGATCACAACCTACTGATAGCAAAATTCAGGCTTAGACTAAAGTAAATAGGAAAAACAATTAGGCCAGAAAGATATGACCTAGAAAACATCCCTAAGGAATACACAGTGGAGGTGTGGAACAGAGTTAATGGCTTGGACGAGATAGACAGAGTGCCAGAAGAATTATGGACAGAGATGCAGGACATCATGCAGGAGGCAGCAAAGAAAACCATACCAAAAGAAAAGAAGCATAAGAAAGCTAAGTGATTGTCCAATGAGGCTCTTAAAATAGCAGAGGACAGAAGGAATGCAAAAGGCAAAGGAGAAAGGATTAAATACAATCACTTGAACACAAAATTTCAAAGAAAAGCAAAGAAGGATAAGGAAACCTACCTGAATGAACAGTGGAAAGAAGTAGAGGAAAACAATATCAGGGGTAGGACTAGAGATCTTTTCAAAAAAATTGGTGAAATCAAGGGAACATCAAATGAGAAGAGAGGATTCACTTGAGAAAGCCTTGATGCTTGGAAAGGTTGAGGGCAAAAGAAGAAGGGGGCGGCCAAAAATGAGATGTCTAGATGGTAACGTGGACACAATGGGCATAGAGTTGAGCGAGTTGAGGGGGATGGTGGAGGACAGAGATGCCTGGTGGACAGTGGTCCATGGGGTTGCAAAGAGTCAGAATTGACTGTTCGACTGAACAACAACAATTCAGATGCAACACAGGGCTTTCCCCCTAGCCATGCCTACCATACCACACCCACAGTGTGGTAGTAAAGTTTTTGGGACCCCACCACTGCACATAATCCAAAAGCCAAAGGAGAAATTTTGCCCCATTAATAGCAACAGCAAGTACACTTATAAACCACCCCATAGTGCTTAGTGCACTCCTTAGTTATTCACAAGTTAATTAGCATTTTGCCCCAAACATGTTGGATACTCATTTTACCAACCTCAGAAAGATGGAAGAGTGAGTCAACCTTGAGACCTGGTCAAGACTGAACTCACAATGTTCTATGATTCACGGTGCAGGACAGCAGTTAAACCACTGTGCCACCAGGGCTCTGTGGATAGGGGGAAATCCAAAATCTGGTTAGGCTGTTAGGTAAAGGTAAAGGTTTCCCTTGCTCAAAAGCCAGTCGTATCTGACTCTAGGGTTCAGTGCTCATCTCTGTTTTAAAGCTGAAGAGCCAGCACTGTCTGCTTCTGCAGATGTTTCCGTGGTCATGTGGCAGGCATGACTAGACATTTGAGCACACGGAATGCTGTTTACCTTCCCACCAAAAATTTCCTATTTATTTACTTGCAATTTCTTGCTTTCGAATTGCTAGGTTGGCAGCTGCTGGGACAAAGATGGGAGCTCATTCCGACCTACAGTACTTGGGAAGTGAACTGCTGACTTCCCACCTTCCAGTCAGCGTCTTAGCCACTTAAGCCACTGCAGTCCTGGTTAGGCTGTTAGAATGAGACAAAATACAGTTGTACCTCACTTAAAGAGCATAATGCGCTCCATGGGATTGCTCTTTACGCGAGTTTGCTCTTTAAGCGAAGCACCATTGTAAATGACCAATTGTGGGGGGGATTGCGAACCCCAATTTATTTGTTAAGCGAGTTTTTGGTTGGTTTTATTTGTTAAGTGAAGCGAACATTTAGAGAAAATTCTGCTCTTTAAGCGAGTTGCTCTTTAAGCGAGTCACTCTCTATGCGAGGTTTGACTGTACATAGTTGAGGGAACATCATTTTTTGAAGTACACTTGCTAGAATATTTACTATTTCTGTCAAAATATCACCATATAGCAAGTAAGCTTTTGAATAACTCTTATCTGGCTACAGAGGCAGATTTTGGGAGTTCAATTCCCAACCATCCATCCAAAAAGAGCCAACTTGTTTAGCCTTGGGCACGTTGCACAGTCCCAGGGTGTCCCCAGTAGAAGGGAATGGGCCGCATACAAGTGGGTGGCCTACAAGTCCAATAAATCAAATCAAATCAATCAATCAATCAATGGTAAACCACTTCTGTGTATTCTCTGCCTAGAAAAACCTGGAGGGAAAAGGTCAACATAAATCAGAATTGCCTTGATGACACACAACTAATTATATAAAGAGCTAGCTGCAGTGGTGGGCATGGGCTGGTTTGCCCTGGTTCTGTAGAACCGGTGGTAACAATTCTAGGGGGGTTGTTTAGTAACCTTCCTGGGAGACCACCTGGGGTGGTTACCTTTTTTTTTTGAGGCAACTGGTTTGGTCGCCTCACCGGCTGCCCCATTCTGCAGCCCAAAATGGCTGCTGGTGAGTCCGCATGTGTTAAAATACAAATTGATTCATGCATGCCTCCAGTACTCAGCGTGCATGTGTCAATTGGTATTTTAACACATGCGCACTCACCAGCAGCCATTTTGGGCTGCAGAGTCGGGCAGCTGGGGAGGCCCTTAGTGACCTCCTTGGAGGTGGGGTGGCGACCCTTGCTCAAGTTGCCCTGTGCTGCTCTTCCGCACCACCACCCTGCACCATCGGCCAGCTGCCACTCACCGCCGCTCTCTGCTGCTTGCCACTGCTCACCACTGCCCGCCGCCCGCCACCCGCCACCCGCTACCTTCCACTGTCACCACTGCTGCCGCCCGCTGCTCACCCCTGATACTGCTGCCTTGGCTGCCACTCACTGCCGCTGCTGCCGCCGCCCGCCGCTACACGCTGCTGCTGCTGCCACTTGCCATTGCATCAGGCCATGCCGCACTGCCATGCCATGCCACGCTGCCATCGCGAACCCAGGCTGCACTGCTGGGCCAGTCCAGGCTAGGCTGCGCTGCCGGGCCAGGCCGCACTGCACCGCCGCTGTTACTGCCTGCTCTGCTCCCCAGGGTAAGTGACTCGGGTTTGGGTTGGGGGTGGGTGGATTATGTATTTAGTGTATGCTTTTGTGTGTTTTTAATGTCTATTTAATGTGTATTTTAATTTGTAGTTTTATGTGTTTTTTATATGAATTTAATTTGCATTTTTATGTGTAATATATTTTTATGTATTTTTCAACTTTGGCTCTGCCCATGTCATGGGCTCTGCCCATGACATCAGCTCCACTCACAGTGTGGTAGCAAAAAATTTGGTTGCCCATCACTGGCTAGCTGTATAGCTCAGTGGTTCAGGTATCTGGCTGTGGAGCCAAAGATTAGGAGTTTGATTCCCCAGGCCACATCTGGGTTGAAATCATGCAATTTTTATTTTGGAGTAAACTTCATTGAACTCAATCTGAACTGCTCCTAAATAAACATGCATAATTCTAGGCTGCACATTATATTTGAGAATCATGTTTTCAATGGGGGAGCAGTAGATGGTCCCTTAACTGAGCAATGAAATCAATGGGACAAATATACCGAAATTTGGCTGAATTATACTTAGTCTGTTTTACTTTAGAATATTATGACTCACTACAGAATGCTTATTGTGGATTATGCTGATACATCTGGATTTATTAGCTATGTAATCAATGAATTCAGGTTGCAATTTAGCTTGATGTATATGTTTCAGAGTTGTGAGAAGAGAAAATCTGACTCATCCTGAGGATAATCTTTAGATGATTTTGCCCTTGGCCAAAGCTTTATTCTCTATTTTTAACAAAGAAGCTGCTCTTTAGCAGAGTTGGCAAATTCTAAGGCCTCCCTCGATCATAATTTCCCGTCTGCAGGCTTATTGTTTATGCAAAATTGATCAACAGGACGTTTCCATCTCAAACCATGGAAACAGGCTGGTCTAGAAATACTGTATATGCTTTCCCCAGCAGATTGTGACCTGTATCAGTATAAATCTTTGTTATAATAGCTTTGCGTACAAAGCACAATTTAGTTTATTAAAATTACCATTCCCCCTTAAAAGAAAATCCATGTGAAAAATATATTTTGCAGAATTTATTACATACTGATTTACATTGTTGGATGCTTGTTGTAATTAGTTTACAGAAGATACAATTTCTAGGGTTTTCCCCTCCCCCTGGGATTTTTCGCTTTTATTTACAACCCCTTTCTTTTTTCTTGGAAGATTTAGGTGGCATACCCTGATAAATGTTATCTATTTGTTAGAGTGAGTATAGCTCTTGCTCTGTGCAGAGGGTGGAAAGCAGCCATCCTGTTCTAGGCCTGAGATTAATACTTTACCTGGGATAAGTGAGAAGTGGACCATCTATAGATTTGTTGTTGACAAGATTTTTTAAGAGACAGGAGAGTTTGAAAAAAAGTTCTTTTCTGGACTATAGTTCCCAGAATCAACCAATCAACATGGTTATTGAGAGATATAGTCCAGGTAACTTTCCCAAGCTCTAGATGTATCGCTTTGTGGACAGGGATGACCATTCCAATGATCATTAGATGGAAAGCAGTACAGTGTGACTATATGATACCTATTTATGTGAATCAATGCACACTGGATTTTGCTTCTGGAATTCCTTCTCTGGCATTTGTGGCATACATAGAGCATGCCCAGGCTGGGAAATCTGTGTCACGCTGAGTTTTTAAAAATCTTTTTTCCAATCAACTTTATCTCTCAATTCGGATCACTGGCTTGATCTTACCTTTTACAAAGTAGATGTTTATTTTCCTGTGCCAGAGTTTCAGACATGTTTTCAGATCTCTATACCTTGTATCCATGTTTGTTATTGACACTCCTGTTTCCACCTCCTTCCCCCTCTTCTTTCATATTTGTCATTCATGGCCCTGTACCCTTTCCCCCTTTATAAAAAACATAATGGTCTGGTGAAACAGCATTGGTTAGGGAAGTATTTTAAAAAACAGTCAAGACCAAAGTAGAATAATGGATTTCTCCATTATCCATTTTAATATCACAACCCACTACGTATGTCACAGGCTTGTCACCCTGTGGGTCGGGGAGGCATGTGTGCCTGCAAGAGCATTTTTGTGCAGGAAGTCAGTTCAATCCACTTTGCAGACATATAATGGGAGCCAGGATGTTGCTCTGGTCAATTTTTGGCTCACTATCCCCCCTCCTCCTGCAAATAAACGTTACCAGTTGACTCATGAGTAAGGAGGCAGCAGCAGCAACAGTAGCTGAAGAAGCGTCGACTTTTCTCTCTTTTTTAAAAAGTAAGCTAATTAGCTTAGTAATACTATGATGCCTAAGGACCTGAAGGGACTTAGTGGTTAAGATGCTGAGCTTGATGACCGGAAGGTCAGTAGGTCAGTAGATTGAGACCCGAGTTGCTGCAGGATGGAGTGAGCTCCTATCGTCTGTTCTAGCTCCTGCCAACCCAGCAGTTCAAAAGCAAGAATTTGCAAATAGATAAATAGGTACATCCCTGGCATGAAAAGTAACGGCATTCCGTGCACTCTGGCATCTAGTCATGCCTGCCACATGACTATGGAAACATTTGCAGATGCAGATAGTGCTGGCTCTTTGGCTGTAAATGGAGATGAGCACCACCCCCTAGTGTCAGATATGACTGGCTTTCGAGCAAGGGAGACCTTTGCCTTATTATGAGACCTAGCATTGTATAGATATTAATTTATATCTAGAATTGAGCTGTATCAAATCAGAGAAGATGAAAATAGAGGGAGGGGTCATCATCCATTTTAATGTCACAACCCATTACATATGCCCCAGGGTTATAACCTCAGATGACACCACCTACAGATCCATTTGGGTGCATGCATAGGCTACATTGTAGAATCATTGGGAACATTCTTCCCTTAAATGAAGACCTAGCAGTATTCCAGGAAAAAAAGAGAGAATAATAGCTTAAAAGGGGATGAGTGGGATGGGGTAATCTATGTAAAAACCATAACTTCATTTGAACCCAAATTGATAAAACTGTAAAGCTATATGCCCTGTTTTTGTTGTTGTTGTTCAGTCGCACAGTTGATTATGACCCTTTGTGACCCCATGGACCACTGTCCACCACGCACCTCTGTCCTCCACCATCCTCCTCAACTCGCTCAGTTCTGTGCCCACTGTCTCTACAATACCATCTAGCCATCTTATTTTTGGCTGCCCCCTTTTTCATTTGACCTCCACCTTTCCCAGCATCAAGGCTTTCTTCAGTGAATCTTCTCATTTGATGTCCAAAGTACTTTAGCTTCATCTTTAATATTTGACCTTCAAGGGAGCAGTCAGGGTTGATTTCTTCTAAGATTGACTTATTTGTTCTCCTCGCTGTCCAGGGGACTCTCAAAACTCTCCTCCAGCACCAGATCTCAAAGGCATCTATTCTTCTGCACTCAGCTTTCCTTATGGTCCAGCTCTCACAACCATACATTGCCACCAGAAATACCATTGCTTTGACTAGACGAATTTTTGTTTGCAATGTGATGTCTCTACTTTTCACCATGTTCCCCAGGTTTTTCATCGCTTGCCTCCCAAGAATAAGTCGCCTTTTTATTTCATGGCTGCAATCATCATCTGCAGTAAGCTTTGATCCTAGGAAAGTAAAATCTGTCACTGCTTCTTCCCATCTATTTTCCAGGGACTGACAGGGCCTGTTGCCATTATCTTGTTTTTCTTGATATTAAGTCACAAACCAGCCTTTTCACTTTCTTCTTTCAACCTAATCAGGAGCTTCTTTAGGTCCTCCTCACTTTCTGCCATTAGCGTGGTATCATCTGCATATCTCAAATTGTCAATGTCGATGTTGCAAGTAGATAAATAGGAAATCTTTGGTGGGAAGGTAAATAGTGTTCCGTGTGCTCCAGTGTCTAGTCATGCCTGCCGCATGACCACAGAAACATCTGCAGAAGCAGACAGTGCTGGCTCTTCAGCTTTGAAACAGAGATGAGCACTGAACCTTAGAGTCAGATACGACTGGCTTTTGAGCAAGGAAAACCTTTACCTTTACCTAACAGCCTAACCAGATTTTGGATTTTCCCCCATCCACAGAGCCCTGGTGGCACAGTGGTGTAACTGCTGTCCTGCACCATGAATCATAGAACATTGTGAGTTCAGTCTTGACCAGGTCTCAAGACTCTTCAGACCTCTTTCTGAGGTCGGTAAAATGAGTATCCAACATGTTTGGGGCAAAATGCTAATTAACTTGTGAATAACCAAGGAGTGCACTAAGCGCTATGGGGTGGTTTATAAGTGTACTGTACTTGCTGTTGCTATTAATGGGGCAAAATTTCTCCTTTGGCTTTTGGATTATGTGCAGTGGTGGGGTCCCAAAAACTTTACTACCAGACTGTGGGCGTGGTATGGTAGGCACGGCCAGGGGGAAAGCCCTGCGTTGCATCCGAATTGTTGTTGTTCAGTCGCACAGTCGATTCCGACCCTTTGCAACCCCATGGACCATTGTCCGCCAGGCATCTCTGTCCTCCACCATCCCCCTCAACTCACTCAACTCTATGCCCATTGTGTCCACGTTACCATCTAGCCATCTCATTTTTGGCCGCCTCCTTCTTCTTTTGCCCTCAACCTTTCCAAGCATCAAGGCTTTCTCAAGTGAATCCTCTCTTCTCATTTGATGTCCAAAGTACTTTAGCTTCATCTTTACAATTTGACCTTCTAAGGAGCAGTCTGGGTTGATTTCTTTTAAGATTGACCTATTTGTTCTCCTCGCTGTCCAGGGGACTCTCAAAACTTTCCTCCAGCACCAGATCTCAAAGGCATCTATTCTTCTGCACTCATCTTTCCTAATGGTCCAGCTCTCACAACCATACATTACCACCGGGAATACCATTGCTTTGACTAGACGAATTTTTGTTTGCAATGTGATGTCTCTACTTTTCACCATGTTCCCCAGGTTTTTCATCGCTTGCCTCCCAAGAATCAGTCACATTTTTATTTCATGGCTGCAATCATCATCTGCAGTGAGTTTTGATCCTAGGAAAGTTAAATCTGTCACTGTTTCTATTTCTTCCCCATCTATTTTCCAGGGATTGATAGGGCCTGTTGCCATTATCTTGGTTTTCTTTATATTGAGTCTCTAGCCAGCTTTTGCACTTTCTTCTTTCAACCTAAACAGGAGCTTCTTTAAGTCATCCTCACTTTCTCCCATTAGGGTGGTATCATCTGCATATCTCAAATTGTTGATGTTTCTCCCAGCAATTTTGATCCCAAATTGTGATTCCTCTATCCCTGCATTGCGCATTATGTGCTCTGTATATACAGTAAGTTGAATAAGCAGGGTGACAAAATGTAGGTTGATCACAGCACATCTATTTTCACTTTACTGACTGTTTCATGCATTCAGAAAATAAATAAGGTCACTTAAATTGTAGATATACTATGTAGAGCCTATCTGAGGAAGATTCGGAGACCAATATTGGTCATGATTTAATGTGCTTCTTTATGTACAGATATCCCCTTGCACATACAGATAGGACCATCTATATAGGCTGGCCATGTTACAAAGCAACATGAATCAGTTTTGTCAGGCAGCAGACTCTAGAAGCAGAGCCATTTTCTTGTTGCCAAGACCCATCTCCATCTGGCATTTTAAAAAGTGAGGTGTAACCCAAAGACATCATTTGACATTTTACTTTAGGTGCAGAAAAAAAAATTATTTCAGCCTGGCACTAGCTTCCTGGAAAAAGTCCCAAACTGCATCTCTCTCCGTGTGGGCTAGTACATTCTAGTACAGTCATACCTCACTTAAAGAGCATAATGCGTTCCACAGGATTGCTCTTTAAGTGAGTTTGCTCTTTAAGCGAAACACCATTGAAAGTAACCAATTGTGTGTGTAGGGGGGGATTGCAAACCCCGATTAATTTGTTAAGTGAGTTTTTGGTTGGTTTTATTTGTTAAGTGAAGCGAAGATTCAGAGAAAATTCTGCTCTTTAAGTGAGTTACTCTTTAAGCGAGACACTCTTTATGCGAGGTTTGACTGTACTGGAATGTAACACAATTGTTGAAATCCATTTACTAAGCAAGAGTTCAGAAGGCAGTCCAAAGCCCCATGGCAGATATGGACTTTACAGCATATTTCTCTGGATCTAACATGCTTTCACAGTATATATGACACAGCCATTGACCAGATAGTAGTATGAGATATTGAAGAAGTCTTATGCTGGATCAAACTACAGGTTTATTTAGTTTTAGCAAAGTCTGCCACGAGTGATTTCTGCAATGTATTAGGGAGGTTTTTTTAATGATGCCTTTAACCAGAAATACTGGAGATTAAAACTGGGTCTTTTTGTACACCCAAATTGTGATCTGTCATTTCTTAGACTTTGGATGCGGTGGGTCTAGACAGGGATGCTGACAGAGTCCAAACTAGTCTGCCAGGTCCTTCATCAAATGTTTTTCTCTTCTTGCAGTTTTAAAATTTATTTTACCTTGAATGATCAGCTGTAGAATCTGTACTTTTTGCTACTCATTTTGCAACATAAGTATTGTAGCTTTCTTCATTTCATGTGTTTTGTGATTTGTGTGTGTGTGTCGGAGTCCCTAAATGTAAGTCCAACATGACAAGTGGGGACTGCTGGTGGACAACAACACGGTGTGTGAATGTTGAGAGATTCAGAATCCAGCTCATCTACTGGTCTGGTGCTTACTGCCAGAAACATGTACTGATAAGGATTTAAGTTTGGCCAGTGCCAAAGCCAAGAAAGAGCCTTCATTTTGTCAGTCAAGGGTTTGATTGGGACATAGACTAATACTAATACTAATACTAATACTAATACTAATACTAATACTAATACTAATACTAATACTAATACTAATACTAATACTAATAAGAAGAGGAAGAAAAAGGAGAAGGAGAAGAAGGAGAAGTTTCTGTATTTAGTTGGTTTACCATCTGGATCCAAGAAATCCTTATTATCTTGTGATATTTCAGCTACATCAAATTTTTTGAGCGTTTACCTATATTATAGTTCATAGCTCGTTGTTGTTGTTGTTGTTGTTGTTGTTGTTGTTGTTGTTGTTGTTGTTGTTGTTGTTGTTGTTGTTGTTGTTGTTGTTGTTGTTGTTGTTGTTGTTGTTGTTGTTATTGTTCTTCTTCTTCTTCTTGTTGTTGTTCTTGTTCTTGTTGTTGTTGTTGATTCCAACCCTTTGCAACCCTATGGACCATTGCCTGCTAGGCATCTCTGTCCTCTACCATCCTCCTCAAACTGCCCAACTCTGTGCCCATTGCATCTACAATAGCATGTAGCCATCTCATTTTTGGCCGTCCCCTTCTTCTTTTGACCTTCACTTTCCCCAGCATCAAGGCTTTCTCAAGTGAATCCTCTCTTCTCATGTCCAAAGTACTTTAGTTTCATCTTTACTATTTGACCTTCTAAGGAGTAGGCAGGGTTGATTTCTTCTAAGATTGACCTATTTGTTCTCCTCGCTGTCCAGGGAACTCTCAAAATTCTCCTCCAACACCACATTTCAAAGGCATTTATTCTTCTGAGCTCAGCTTTCCTTATGGTCCAGCTCTCACAACCATACATTATCACCGGGAATACTGTTGCTTTGACTATGTGAATTTATGTTTGCAATGTGATGTCTCTACTTTTCACTATGTTCCCCAGGTTTTTCATTGCTTGCCTCCCAAGAATCAGTCACCTTTTTATTTCATGGCTGCAATCACCATCTCCAGTGAGCTTTGATCCTAGGAAAGTAAAATCTGTCACTGCTTCTACTTCTTCCCCATCTATTTTCCAGGTACTGATAGGGCCTGTTGCCATTATCTTGGTTTTCTTGGTGTTGAGTCTCAAGCCAGCTTTTGCACTCTCTTCTTTCAACCTAATCAGGAACTTCTTTAGGTCTTCCTCACTTTCTGCCATTAGGGTAATATCATCTGTGTATCTCAAATTGTTGATGTTTCTCCCAGCAATTTTGATCCCAAATTGTGATTCCTCCATCCCTGCATTGCGCATTATGTGCTAAGCAGGGTGATAAAATGCAGCCTTGTTTTACTCCTTTTCTTATTCCAAACCACTCTGTCATTGCGTATTCTGTCCTAACTGTTGCTTCTTGACTTATGTACAGATTTCTCATGAGGCATAAAAGGTGTTCTGGTATTCCCAGCTCTTTAATTACTTGCCACATTTTGTTGTAGTCGACACAGTCAAAGGGCTTGGTATTGTCAACGAAAGTGAAGTAGACTTTTTTCTGATATTTCTTTGTTTTTTCCATGATCCAACACATGTTGGCAATGTGGTCTAGTTCCGCTTCCTCTTCGGTACGCAGCCTGCACTTCTGGTAATTCTCTCTCCACATGCTGCTGCAGTCTATCCTGTATTATCTTGAGCATTATCTTGCTAGTGTGTGGGATGAGCACAATTGTTCGACAAAACATTATTTGGTATTACCCTTTTTGGGGATTGGAACTTATACTGATCTTTTCCAATTCTGTGGCCATTGTTGTGTTTTCCAAATCTGCTGGCATATAAAGGTAAAGGTTTCTCTTGCTCGAAAGCCAGTTGTATCCAACTCTAGGGGTCAGTGCTCATCTCTGTTTCAGAGCCAAAGAGCCAGCGCTGTCTGCTTCTGCAGAGATTTCCATGGTCATGTGGCAGGCATGACTAGACACCAGAGCACACGGAATGCTGTTACCTTCCCACTGAAGTGGTACCTATTTATCTACTTGCAATTTCTTGCTTTTGAACTGCTAGGTTGGCAGGAGCTGTGACAAAGATGGGATCTCATTCCGTCCTACAGTATTTGGGAATCGAACTGTTGACCTTCTGCCTCCCAGTCAGTGTCTTAGTGACTTGAGGCACTGTCTTTTAGGACTTTGAAATATTCAGCTGGGATACCATCATCTCCACTGGCTTTGTTGTTTGTTGTGCTTTTTCAGGCCTTCCTGACTTCACTCTCTAGAATGTCTGGCTCAGGTTCAATGTTCTCATCATTGTGATTATCAGGGATGTTGAAGTCCTTTTTGTATAGTTCCTCTGTGTATTCTTGCCATCTGTTCTTAATCTCTTCTGCATCAGTTAACTCCTTGCTGTTTTTGACCCTTATCATGGTCATTTTCACTTTAAACATTCCCTTGATTTTCCCCAATTTTTTTAAAAAAAGATCTCTAGTTCTACCTTTACTCTTCAGTAAAACTGAGAGTAGAGTACTGCACAACATGCATTCTCAAAGCCAAATTAACATTTTTTTGTTGCATATTATCTTCATTTTAAGGAAGCTACTTCCAGTCATCTCTTTTCTGACCTTTATTATATGGCTATGATCTCTTCTTACTCAACAAAGTTCCAAGGTGCCTGTGATTACTAACATACTCCACATTTTCTATTCAGATCTTTAACTTCAGTCCCCTTGCTTGTAATTTGAACACAATGTTGGTTATGAAAGATGAAATAATGAATCTCTTCACAGAAACTTCATAGACAGCTCAGTTTGGTTTTTATTGATTGTAGAATAGGGGAACTTGCTTTTCAACATGACAGCCATGTCAGTATTGAGCACATAATGGTGGTATGTATTCTAACACTTCCATATTGTGTTTTTAGTCCAAGAAATGAGCAGGCACACCTATGAGACAAGGAATACACCATCCTTCAAAGGGACAAAGGCAACAGGCTGAAAAACCTATCGGGAATGTCTGTTGGCCCTCTGGCCAGCTCAAGATTACCATAGACTGACTAGGACTCTAGATTAATTCAATCTTCCGAAATGAATTCTGGACAGAGGACATTTACCACAACAAACAAATGACAATGCCTATTGTATCTTATCAGTGGTGTGACATTCCTTGACATGCCAAAGAGGTATGGTCATCAGGATGATTACATCTCTCAGGATATATACAAGGGGCCATGGACCTCAGGGACTTTTTGGAAAGTAAACATGGACTTGTTATCTCTTCAGCTCTGATGGACTTTTGTCCTTATGTGTAATTGAGTGCACACATTATGTGGATTATGTAATTGAGTACATACATTATATCAGGGGTTCCCAACCTTTTCAAGCTGGGGCCCAGGTCATGCTCTTTCAGTCAGTTTTGAGGGCCAGATGGTCATTTTGCCCTGCCTGCACCATGGGGTGGCCATTTAGTCCCAATAGCTTCAAAGGGGTGGTCATTTTGTTTCTTGAATGCCCTTGGAGAGGCAGGGGGCCACATGAAATGTCACCACTGGCTGGATCTGGCCCATGGGCCTTGGGTTGGAAACCCCTGCCTTTTGTGGATTATGTAATTGAGTGCATACATTATGTGGATTATGCTTATATGTGCTTATGTAATTGTTCAAACATAGAAATGTTTTGTAACCTTTATTGTTGGTGATAAATGCTTGATCATATGGTATAACTTCCCCTACCCACATGACAAGCTGCAGCTAACCCCTCATCTTTTTGTACCCTTATATACTTGTGTATCAATATACCTGGTTTTGAATTGTTCTGGCTGACCGCATTTTGGGGCAGTCCTGTGGCGGCATTTTCATTGCATAAATATTCTTGGGCCATAGGCAATAAAAAAAAAATTCCTCCACAGTTTATTGCTTATAGGTCATGACTCCATCTCAGCCAGAGGGTTTTGAATCTAAATAAATTAAATGATAACAAAACATTTTCTTTTAAGTTAATTGACTAATATGTCTTTCCAGGGCTTTTGCACCCAACGCATTGTGGGTGATCCAGACTCTGGATTTCACGTATTACAGGTAAGCCCCCCCCCCCGCAAGAGGGCACCCCCAGAATTTCAGGTATAAGTTATTGCAAGGTCTTCTACATAAAACTGGATCATTTGTTCTCCATGTTCACTCTATGTTCCCAATTCATATATTCCAGCAAAATCTCTGTAGGTTTCTTGCTTTACCTCACCATTAAATCCCCCACTATGACATACAGTTGTTGCTCTTTGTATGTTTTATAACCACTCAGAGTTTTCCAATATAACTTGCATTTTAAAGTTTAAACTTACACAATTTATATTGACATAAAATATTTTAATATCTTCTGTGTTTTCTTTTATCTGCATTTGAGTCATACACTTGTGTGATGTTGATATTGTGGGGTTTCACTTTAGCTGTGTAACCATCATCTGGTTTGACAATCAAACTTCTAAGAGATGAAATCACAGGAAAAGAATATCATTTTGACACTTCAGGCTTAAATGGATTCTTACTTCATTCACTTTGAAATGTCGATAGGAAGCTTGCACTGGCCTGAATGGCCATTCAGATAACAAATCTTTGCTTCCTTCCTTTGGCTTCTTCTTTGCTTTCTCTTATGCATTAGCAATTAGTTTTTATTCCCACAAAAAACCATACAAAAGGGAATTAATTAATTTGGTCAAAGACAATTTAAGGTCACCTTTCTGCATGGTATAATAAGCACAGTCACAGGAGAGTGTACTGTTCTCCCACTATGATATCCTTTGGACAATTTACTCATGTCCTGGCATTATTAAGCCACTTCATGATCTGGGCAAAGATAACTTTGTGCTGTTTGAATGGAGGTGAGCAGACTAGATGTGATTTAGCTCCTCTCCCGTCCTCAAGTGCCTTCAAGTCTATGACCCCAGACCACCCCTTAAGGGCAGGGCCAAAGATACACATACAATAAACAATTCGGTATGAAGTACTTTTATATATGAATAACTTTTATACCTTTCCTGATAATACACAGTGTACTTTTTAAATGCTGAATTATATTCAGAAATGGGCATGAACTCAGTGCATGTCAGGAACATATAAAACTGCTTATATCAGATCAGGTTGTTTGTTCATCTAGCCTATGATTTTCTGTTCCATGGATGAGGAACCAGACGTGGCCAGTGCATATTTGCCAAATAGTCCTAAGCATCTGCCTGCTATCTCTGCTAAATGACTGAAAATAATAACAACTCATCATCATCATCATCATCATCATCATCATCATCATCATCATCATCATCATCATCATCATCATCATCATCATCATCATCATCATCGAGTGGAAGAAAAAGAGTTTGACAAGATCATGAGGATTTGTGAACTGAAGTACAGCATCTCCTGGAGAAAAGAGCAACAGTGATACCAGTAGTGAACAATCCCCAAAAAATTTGGAAAAAATCTGAGTGTGATTGGCATTGGTAAGCGGCATTGCAGAGAGTAGAAGTACTAGATAACAGCTACATTATCAGGTGATACCTCAGTGACTCTTGGGTCCAAGGCTAGGACCCAAGCAGTGGAGCTCCAAAACCTCTGGTGGGCCATGTACAGTGTACACCTCTGATAATAATAATATTAGTATGCAATTGTGTCAATTCTGACTTATGCCGATCCTTTCCAGGGTTTTCTAGGTAGAGAATAGACAAAGGTGGTTTGGTATTTCTTTCTTCTGAGCACCCAGGGATTGTGCAGCTTGCCCATGACTTCAGACTGGCTCTTCTTCTTGAAGGCACAGTGGGAATTGAACTGCCAACCTCAGGCTCTGCATTCCGATATTTAGAGGTATTTAAACCCTAAATATCCTGCTTTGACCTGAGCTGTGCTTTGAAGATAGAAACTCTGCCACCATTGAATTGAACCGTACTTTGCTATATTAGGGATAGCTCCTCAAGAAACATGTATAAAATTTAGCTGTGCTTTGCTTATTGGGAAAAAGTCCAAACAAATCAGAATTACATCTGCCCATTCTGCCTTTTCATTGCCCTTGATAAACAACCTCCTTAGCCTTGTCCTGTTCCTAGTGGTTTTAGTACCACTCAATTCAGAAATGCAGCCCATGTGATCCTTTTCAAATTGATATTAAGATCCTGGGCCAAATACAGCCCTGAAATCCACAATTGGCCTACAGTACATACAGAACACATTTATTCTAATTGAACATTTATATTTCAGCTATAAAAGGGACTGTGGTGGCTTAGTGGTTAATATGCTGAACTTGATGAACGGAAATGGCAGGTCAGCAGTTTGAGACCTGAGTGCTGCACGAGGGAGGGAACCTCTATCTCTGCCCCAGCTCCTGCCAACCTAGTAGTTCAAAAGCAAGAAATTGCCAGTAGATAAATAGGAACCACTTCATTGAGAAGGTAAACAGCATTCTGTCCAGTCCCGTGTCCAATTATGCTTGGCACATGTCCACAGAAACGTGCAGATGCAGACAGTGCTGGCTCTTTGGCTATAAATGGAGATGAACACTGCACCCTAGAGTTAGATACAACTGGCTTTTGAATAAGGGAGACCTTTATCTTTACCTACTTCAGTTACAAGCATGTGCACTATTTTGCAGCATAGTTTTAGATTAAGTAAATAAAATATTCAATCTAGCAATCATGGCAAATACCCAAAATAAAACAACAGTTCATTTGCACCCGATGGTAATATAGACTAGTGTTTGGCTAAGCCTGACACCTTCTCTGACAAATTTTGCAAAATTCAGAACTTTGGTATACTTTTCTTCTAGCAGATACTACTGTAGTACACATTCTTGCCAACAAACTAGGGAACAGATGCTGCACTGTTATAAATTTGCTTTGGGTCACTTGAGTAGTTTTCTTAAGGATATTTAAAGGTTCTTCAAGAGTCAAAGGACCTTATTCAAACTACAGCCATTTTCACATGGAGCTGGAAGCAATTCTTCTTTTCAGGGCTTCAGATTCATTTCATACAGTGTCTGAGGAAGCATGATAGTTGGGGGGGGGGAATTGCACAATTATTTGTCGATAACATATGTATCAACACAGATGGTGCTATGTGTTACTTTCTTCTGGCTTATATTAGGCCTGTGTTGGGGTATCAGGCTAGCGGGCAGAGTCCCACCTCACCCCAGCAACCTTGCGCCCCTGAGTGTAGGCAGAAATTTATTTGTATTTATTTTTATTATTATTTTCCACAAGAGGCGGCTAGAGCAAGATGGGGAGAGCTCTTGATTGACTTTGTCTCCTGAAGGGAAAGGGGAGAGAAAGGCATGGGGTAGGGGATAGGGGTGGCGGTGAGAGGGAGAGAAGCCAAGCCAGCTTCTCCCGTGGTTGGGGGGGGGAGCAGGAGGGAAGCTGCCTTGGGATGTTCTCCTCTGGGAATGTTGTGTGGAGTGTGTGTGTATGTGGGGGTGGAGGGCCCTCATTTCTAGGTTTGTCAGCCCTCGAGGACACTCTCCAAACTTTTGGAGGAGTTATGAGAAGCCCAGCTGAGGGTAGGCTGCTTGGAGGCCCCCGGCACAGCCTTGTGGCTCTGAAGAAGCCCTGGTGCAAAGGCAGATACACTGAGCCAGAGGAGGTGGAGGCAGTGGCGGTGCCTTCTCCCCAGCCCCCAATGAGGTGGGTGGAACCACCTCGGAGAGGAAGCATCGTTCTGAGCAGTGGCATTGGGTGGGAGGCTTGGAGCTTTGGCTGCCTGTCTTGGGGGGTGGGCAGGAAGGGCAATTTGCTACATGCACAGGGCGCAATCCTAAGATGAGGCTTCCTTTTCCCCTTGATCTTCTTCCTCGCAGGTGGGGTGGTGCTCAGTCCCTTTCCTGATGTTTTTGTGTCCCTTTTCCCCCTGATGGATTGAGGGGATGGCTTAGTGGTTAAGATGCTGAGCTTGATGACTGGAAGGTCAGCAGGTCAGCAGCTTGAGACCTGTGTGTTGCACAACAAAGTCAGCTTCCATTGTCTGTCCCAGTTCCTGCCTACCTAGCTGTTCCAAAGCTAGAAATTGCAAAAAAGAAACAGGTACCAATTTAGTGGAAAAGCTAACAGCATCCACTGCACTCCAGTGTCTAGTCATGCCTTCTGCATGACCACTCGAGTCTCGAACTGCTGACCTGCTGAGTCATCAAGCTCAGCATCTTAATCACTAAGCCATTGCAGTCCTTCGGTGGGAAAAGGGACATAGAAACATCAGGGAAGGGACTGAGCTGCCCATCAGGGGAAGGAAGGAGGCCTTGTCTTAGGATCATGCCCAGACTGAGGAAGGAATCCAGATGGAGGGAGGGAAGAGACTCAGGACACATTTACCCTCAACGGGTGTCTCTGCTCAACCTTCCATTTCGGTCTCCTCTGAATATGGGGCAGCAGGGCTGCGCTACATCCTGGCCCACAAAGGAGGGGCCACCAGCCCTGGGCCCTTGATGCCTCTTCCTCCCCCTCAACCACAGTTATTTTATGATAAATAATGCCTGGCCATTCTAACCACCCCCTCTCTCACACACAAAGAGCACTTTCGTCCCTAGGCTTCCTTCGTTTTGAATATGGAGAGCAAACTGGACACCCTTTTATTTATTTTTTAAATGAAGAATAAGATAAAATTTGCCCAAGGCTCAGCTTGCTCGAAAGCCAGTCATATCCGACTCTAGGGTTCAATGCTCATCTCTGTTTATAGCCAAAGAGCCAGCACTGTCTGCGCCTGCAGACATTTCCATGGACGTGTGGCAGGCATGCCTCAACACTGGAGTTCATGGAATGCTATTTACCTTCCCATCAAAGTGGTCCTTATTTATCTACTTGCAATTTCTTGCTTTTGAACTGCTAGGTTGGCAGGAGATGGGACAGAGACAGGAGCTCACTCCATTGTACAGTAACCAGGGATCGAACTCCGACCTTCCAATCAGCGAGTTAACCACTTGAGCCACTGTAGTCCCTATGGGGCAGTATAGAGGTGTAATTGCTATTGCTAGATCTGTCCAGCCCAGGGTAATTCTGTCAATCATCCCTTAGCTTAAGCTAGATAGGAATGATGGGAGTTGTAGTGCAACAACCTCCCAAAGGCTGCTTGTTCCTAACCTCTGGTTGAACACAGCCATGCCCTGAGCTCCCTCCAATGTGGAAAGGGGTTGCCAAAGGGCGCAAGGGACCTGGGTTTCCTCCAGCTAGCCCTTAGCTCTCCTTTGTTGGTCTGGAAGGAGGGTTTTTTTGGGGGGGAGGGGGCATGGAGGTAACAGGAATGTATGGGATTCCTCCCTCCTCAAGAGCTGCCCTCATCACTCCCTGTCCAGCGCCCTTTTAATTTACCCAGCACGGGTTAGGTTATATAATATGATTCAATTATTACACTTTGTTCTTTTGTTTAGTGTCTTTTTATAAGATTTCCAGTACAATTATATTTCTTGTTTTGAATCTCCAGATTGATATTATGTATCAACATACCGTTGAAACTTCCTCAAAGAGGTGGATTGAGTTGAAAATGTTAACAATTACTAGGATGCTAAGATATCAATGAGAAACAAAAAATCGGCCAACAAGTAGAAACTGAAATTGAAGATTTGACTCAACCTTGAACCACAACTGCCACCAAGTTCAATGAAGCAAAGGAGAGTCAAGAGTCAAGAAAAAGAACATTACATAATGGATGGCCGAGTGCTATTTATAATTAGAATACTTCGTATAATTTATTTATCTTTTCCTCCTTTGGAAAAAATTGCAGTTATTGATTATGCTTCATTTGCTGTCTACATTAATTGTATCCCTGGGTTTTTTTCATATTAAAGTGGTGTATGTATCAGCTTTTAGTAATGTGACAAGCGGAGGGACAGCAGATTTATTTTGCACTCTGCCATTATGAATTGAATTCTGTTATCATGAATTTGGCCATCATTCTCCAGCATCTTCCATTTTTACTCTTCCAACTGTTTAATGGGCAAGCTATTTGAAATGGGATGACATTTTGTGATGCTGCCAGACGAGCTCATCTGTGTAATTATGTGACTCCCAACCATTCCACTAAGTGAAACTCCTTGGCCAGAATCCTGTTGGGTTCATAGAGTGTGGACCAGCAGCCACACAAAATGCTGTGTTTCTCCACATGTTGTGATGCGGTCTCTGGCTCAGAAGAGAATAAACAAAAAGTGCATAGAAGGCAAATTCTGTAAAAATGTGTATATGAAGGAAATAAGTGCAAAACATTTGTCCATTAGGGAAAAGTATCCTCTGAGTATGCATATTGCTAGGGAATGTGGCAAGTGAAAAATCAATGCCAATCTTCTGTGACATTTAGAAAAATTACAGAATGATGCAGACATTAGACCAGCAATCCTCAACCGACAGCCCATGGGCTGGATTCGGCCCATGGCATCAAATCATCTGGCCTGCAAACTCACTGTGGCCATGGGTGGTGCCATGGGTGCCACCTCAATTCTTGTCCCTTCACTCCCTTGTCCCTGGGAAAGTGAGGAAGGGGAGGCAGGTGGCAGTGGAAGTGACAAAACGGTGGAAGTGATGGAGCAGCGGATGCAGTGGTGGGATGTCAAAATTTTTACTACCCCACCGTGATGTCATCACAGTGTGGGCGGAGCTGATGTCATGGGCGGAGCCAATGTCATGATGTCATAACATGACCGGGCCAAAGAAAAAATAATAAAAAATAATAATAAAATAATAAATCATAATAAATCATAATAAATCATAATAAATCATAATAATAAAATAAAATAAGCACACACACACCCCTCAACCCACCCACAACACAAACCTGTAAATAAATTTAAATAAATAAATAAATAAAATAAAAAATACATTAAAATACACCCACCCACCCACCCCAAACACAAATCAAACAGAGCTTTTAAACCAGAATTTAAAGCTTATTCTGGTTAATCTTTCTCACACTAGGTCAGCTGGAAGGAACTACAGAATGAACTCTCCACAAGATGGCTTCATTTTGGCACTTTTCAACTTTTCAACAGTTAAAGAAATTAGTTCTCTAGGATAATATACCTTAATGTAAATGAAAAACAGCTGTACCACCTTAAGGGTTCTCCAATTGGAACAGCAATTGGAACAGCACAGGTCTAGCTTATTGATGAGGTAACTCCAAGACTTTGCTTAACAACCCCAAGCCAGGCCTGCCGGCCGCCAGGCCTTTTTAGAAACTGTGGTAGTGCATCAATATAGGTAAAGGTATTAAATACACATTAAAATACACACAGACACACCACATCAAAGGGTGAGTCACTTACCCTGGGGAGCAGGCTATAGGGAGCTTCAAGCTAGCAGCTTCTCTTCCTCCTCCCTGCTTGGGAGGACAGCAAGGAGGCCGTGCATACATGCCAAGCACTGTAGGCATGCATGCACACCAAGTGCTTGGCGCGCATGCGCAGTGGGGGAACCAGTGAAAAGGTAAGCCCCGAAGGTGGTTTCCCCCAAAAGCTGCTACTGGTTCTCCATGACACTGGGAAAAGTTACTACCGGTTCTAGAGAACTGGTGAGAACCTGTTACATCCCATCACTGAGCGGATGTGATGAAGCGGCAGTGAGGATGAAGCAACAATGGTGGTGATAAAGCAGCAGCAGCAGAAACAGAAGAATGTAGGAAGGAAGGCTGACCACCCCCTCCCAAAGCTCCCCTTTCCCCGCTGACCCAGGGAGGGGAGGGGGCTCCAGGAGAGTCTGGTCTGCTGGGGGGGGGGGAGAGGAAAGCTACTTTTGCCAGCTTTCCTTTCCCTGCTGAGCCAGCCCTATCTATGGGTGGTCAGACACGGCTGACTGTCCCATCCCAGGGCTTTCCTTTTCTCACTGAGCCACATCTCTGATATGCTAAAATGAAGCAATCTTTAGTGAGTTTGTTCTACAGTTTATTTTGCCTGACCTAGTGTGAGAAAGAGTAGCTGGCAACACTAGGTGTTACTAGGGTACGTCTGTCACCTTGCTTGACCACACCATTCTCCCTTTGACCCCCTTAATTTGATGTATAAAAATCATGCCTGTAAGTTTCAGTATTTGTCTGAAGAAGTGGACATGATCCACGAAAGCTAACAATAAAAATAAAGTAGTTAGTCTTTAAAGTGCTACAGTGTTTTTTATTTTATTTTTATTTTTTAAAAAATTTTGTTTATTTATTTTGTTTTCTGATAGGGTACGAGAGAGAGTGTATTTGTGTGTGAGAGAGAGAGAGCAAGAGAGAGAGCGCAAGTGTGTGTTCTTCTTCTGTGTCTAGGCCAGATGTGAAACTGTAAAAATGTCTGAGGGTGTGGACTTGATCCACAAAAGCTCTCTTTTAAATATCTGATAATCCTTCAGATGCCACAACTTTTTTGTCTTTGTTTTGCTTGCTCTCAGATATGCCAAAATGAAACCACCAGTGATGGGATGTAACAGGTTTGCACCAGTTCGCCAGAACTGGTAGTAACTTTTCTCAGTGTCCCGGAGAATCGGTAGCAGCTTTTGGGAAGAACCACCTTCGGGGCTTACCTTTTCACAGGTTCCACTACTGCGCATGCGCACCAGGCAATTGGTGTGCATGCACTCCTACAGTGCTTGGCACATATGCGCGGCTTCCTTGCTGTCCTCCCAAGTGGGGAGGAGGAAGAGACGCTGATAACCTGAAGCTCCCTATAGCCTGCTCCCCAGGGTAAGTGACTCACCTTTGGATGTGGTGTGTCTGTGTGTATTTTAATGTGTATTTAATACCTTTACCTATACTGACGTACTACCACAATTTCTAAAAAGGCCTGGCGGCCTGGCTTGGGAGTTTTAAGCAAAGTCTTGGAGTTACTTCATCAATAAGCTACACTTGTGCTGCTCCAATTGCTGTTTGTGTTGTGGGTGGGTGGATGGATGGGTGGGTTGAGGGTTGTGTATGTCTGTGTGTGCTTTTAATTTTATTTATTATTTTTATTTTTTATTTTTTCTTTGGCCCCGTCCACAACATCATGACATTGGTTTCGTCCATGATGTCATGACATCATGATGTTAGCTCCGCCCACACTGTGATGACATCACGTGGGGTAGTAAAATTTTTGACACCCCACCACTGGAAACCACGTTTGTTGAGTTCATTGTGCAGTTTCTTTCACTGGACCTAGCGTGCAAAAGAGTAGCTGGCAACACAAGGCGTTACTAGGGTGTGAGAGTGTGTGTGTGAGAATGAGAGAGTATTTGTGTGTGTGTGTGTGCGAGAGAGTATATTTGTGTGTGTGTGTGTGTGTGTGTGAGAGAGAGAGAGAGAGAGTAAGTGAGCGAGTGAGTGAGTGAGTGAGCATGTGTGTGTTCTTCTGTGTCTGAGGGACAGTGAACCAACCGGTGGCTTAAAAAGAGTGAGGACTTTTCCTACATTTATCCATAATTGTATGCAGAAAAATATAGGCAGGCAGGCATACATGAAAACAGGCAGATATATATAAGTGGCAACCCAATGTAACTCCTCCTTGTTAAAGTCCCCCTATCCCACCCAATTAGTTAGAGTTTACTTCAATGTTATGAAAGAAAATTGTGTTAATAGTAGAGCCTGAACATTTACACCTCAGACTGCAGCTTCTAGAACCGGGGTTCTCAACCTACAGTCCACAGGCCAGATGTGGGCCTTGGTGCCATTTCATGTGGCCCACCACCACCTCTGCCACAGCCAGAAGTGCCATGTGTGGTTACTTTTTAATGTACAGGCCGCCCCATTGTGCAGACACAGCAAAATGGCCATCCAGCCCCCAAAGCTGTCTGAGGGAGCATGACCTGGCCCTCGGCTTGAAAAGGTTGAGAACCCCTGTTCTAGAACATCTTAGTCAAAAGATATATCAAAAAACAAAAACAGTGCAGCCCTTTAAAGACTAACTGCTACATTTTAAATAGCTTTCCTGGATCAAGTCCACTTCATCAGACACAGGAGTGAAATTTCAAGGCATGAGCATATATACACTAGATACGGAGGTAAAGAGTAATCAATCAGAATGACAGATAAGCATGCATATCAATACAGCTTCCCCCAGCTAGCAGTAGCAGATGATCTCTGGTTTGTTATTTGGATTAGCTCTCAATGTGCCCTTTTCAATTTTAAAAGTGGAGCCTTGAAAAAAAACCCCACCAAAAAAAACCCCCCACCAAAAACATCAATTCTGCTACTGTTTTGTTTTTGCTTTTTCATTTTTGTTTTCTGATATGCCTGAACCACAGACTAACAAGGCTACTACAGTATTTAAAAAAATAGTCAAAAGAGTCACGGATCATGTTATTTGGGCAATTCTAGGAGTAGTTATTCAAGAAGAAAACATCACTTGTTCCTAAGAAAAATACATCCATGAGTTTTCTATGCATCTCTACTGTGCAAGGCCCATTTAATTTAGTAATACCTGAAGGAAGAGTTCAAGCAGCCTATTTATCACTGTTTTGTACCCTTTTCCATGATCAAAAGAGTCAACAGCAATGTAAAAAATAACAAGCAGAAGCTCCTAATTTATACTCCTCACTCCCTATTGTCTTCTGCTGTCATTTCTGCCAGTTCTTCCTTTCCTCAGGGTAGCACCTTGCAAAAGTTCTTGAAGCCAAGTGATGATAAAATGGAATTTGATGGTCTTGAAAGACCAAAGGATCGTATAGAACTGTAGAGCTTGAAGGGGCCCTAAGGATCATTAAGTATAACCTCTTCTCAAAGCATAACACAGTATGGTTCATAACATCCGAACATTGAAAAACTACATTTTGGACTCCCATAGGCCTTTAGCCAACATTGATTTCTATGACTTCAGCTATTTGTGAACTGGTTAGAAGCTAAGCATTCTCACAATTGCACCATTTATTCAGAGTCCTTTGTTTACATATCTGTGAGCTCTTATCCAACTAAGGGTGGCTTCACCTACTGGCACATAGAAAGGCAAAACAACTGACCAAAACACTGACTACATGTTTTACCTTATAGCTTTGTTTCTATAAGTGCTTAATACTTATTTTAGGAAGGAAGGAATTTGAGTCAGCTGATAGGCTAAAAGAGTATCACATGGCATATTTCAAATCCAGGTAGAATTTGGCCAATGAGATATTGCAACCTTAATCAACAAGAAACAGAAAGGATAAAAGAGGATACAATTTTGCATAATCCTGGTATGTGCTAATTACAGATGTAGTGTTAGAAATCATTACTATAAATGCAATGCATATGGACTGAAGAATAGACATGCAAATTGCATTTTTCCTTTACAGGGACTATATCAAATCAATTTTCTGTCATTTTGCCAAGAAAGCAAGGTTGACTGTCATGTGCAGAATTATCAGTGTAAAACATTCCTTTTAGTCCAGTCATTTTGAAGAAGGCCTTAGGGTAAAACATAGCAAGCGGCTGTGAGCAGCATGCCATATTCTGAAGAGTATTTCCTAAAGCGGCCTTTTGTAAGAATTATGTCTTCAAATGAAATTCACCTTGTGAAGCAATAACAGCTAACTTTTGTATATTTCAGGACAATTTTAGCTGAAGTATGCTGTTTAACAGCCCGTCATCTAGGGCAGCAGTCCTCAACCACCGGGCCGTGGACCAATACCAGGTCATGGGCTGTCCTGAACCGGGGTGCTGGGAGTCCTGATGGCAGCCTTCTGCCATCAACATGCTCTGCTGGATCTTCCCGGTGAAAAGAGTGAGAGCACAGGGTGGCCAGGCCCCTCCTCTACATTGCTTAACTATGGTGGGGCTCTGCCCCCCCCCCCCCCCGTGTGCAGTGTGATACATCACTGTTCAAGGCAAAAGGTATGGCTAGCAGGTGGCTGGGCCCATCCTCCTTGTTTTTGAGATACAGTGGGGCTCCTCCTCCCTTCCCTTCTTTTCCAACTACACTATGTTGTCTCTATGTCAGGTTATATACTAGAAACCCCTTTGGGCAGAAACTTTTCTGCTGGTACTCTGTAAAGTGACATGCACAATGATAGTGCTATATAAACTGTAAATAAAAAGCAAAACAGCAGCAGCTTTCTGCTTTTACATGCTAACTTTTAATTTCACCTTGAAAAACAATATCCACTTTCATCCCCTCCCCAGTATAATGTGTCCATGTTTCTTCTTTCCCTCTCTACATTATTTCACTTCCTCCCAATCTTGTACCCACATTTCTTCCTTTTTACCCCGACTTTCTTTCCCTCTTTTCTTTAGAGAAAATTATAAACTAACACCATAGCTGTCTGCTCTCTCTGTCTGTACACACATATGTGTGTGTCCTAAGAACTTTGCTCTTGACAAGTTTCAAACCATTTGTTTTCTACAGAAGTAACACAAAATGACTTTTAAAAAATAGCAAGGAAGAAGCATGAATATCATTCAAAACATGATGAATGAAAAATTCATAATAATCACCCTGTCATTTGTATAAATTATTCCAAAAATTAGAATAAAATTCCCAATTATATTTCATATGTCTGTCTGTCCATCTTTCCTTCATTACTAGTTGGAAAGAGGCTACTGGCCATTGTCTAGTTGTCATTATCTCCTCCTCCTCCTCCATATCCAGGCCAGGCCACATTGTTCTCTGCTACATACAGTACACTGAAATTGATTAGGTTGAACAAATAGTGGAAATTTGTGTGGCTAGAGGTCAGTGCTCTGCAGTGTGATGTGTGTCTGGAAAATGACATGAGGCCAGTGCAGTTGCCATAATGCACACACTTTCTGAACTTGAGCATTAAATCTGAGCTGCTTGGTATCATCTTTCCTGGATGATTTTACGCACACACTTAAAAATATGCACATAAGATTTTATCTGGAAAGAGTGCATCACCATTTAATTATTGTGTTTACCTGTTTTCTTCTTACCTGTGAGAATGGTTCAGAGCAAGGTCAGGCTTCCTCATCTTCAAGTAGCAAATTACAAGCTTTGTTTCGATGAAACTTGCAATGCTTGAGATATCTTTCGGATAGGCTTCAAAAGGCTTCCCTAGAGCGGCACCTTTGCTGCAAAGCTTGCAAGAAGGAAAGAAAGGGAAAAAGGGACACTTATCACTATTTATTTATTAAAAGTATTTATTAATCACGATTCAGTCAAAAAAGGCTGACAAATGACATATAGTAAACATTCCTTTGAAAATGATAGCAATTTAAAGAGCCATTTTGATGATATAGAGCTGTGTGATGAACAGACTGCAATTTCAGACCTTCTCATATTTGCAATGCCTGTAACCTTTAAACAACCATGTAAGGCAAATCCTTCCAAAAGCTAATTTGAATGATATGTGTGTAACTCATGGACTAAAGCAAACCCTCCAACAAGTCATCACTGCAGAAGTGCATCTCTATGAAAATTAAGTGTGCGAACTGTCCCAACAGATTCTGAATTCCAGAAAATTTTAAACACACACATTGATCTCCAGTTAACTTTCAAGCCACAAGAATGTTGATTAAAAGTACATATGTACCTACAAGAAAGGGACTGCAGTGGCTTAGTGGTCAAGACACTGAACTTGATGACCAGAAATTTGGCAGGTCAGCAGTTCAAGACCTGAGTGCTGCACGACAGAATGGGTGTCCATCATCTATCCCACCTCCTGCCAATCTAGCAGTTCAAAAGCAAAAATTGCAAGTAGATAAACAGGTACCACTTCAGTGGGAAAGGTAACAGCATTCAGTGCACTCTGGCTTATTACATGACCATGGAAATGTCTATAGATACAGATGCTGTCAACAGAGATAAACACTGTACCTTAGAGTCAATTTTGACTGGCTTTTTAGCAAGGGAGATCTTTACCTATGTACCTACAAATATGAAGATTTTTCTCATATGAAGAAAATCTGCTGGAATAAATCCAGCCAATATAAATAAAGTTCAAACAAACATTTCAGGTGGGAAAAGAACCTCACCAGTCAAGTTGGTAGTACCCTTTTATTCTCTAAAAGCAGTGGTTCCCAAACTTTTCGGACCGCGGACTGGTCACATGGTTAAGTGGGCAGGTCATGTGGTTCCTCCCACTGGAAGCAGAAGTAAAATGCACCAGCAGCAAAACGCTGCTGTAAATGCACCCATGACTATAACCGCATTTACAACAGCATTTTGCGCATGCACAGGTGCATTTAATTTCTGTTTCCGAGAGCGGTGTGGGCAATGCATGCTGGATTATTTGGTGCCATGGGCCTGATCTGGCCCATGGGCCATACTTTGGGAACCTGTGCCTAAAAGAGAAGAAACTAAAGTGGTCATGCTAAAAAGTTATACTAAGCAGTTTGATTCCAAGTTTGCCCCTAAAAGACTGATTAAATCTAAATATATTTATCCTTTATTTGTATAAGCCAAAAGATAAGCCTCATTCAATGTGATTGTGGTGTATTGCATTTGTACCTAAGGTTCAAAACACTAGGAAATGACCAAACAAATTCTTGTAATATTGTGACTGTGTTATGACAGAAATGAATCTGTTGGTATTCAATGAAATCCAATGTACATCTCATCTTAAGTTATCTAGTTGCTGCCTATAACAGACAGCAAAATGAGCAGAGGAGGAGCTCTGATTCCCAACAGTCATGGAGGTAGAAGAGGCCATGCCAGATGTACTGGTTGTGAAGGTGCACCATGTCAATATCCTCAAGGCTGTGGCAGTCCATTGCAGTCCTGATGTTGAATCCTGCACATATCATTTCCTGTGCGCCGCTGGGGATGTCTCTGAGATCATACTGTGTGGGTCACTTCATGGCAAGCTGGGATCCACATTAAACAAATTAACACCAATGACATATTTCCTGATTCGAAGGGCAATGCATTCTTGGATATGAGTTGCAGTCAACGACAATAACAGACAAAATCAACTTGCCCAAAGCTGGATGACTTGGAATGGTGACAACATTCTGAAGTCTCTTAGTCAGAATTGTGAAATTGAGCTTCATATCAGGATCACATTTGCCATTGTTAAAGTAAAAGGATGATGTTGATCTATGCTAAATTTGGGGACATTTGGTCAAATATTTTTAAAATTATAATAGGCCTAAACAGAAATACGTACCTTTGAGTATCTAAGAGGAAATTAACACAAACTTTCCTTTCTTATTAGCTCAAAATATTTACTATTTAAAGTACTCTTTCCTTCTCCATTAGCTGTTTTTGGTGATCTGAGCTCCTTATCGGTTGCCTAGCATTCATTTCTTGGGAACAGAAAATCTCTTATCACCTTGTTTAAAAGATATTTCTTTAATGTCTCAGAGTTTGCTCTTGCACCTTGATTTTTACTTGAGATGAACAAAGGAACTGTCACTGGGAAAAGTGATAGATGTTGTCTTGCTTGTTTCTGAAGATACGCATACAGTTTTGAGTTCTCAGTATCTAAAAAACCCTGAAAAGGATTGCAAATCAAAATCAATTTGATAAATGTTATTATTTGGCTGTAAATAGAGATGAGCACTGCCCCCTAGAATTGGAAATGATTGGCTTTCAAGCAGGGGAGACTTTTACCTTTACCATTGGTGTGCAAGGGTATGCTTGTGTGGCTTCTTGGTTCAGGCACCAGAATACCAAAATGAGGAATTGTATGTCTCAGTTGTACTATCAAGGATAGTGCTGTTTTGCTGGGTAACTAGAACCTGGCTATTCTTCAGGGATTTCCTGTTTGTGCTCTATGGTAAATGTCTTTAATACCGTAGCTGTTTATAAGACCACCATAAATTTTCAGGGAAGGGATAACAACTTTTGTAGCTTGCTGTGCTTCAGTGTGAGTTAAATCTTTCTACTGAGATAGATGAATTAGCAACAGATACCTAGAAAACTTGTTGAAAAACAGCCCCGACAATTGGTTTGGTTTGGGTGAGAAGTGGTTAATAGATGTAAAAGAGAGTGAGCTTGTGGGAGTTTCCCTTGCTTGGTGTCTCTTTGTGAATAGTAGTGAATGCAAGAGGGGATCCTATAGACCAGGGGTCCCCAACCTTTCCCGCACCATGTACCAGCTTCATGCGAAACAACTTTTCCACAGACCAGCAAGTGGGGGTGGTGGGTCCAGGCGGTGCATGCGCACAACAAAATACTGTATGACAAAATGCACACTGCTGCAGCCCAAAAACAAGGAGAAGGGGCCAAGCCACCTGCCAGCCATACTGCTTGACTTGGACAGTGAGGCATCATACTGCCCACAGGTGAGGGGCAGAGCCCTGCTGTGGTAAAGCAATGTGGAGGAAGGGCCTGGCCACCTGCTCATCTGATGTGTCTGAAGCCCATGTCCCTGCCCCACCCACTAGGCAGACCCAGCGGAGCATGCTGAGGGCAGAAGGCTGTCACTGGGCCTCTGAGCACCCCCACTACTGAGGCCCTGTTTGGGACCAGTCCACAGGCCTGTGGTTGGGGACCCCTGCTATTTACTGTCCTGACTGCTGACCATTGTGTTGTCAACCTTCAGACTTGCCTTTTCTGTGTAATGTTTGGCATTCTTTTTCTTGTTGGCAAAGCAGGCACATTGTTGCCCAGCAATATTGGGGCATTTCCTGGCATTTTGAATCATGGATACAGAGACAATATACCCCACATTCATAAACTGTTTTTTGATGGATTGAATTTTAACAAATAACACCTGACGTAGCTTTCTGGGATACCAAGGAAAAGGTCAGGAATCAAAAATTCTGAATATGCTTCCATGTCATTTGATGGAAAAGCCATCTGTGCCCAGAGCTTTTCCACTCCTTAAAGTTTTGGTAGCTGTTTTAATCTCTTCTATTTTTAAGGGAGGAGGCAAAAATTAAACTTGATTAAAAAAAAATACTATATATGCTGGCGTATAAGACTACTCCCCCCCCCCCGAAAAACATGCCTCCAAGTGGGGTGTGTGTGTGTGTACGCACTTTAGTTGGGAGAGACATAGCTGCCCATAGTGGCCTCCTGATGCTCGCCTGGTGCCCATAGTGGCCTCCCGATGCCCGCCTGGTGCCCATAGTGGCCTCCCGATGCCCACCCACCTCATTCTACATACCATCCAGTATCACGCGGTATCCAGTGAGGCTGCGGCGAGCATCAGCAGCAAGACAGGGGTGCCAGCCTTTTCGGGGTGACTGGCCCGTTCTGCTCAGCAGGAAGCAGTGGTGCTCCGCCCCACCCCTTGTCTACACAGAGCTTGCACATGCGCACTTGCACACTAGTGCCGGCCACAGGGAGATGTTGAAATCAATCTGATGTTCTTTTATGTTTTATTTGGTGTGTGGAAGGTGTGCGGATGAGGGGGTAGTCTTATACGGCGAGTATATAACAAACTCTATATTTTGAGTGGAAATGTTGGGGGGTCGTCTTATATGCCCAGTTGTCTAATACGCCGGCATATACGGTAATAATAATATGTTCCTTTGATCTTCACCATTTGTATAGTGCTGAATAAAAACATTAAAATTCCAAACAGTAGTACAAATATTGATGCAGCACAAATATTATCCTATTCTCTTCTAATAAACAAAATATAATTACATTTTTAAAATAAAAAACCATCTTTGTTAATATTTATCTGCTATTAATTTATCTGCTTTGTTTTAATTTATCTGCTACTTGATCTCCCCCACAATTTCAATATTTCTCACATAAACAGGTTAATGTAAACTCATTTAAATGCTATCATCACCCTGACAAAAGTTTGCATAGTTAAAGTGATGGTCTTCCCAGCAGTAATGTATGGCTGTGAGAGCTGGTCCATAAGGAAGGCTGAGTGCAGAAGAATAGATGCCTTTGACCTGTGGTGCTCGAGAAGACTCTTGAGAGTCCCCAGGACTGCAGAGATCAAATCAGTCAATTCTAAAAGAAATCAACCCTGACTGCTCATTAGAAGGACAAATACTGAAGCAGAAGCTCAAATATTTTGGTCACCAAATGAGAAGAAAGGACTCATTGGAGAAGGCCCTGATGCTAGGAAAGAGAAAAGGAGAAGGGAGAGGCAAAGGATTAGATCAGGGGTGCCCAAACTTTTGGGGCTGTGGGCCGGTCACGTGGTTGAGCAGGTCAGTCATGTGGTTCCTCCCACTGGAAGTAGAAGTAAAATGCACCAATGCATGTGCATGACACTGCTATAAATGCATCATTGGCTGTTGTAAATGTGTTTATGACAGCCGCAGATCATTTACGGCCACATTTTGTACATGCATGATCAATTTTTGCTTCCACTTCTGGGAGCAGTGCAAGTGGTGTGGGCCAGATGATTTGGCACCATGGGTCAGATCTGGCCTGCAAGCTATAGTTTGGACACCCCTGGATTAGATGGTTAGACACTATCATTGATGTGGTGGGTGTAGATCTGGACAGACTCCAGAGGATGCCAGATGGCAGAGGAGATTAACATGCTGTGGTCCACGGGGTTACAAAGAGTCGGACTCAACTGTGCAACTGAACAACAAAAACATTCTGTGCAGTTTAGGCCTACTGGTTCTCAGCTTGCCTGAAATTTATCTTTACCATCTTCTGCCTGCCAGGCCTTTAGGTGTTTGAGAAGTGTCCCTGCTCTCAAAAGTGAAACTTTTTAGGGAATAGATATCCCTTATAATTATCTCTGTTTCCTTCTCACAAGGCAGGCATTCACCCATGCAATTGCACCAGCAGAATGCCCTTTGCCATGCCCTTCCTATTCAAATGGAGTCAGACCACTGTGTAAGGGCCAATCAGGTTTACATGGGGTGTCAGGGTGGAGTTTCCGGTTTGATATATTCTGTTGTTCTTTCCTACAGCTTTGTGCGTGTTTGTTTTCTACAGTGACCCACCTGCCCACTCTGAGGCGCATGAGGAGATTAGCTGGTTGCTACAGGGCCATACAGGAAGTTGGCTCACAGCGTGATTGTTTTTTTGCCTGTCCCATTCTGCACCGATGGGATTTTGGGCATTTGGCTGGGATGTGTTGCCTTTAGGTCACCTTTGATGGGTCGTGCGGTCAGTATAGTCCCATAGGAGTCAAGGGGTATTCAGGGGAATCCTCTCTCCTGACCATGTCACCCAGGGAGGGGTATTTCATCTGGGGACTTGGTTGCCTCTCCTGGGCCATGCATTGGCTGGAAGGTTGGCAACATCAAGAGAGGGGAGTCATTTGGGGTTCTCCTGGGGCTTTGGCCCTCCTCAGGTCGTGGGTGGGAAGGCTTTCTTTCAGATCCTACCCAGGCCACACTATGTCAGGCCCCTGCCTAGACCTGCAGAGAAGGGGTCATTGTTTCTCACCAGTTATAATTATCAATAAAGGTGGCCCTAGTGCACTTGTGTCTGACTCTTCATTGAAGTGTGTGTGTGTGTGTGTGGGGGGGGGGAAGCAAAGGGATTTCCTCAAAGAAATCCACAACAGTTATACCTGCCAATTAAGCCCATCTTTACTGCTCTATAACAAAAAGAGTTTGCTCTATACAATATATGGAGGTGAGGAAAATGAAGTAATTGCAACAAACAGATGTCTTTTGCCTCTTAGAGGAGCATCTGTGCAAAAGGAGTCTTAAACATTTTCACTCAGTTTACTGTCTTTCCTCAAGGCAAAATAAACTTGAACTTGAACTTTTTTCTCACAGGACAGGGTGCCCAAACTTTTTGGGCCATTGGCTGGTCATGTGGTTCAGGGGGCTGGCCCCTGATGCCAATTCATCTGGCCCACAAAGCCTTCGTTGCTCCTGGAAGCAGAAGTAAACCATGTCCATATGGGCGCATTTTAATTCTGCTCCGGGAGGAACAAGGGCTTTGTGGGCCAGATGAATTAGCTTTGAGGGCCAGATCCAACCCACAGGCCGTAGTTTGGGCACCCCTATCATAGGACTTAGTAACCATATTCACTGTTCTCCTATGAACCTGTAACGATGCCTGCTTAAGTCATGGCACTTCAAACATGACATAATATTCCATATGAGATCTGCAACATGCTGAAAAAGCCTAACCTATGTCCTGGATAGGTGTGGCATATCTGTTGCCAGTTCCTTTTTGATACTCATTGGTCTTACTCTCTGCATTAGATGTTTGTGTCCAGAACAGTTGTTGACTGACCTAATACACTTTGATTGAAGATGCCATTCCTTTTCTATTGTGATTGTTTTCTGAAAGGAATATTAGAGCACATGAAGTATAAATTTGAAAGGGAAAAAATATATCCTGCGACCATTTACAATCATTTGCTTCCAGTGGTTGTGTTGAGAGTCTGATTTGCATCTCCCTTTAGTCAGTGAAAAAAAAGTCATGCCCAAGGAAATAAAAATATGAGGATACCTTTTATGATCCTTTATACCTCCCATCCTCCACCCAGCCCAATAATAGAGAGATTTCGATTAGAAGAAGCTGCTTTAATCCATCCATCAAGAACAGCATAGAAGGATATAAGTAGAAAAATAATAAAAAGAGGGAATAATTTCGGTTCTTAATTCTCAGTTAATGGAAGGGAATCATGAGAAAAGTGGCCCACAGAATGCTTTAAGGATGAAATAGGCTTGTTTTCATATTTCACCTAGTACTCTTCTCCCATGGAATTTAATATAGAATAATCACCTTATTACTGCTTACTTTAAAAGCATTCTAAAATTCTAAAGCAAGGCTAAGGTTCTCCCTCCATTTATATGGGACAGCTTAAAGCAATGTCACAGGAAGGCACCAATTTTCTCTCTGCTTCATGTCTTCCTTTTGTGAGCACAGCAAGTGCAGAATATGTCTCTAAAAAGCGAGGTGTTCTGCATTTAGAAATCAGATTGTTTTCCCCTAATGGAGTGAATAGTGGTGCTTCCTAGTTGTGTGTGTGTGTGTTTGTTTGTTAATGCAGGGCAGTGTTTCCCAAATGCTGGTGTTTGGACTTCAGTTCCCAGAAGCATGTATGGGGCACAATGCAGCCCAGGGGCCACACAGGAACCACAGGACCAAACTGTGCCCTCAGGACCCCTCCAATCCAAATACATTAGAACTGGCCCTGGGACTCCTGAAATGACATTGGAATGGGAAAATCCTGGTAGTGCTCTTTCCCATTCCAGTGTCTTAGGGTGGTAGTGGAGGGCTTTGCTGTCATCTAAACTTTGGGATAGGGTACAAAATGGCCTCAAGACTCTCAGAAATTTCCAAACTCTAGAGCAGGGGTTCTCAAACTGCAGCCCCTGGGCTGGGTGCGGCCCGCAACACCATTTCATGTGGTCCCTCCATCGCTCCCACCACACCTAGAGATGCCATGTGGTGGAGGAAGGGCAAAATGGCCATCTGGCCCCTGAAGCTTTCTGATGGTGCGTGACTCAGCCACAGGCTTTAAAAGGTTGAGAACTCTTGCCCTAGAGTAGGGAAAATATATTTCAGGAAGAGTTAAATTTTCTCTTCATCATTGCCTCTACTCATTTTGATGCCCATCCCAATTTCTTTGCCAAGGCTATTCTTGGTGACTAGTTCTAATGACTCTAAATTACCTCCAGTAATGTGTATAAAGCGATGATAATGTGGAGGAAATGTACAGTCATAATATGAAAGTTATCTATTTAAACTGAACTGGTTAGACAAAAAGAAGCTCTTTTTCATGGTGTAATTAAGATGTTGAATTCCCTACTTTCACTTCGTAAGGACGGCCACCAGCTCACAGACAGCATTAAATGGAGATTAGTCAAGTTCACGGAAGATCAAGTTATCCATGGCTGTAGGTCATCACAACAGCTAAATGCTGCCTCCTCAACCTTATTTTTAGTAGAGACATTTACAGACGTTTGGAATGTAAACTGTGGTGAATCACTTCAATTTGAATGGGAAGTATGTTTCTTAATTCTCAGAAGTACTGTAATAATAACTAGGATTATACAGTGCTCCTTGAATGCTTGAACATTTCACATACATCATCTCAGTTATTCTTAAATACAAAAACAGGATGGTTCCCTTTTCCAAGTTAGGCTATAGTTCATCAAGCCTAGTATTGGCCATTTTCTTTCACAGAGTTTCTTCAGGGTCTTGAAGGCAAAGAGCTCTCTCATCTCATTACCTAGAGACAGAAGTGATTGAACCCAAAACTTTCTGCATGCAAGGAATATGAGTATAATACACTTCCCAAAACCAAGAACCAAAGCCACAGTAAAATGGATTTATACTATTATTGATGTCTTGTATTGGAATTGTTGGCCAGAGGGAGAGAGGCAAAATCTTGCCCAAGGCCACCTATTGCATTTGAGCCTTTTGTGTGGCTGTCTTGAAAAAGTCACTAAAGAGGAAGCCTAGCAACTGGGGGAAAATGCAATACACAGAAGAGAAAATGTGCACTTGGAGAAACTGAAATACATTAATCAGAAAGCACCTAAGTCTGTTCGCGAACCCCTCCATTATGAAGTTATCCATTGGCAATTCAGAGTTTACCTCATTGATTTTTCACAGATTTTGTTTTCTAAATCAAAAACTGGAAAGGTGTTTTGTCAATCCCAATGGCTTGGGAGATTCTAGGTGATGCTGGGTAAGAGACTCAGTGAGTTATAGTCGAGAAAAAAACCCATCAAGGTGCTACATTAAATTTTACTAGTTAGGCAAAATAAAACCAAAACTATGTTATGAAGTGTCTGGCTTTTTTTAGTCAAAATGATCATTAGGATCTCCCCTCTCCAGATTTGGAGATCAGAGCCAGTTGTGTTCCCTCAACACTCGAGTTACCTAGCACTCCTAGCTTCAAAGTGGCATTTGGCAAAAACCTGATGCACTCAAACATTGTTAAAGAGAAATGTGGCCAAATCATCATAGCATGCATCTAAAAGACTAGTAGAGTGTAGGACAACGATTCAGAATTTGGCAACCTGCCTGCTAGTCTGATTATCCTCTGTCTAAGCATGTCCACTAGAATGACTTCAGAGTGACAAGATCTCAGAGTCCACATGGTTGTATAGTAATTCTGTTATTTTCCTGCCACCTGGAAATGAGGGAAGGCTAATCATTGCTGTAGCCAATCATTGTTGGCTTGAGAGACCTCCAACATGAATGGGAAATCTTCAAAAAGGATCTCCACATTGGCATATATTTGGAGGCAAAAATGATGAAACTGAGCTTATCTTACATCGAGCATGTTATGAGAAGACAAGGCTGGCTAGAAAAGACAGTAAGGGTGCAAAAATTGAAGGCTGCAGGAAAAGAGGAAGACTGTATATGAGATGGTTCTCTAAAATCACCCACAGGCTCGAGTTTAGAAGAGTTGAGCGGGGCTATTGAGGACAGGGTATTTTTAAGATCTCACATTCATAAGGGTTACCCTAAGCTGGAGGAAGTGTGATGGCAAGTAACAACAGCAAGACAAATTCATGGAAGACAGTATAGGCCCCAATGGCTGTTAGACATGATGGATATGCATTCTCCACATTGCAGTAGCATTTAGTATGAACCTCAAGTCCACCAGCTCAGATGTAGGAAGAGATTTATGGCAAGAAAAAACACTCTTGAGGGTACATAAGATCAAAACCAAATTAGAAGATGGAGGAAGGTGCTCATTGGACAAGAAATAACATTAAAGAAGGATATGGCTGAAGAACAAAACCTCCCCTACGTCACTTGGAGGAATCTGAATGGGCTGAGGGTTGGAGTCTCTAAATGTAAGACCAACGTGCTCAAGTAGGGGCTGCTGGCGGGCAACAACATGTGGTGTGAATGTGGAGAGATACAGAATCCAGCTCATTTGCTGGTCTACTGATTGCTGCCAGAAACATGCACTGATGAAGACTTAAGTTTCGTCAAAGACAAAGCAAAGAAATTGGCTTCATTTTTGTAGCTAAGGGTTTGATCAGGACATGAAAGAAGAAGTAGCAGCAATGTGAGTCTAAATACCAGTTGCTAAGAAACTGGTAGTGGAGGAAGTGTATGTGCTCATACTTGGTTTGTGGGCATCTCTTGGTTGACAAAAATGGAACAAGAAGGGTGGAATAGATATCCTTTTGATGGGGGTCATTCAGGGCTCTTATTAACATTTCTTTATTGGCCCGGAAGAAATACAGGATTGTTAGGTTGTGAATTTGATTTCAGGAAGTGCTTCAGGAAGACAGCCTTGAGCATTACTTTTCCAAACACATTGCTGCTTTCTAGCTCTCAGTCTGAGGCCTTCATCCATCAAGATTGTAATGAACTCACCAAAGAGGAACATCTCTGACACATAGTATTGCATTCTTGGTTTCTGGGCAAGACGACTCAAAGCCGCATAATGAGGCACCGATTAAGGGCAGTGCTGTGTGTGTTTTTGTATGTGTGTCATAAACATATATTAAAATCTGAGCAAATTGGCTGTTATGGCTATCAGTGTTCATTGTCTAACTTTCCATTCTTCTTTATTCAATTCAGTATTTTAGCAAACAATGTGAGATATATTTTCAGCAGAGCAGGCAAGAATTCTATGTTGTTGTGTTTTTTTTTAAAGAGACATCCTGCCTTTATTGCTAATGAGAGTTGTGTAAATAACTTCCTGCATAATGTCTTGAAATTTTCATTCCATGTTAATTCGGCACTAAATCTGTATGCAGCTGTCATCCAAGAGCCACTAAATTTACTAGCTTTTATGCAAACCATTCTGCAATTGCCATCCTTGAGCATTTTGTTCTTTGTTACTATTACAGCACTGACATCGAGCAAGGTGAGCCTTGGATGAGCTGAAAGTCTGGGATGCATGATTACAGCTTCTTCCCTACCCCCTCTGGCCCCTCTCTGTTGGTGTGAGTTGTGGAGCTTAGAGAAATTGGGATGTTTTGGAATAAAACTCTTAGGATCAGACACTCAGACATCACACCCTATTATCATACTGTTTGAAGGAAACCTCCCCCCCCCCATCTGAACATCCAAAGTTATCTATTTTCCCATATGGAGCAGTAGTTGACTGATCCAGCACCATGATGGGTTCACAAGGGCAACAGAACATTTCTACTTTCTCACCCTACGTAAAGAGGCAGGGAAACTGTAAATGGAGAATGTCCAGTAAGTTGACAGGGCTTGTTATTCCTGTCAGCAAACTGAATGTTGACAGAAGAAGCAGACTTTTAAGTCTGTTGCCTCTGTTAAACAGCATCCCAAGTGCCCAGAAGTGTGCCATATTTTTTTTGCTAAAAAGTAGAACCCCCTGATGAGGGTTCTAAAAGAGGAAAAGTGGGGGCCTCTGGAACAACCTTCAAGAGCTTGAAAGAGTGTATGCTATGGCAGTCTTGTCATGTGGATGTCAGCTGAGAACCAGCTTTCCATTCTCTTTTGCTTGCTTTCTCTAGCAGTCAACAGAAGGTATTACTGTACTTCTCCCCATTTTTCTAATGCCAGCTCTACTCTCTAATTCCTTCCCACAGCACTCTGAAGGCTCTGACAGGCTGAGCCCAAGAGAGAGTAGAGCCCATAGCTGTCCATCACAGCACTGTTGCCTGTCTTTGCTCTTGTTGTTCAGTCACACAGTAGAGTCTGACCCTTTGTGACCCCATGGACCACAGCATGTCAGGCTCCTCTGTCATCTGCCATCATCTGGAGTCTGCCCAGATCTACGCCCACTGCGTCGCTGATGTTGTCAAACCATCTCATATTCTGCCACCCTTTTCTCCTTTTGCCTTTGATCTCTCCTAGCATGAGGCCTTCTCCAGTGAGCCCTCTCTTCTCATTTGGTGGACAAAATACTTGAGCTTCAGCTTTAGTATATGTCATTCCAAGGAGCAGTCAGGGTTAATTTCCTTTAGGATGGACTGATTTGATCTTCTTGCAGTCCAGAGGATGGGGTACACAGAAGGAGCTACCATGAAGATTGTGAATACAGTCAGGCATACCCTGGGTGGAAACCTTGTCAGCTAATTCTTCTAACACCAGATCAGATCAAAGGAACTGAAGAATGAATCCACCAGAAAGGTCTTTGTCAAGATCAACCTTAACAATGATCTCAATCAATATTGAGGGATTTTCGAGTAATAAGAGTGTCCTTCTTGCAGACATGTGGATGAAATATAAGTGTGACATACTTCTGCTCCAGGAAACAAAGCAAAGTACAGACCCAAAGTGTCTGGAATGGAGCTAGTGATTGAGAGACCTCATGACCAGTATGGGAGTGGAATTTTTGTTAGACCTGGCCTTAGCATAATATCAGCTGCATTTATAGAAGCAAACAACACTGCAGGCTCTAGCTGAAAATTGGATATCACAACAGTGCACATTAGTTGAGAACCTGGATATGAACCAGAACAGTAGACAAGCTTGGAAATGCCTTAAAGACCTAGTCACCTGGAACACGGGCACTGGGTGATTATCTGCAGAGGCAATAAAGGTGGTGAAATATTGGTGTTTCACCACCCCTATTGCCACAAGATAGGCTTTAATAGCAGCTGTAGCAAGTGTTCGATGCCTGAGGACTTCTCTCTCAATTAATACTGAAATCCATTTCAAGAATTAGCAAGTAGCAATTACACTTATAAGTGTGTGTGGAGGGAACAGTTACTAAAGAACTAACCACCTACCATACAAAACTCTGGAATAAAATCCATTAATCTCTTGGCAGATATGTGTGTTTCTGTGTACCTGCCAGATCTGATCTGCTATTGTACACCCTTGCAGTGTACCAATCTGCTATTAGGTGTGCAGCTGGCTGACTCATGCTCCTCCTCTGCCATTTATACAGGAGGCATTGTTCCAAAACAGCTGTTGTCGCCCATTCAACTGTGAAAACCTAGCAATCTGAAATGCATTATGAGCAAACAATCAAACAAAGGGAGGGGGGAGCCCCCAATCCTGAATAGAGCCTAAAATGCTAGCTGGTCTTCTCACACTTTTTATTATCATCTCTCTCAATAGTTTCTTCTCCCTTTCCTCACTATTGCTCATCCTCTGACACTGTAAAATAACAGATGATTCTGGCAACAGTTATCAAGATGTCCTGCCACTGTTACTTTACACAAATCACCCAAATGGGTGTAAGGTACTTTAATAACAATCCTAACCCCCTTGCCCTTTCTGTCTTTGGAGGTAAAATTTCTCTCAGGTCAGTCCATGAATTTCCTGTCCTAGCAAGCTCTTTTCAATAGCCCGCTTCAAAATATGACCCATTTGCTTTTGGCACAAACACAACACACCCAGCTTTTCCCTCTCTAGTGCAGTGGCTCCCAATCATTTGCTAGCCCATTGGCTTAAATTGTACCCTTCACAGTAGCAAAATGTTTGTAATTAATACAGCTGTTGCCATTATTGTGTCAACACAAAACAAGAGGCTGCAGAGCCAATGCAAACCCATAAAAGGCTTTCAAGTGAACCTCCCCACATGACTTTCACACATGCCTTTCCACATCACACACAATAATAGCTTGTTATCACTCTAATCTCATCTGAAATATGTCTATAATACTTGGTGGCACACAGCGATGGATATCTATCATTTTCTTAGGTTGATCCACCCCATCCCCTACTCATAGGGTTCTATTAAGCCTTGGGCATCTTACAGCCTGCCTCCTTCCCCAACCCCACCTCCTTTCTCCCTCAAAGTAAATGGCATGGCACAACCCACAGAAGGCATAACTGTGCCCTGCCAGCTCTTCTTCTGGAGATGGCATGGACCCACCAACTGAAAGCTGTGAGGGGTAGTAGCAGTAGCATTGTGTGGGCCCTTTGGGGGGAGGGATGACTTTTCCCCCGGGTGGTACTTTTTGGGTGTATGGGAGTTCTTGGACTACAATTCCCAGAAGCCCTAGTGGGAGCGGGCGCCAGAGGGTGGCAAATTTGACTAATGCCCCGGGCGACTGAAATCCACACTACGCTACTGGGTGACAGTTGCTTGTCCAAACACCAGTCCCTAATGTATACCTCCATTCCATGCCCCTCTGCTTCCTCTGCAATTTACACAGCCCCAGGCCAATCTCCCTTCTCTGCAGAGCTGTAGAAAAATTTCCAGACATCCATTTACAGCTATAGTTTCTGTTGACATAGATGCTTTTTCCAGCCGTCATTCAATATATATTTCTGTATATCCCTAAATTTCATGGTGGCTTAGTGGTTAAGACACTGGGCTTGATGACCAGAAACTTGACAGGTCAGTAGTTTGAGACCTGAGTGCTGCACAACTGAGTGAACAACTACCATCTGTCCCAACAAAGCTAGCAGTTTGAAGGCAAGAAATTGCAAGTAGATGAATGGGTTCTGCTCTGTCAGGAAAGGTAACAGCATTCTGTGCACTCTAAGTGTCTAGTCATGCCTGCCACAAGACCATGGAAATATCTGCAGATGTAGACAGTACTGATACTTTGGCTGTAAACGGAGATGAGCACCTCCCCTAGAATTGAACATGACTGGCTTTCAAGCAAAGGAGGCCTTTAGCTTTAAATGTCCTTGCGAAGCTTTAAATGTCCTTGCTCCAGATGGGGTTAAATATTATATTAAAAGGGTGTGAAAGAGTGCGGCCAGACTGCCTTTAAAATGTAACACCATAGCTTGCTAGAAGTGCTGGTAGACCATCTACTAATCATAACTTTGTGTCAGAAATTATTCTGAGTGGAAAGGATTTTTGCGGAAGAAACTCCACTCAGGGAATGCCCAGATGAGGCTCCTTTCATGTCCCCAAGAGCTGGGACAGAGGCAGGCCCTCAAGCCATCATGCAGTACCCAGGTCTCAAACTGCCGACTTGCAAGCCTTCCATCTAACAAGGTGAGCTTCTTAACCACTAAGCCACCTCAGCCCCTATCACCTACTTATCTCCTTTAGTCCCTACTCTGACCTTGGCAGGAATAATCACAGCTGGCAACAGAGTAATGGGGGACATCTTTGCAGGGATAAGCCCACCATAGGGTTGGCTGTAGCTGGGCAGAAAAGCAGCCCCATGACCCTGCACCCCAAATTCCATTGGTCTGTGGGATATCTGGAGATGGAACCAGGGATATATTTCTCTCCTGCGACAGCATGGAGCCTTCATACTGGCTGTGTCTGTAAAAACAAGACTATGCGTCTATGGACCAACATACTCTTGTCCATTTTAAACACATATTTGGTTGTTCTGCTGCCTTTGCAAAAGCAGAATCTATATAGAGTCTACATAGAAGGCAAAGCCAATATTTGAAGGTAAAGAGGTCTAACTCCAGAGCCCCTATCTTCAAATCTTGTCCCTCTTGCAGACTGACAAGGTGACTTCCATAATCTGCCTCACAGGGCTGACATATGAATTGCTCAGATGAGGGATGCGAAAAGAAGAGTTCAGTGCCTTAGTACAGTACTATATACATATCCATACAATGCAAAAAGGCAGGGAACTTGTGGCCTTCTAGATTTTCTCCCCACATGTCATGCGATTGGTGACTGTGGCTGATGGAGTTCGAAAACTTTTGGAAGACATAGTCAACAATAACAGAAGCAACAGGGTAACAAGATCACAAGGTTATCAAAACAACAATTACATTTTTTTATACAGAGAACAGTACTTAGGGAGAAGCTGTAGAACTTGGTAAAGCCTCTTTTCCTTTCTTGATTGAATATTGGATGCTAAAATCATTTTTGTTCCAATCTTTACATGACAGAATTGACACTACTATGAAGGGAAAATCCAAAAATAGCATATTTGTTGAGCTTTAGAGACACTGTCAGTGCTGGATAACACAACCAAACGTACAGAGGGACAAATTAGACCTAATTATAAATCATCCAATCTGTTTTAGCTCTCTCTCTTTTTTTGTGGCAAATTCTTGCACATCTGAATATGTGGTTCCAAATGTGATAGTCCTCAGAAAAATTGTATGTGTGAAAATGCATAATGTGTGTGCATTGACACACAAACATACACATGTTTGGATACACTGGCAAAGCAAGTAATGTAAAGAGAGGGGGCAGACTGGTGAAATAACCAAACTGATCTACCTGTCATGCTGAGGATGATGGCACACAAGAGAGATGCCAGAAAAGATGGATAGATTCAGAATTCACCTATCAGATGCAAGGGTTGGGAAATATATCATAATAATGATTTTAAAAATAAAATAAAACTCCTGCAGCAATAAAAGGTAATATAAAGCACTGTGGTATGTGGGAAAATCAATTCCTTGGTACTGCCACCTAAAATATAATGATAGTAACTCTGTGATAAATAATGGATTCAAGTTTTTTATTAAGTAAAAAAATGACTTTGTGTAGCTTCCTAGTTATTGTCAGCTGTACATATCATACCAAATGATTTATTGTTTAAAAACAATAAAAAGGCTAGAAGGAACCTAATCAGTGCACAAGTCCAACCCTCTAACTCCCTCCAATTTTAGCCAAAAGATGTAGATGCTTTCATCAAGAGCTTAGAAGAGCTGTTTCAGAATGGCATAGGAATGATGGTGCTGGCTTCTCAGTGAAGTTGATTCATTCAAAACCATCAGTTCAGAAACTTTAGTCCTCCAGATATTTGGGATACAAAGCTCCAGAGAGCATGGCTAACTATCAGAGATTTGGGGAGATGAAGTCCAATGACTTAAACTGGAATCCATCACTTCAAATCCTTGATCACCAGCCTTGGTCATCTGGCATGGTGTCAGAGTTTGGAGGAAGGCCTTCTAAGTCTGACCCATGTGACACATGGGGTTCTAAGGATTTCCAGGTGTCAAGTTGTAGCACTGCAACTCTGGATTGGAGCTCTATTCTCTAGGCTTCACGTTTTGGACCCAAAATCTCTGGGAGTAAGATATCACCAATTGGGCCTCTCTACATTTTGGCTTTAGGATGTTTTATTTAGACATGCACATAAGCAGGCCTTTTTATTCTGTTGCATGCTCAAGAGCAGTTGCAGTTACTGGAGCTCACACATTGCCCTTTAAATTCATCACTGACCTTGTCTGTCACATGCAAAATATGTCATGCATAATAGCTGATGCAACATCACAGGTGTTCAAACTCTGGGCTATCACAAGAAGCTGTACCTAGTCCCATGCTTTTGCAATGAACTGTCAGGGGATTAGGTGCTGCTGACCTGACAATCCTAGTTTGGGTTGATAGGAGGATGCTTCCTCCTTCCTTATGGGCTAGTGTCGGGTTTCTCATTGCTGTGTTGCAAGGAATTCAGAAGAAGGTTGAAAAGGAGAAATAATGAAATGTACCCTTTTCCCCAAGCAGTAAAGAGAGGTTGTTAGCAACCATGGAGGGGAGGGTCCTGTCAGGTGCTAAAAGAAAATGTATGCTATCTATGAGTAACTTATCTTATTTCTTTTTTCTTGGTGGGACTTCCTCAGAAATATGTACCTCAGTGACCAGATGTACACATCAAGCCTTTGTTGGCCTTTAGCCAACCAGTCTAATCACTGAATAAAACATGTAACATTCAAGATACAAAGGTCAAAGCAACCAATGTTATCTTTCACCACTCAACAAACCACCTGTAATGAGCTAAACTGGTTACCTAGTTTGACCGAAAATCTCTCCATAGTGTGGAATTTGGTGGTACTTGTTATTGATGTTGAAATCTGAAATGTAGAAACATCACCATTGGATGTTCTCTTTAGTATGAGTTGGTTCTGATGTCTGGGCGGACATCCCACTATGGTAATGGAGTACAGCCAGTGGAGTGTTGGGTAGCAGTAAATAACCTGACTCCCTAAAGGGGCCAACGGCTATGGGCGGATTAGCCTTTTTAGGTGGAGTGATGGTCCACCAGTGGAGGAAATGCCACTGGAGGAAATGCCATTGGAAGCTATCATATTGGGCCCAATGGCAAAATGAGTGGAGGAGGAACCACTTCACTATTCTGATTCCCAATGGCCATGGAGGTGGAAGAGGCCATGCCAGATGGGCTGACTGTGAAGGCACACCTTGTTAATATTCTCAAGGCTGCAGCAGTCCATTGCAGTCCTGGTGTCAAATCCTGTATGTCTCATTTTACACGTGCCGCAGGAGATGGCTCTGTGATCATAGTGCGTGGGTCATTTCATGGCAAGCTTGAATCCACCTTACACAAATTCAAGCTAGTGGCATTTTTCTTGGTTTTTTTTGGGGGGGGGGATGTATATTCAGATATGAGTAGCAGCCGCCACCGCTGATGAGTTGGTTTCTCTACAGATGGAGCCCAAGCATAAGATTTTACTGTCAATCCAGCTCCAAGAGGTATATATAGGTTTATAGGCATTACATGTAAAGTAACTGTCAGTCAGCTGAAGGGTTAATGTTGGCATATCCATTAATTCTTCAAAATTTACAATAGAAAAGTGCAAGCTAAGATGGTTAAATTGGGAGGGCAATCATTTTGCATTACAAATAACACAATGCACAATGATTATCATTCAGTATTTACTGGCTTGGCTTGCATTTATTTCCTTGCTTTTGTGTGCTTGAGTTTTGAGAAGTAATCATATAGCTGCCTTTCCTCCTAAGAAAAGAGATGTTTTTTGCCCATTAAACTAACTTCCTCTGCTTTGAAAACTTTTTGTTATAGACAAAAGTAATTGTTGCAAACCTCATTTCACGAGAGCTGGCAACAGCTACCACTGGTGGTGTTTATATCACCACTGTGGTTTTTTTGTTTGTTAAATGATTGCTGCTGACATATGTGCCACAGGTGCTGGCCACACCACAGGTGCTGGCCACCTGACAGTGTGCTTCAAGAGAGCTGTGCTCAACCTCCTAACAGAGGCCAAGTTAAAAGGTGTCAATCTGGGCTACTGATCCTTATTGTCGATGCCCTTGAATCTGTTTCCTCTTTAAAAAAATGTCTGAGGAAGACATCATACATGTGTCAGGTGGGGGGGGGGGGAATGCAAGGCTCCTGGCTAAACTCAAACAATTCCAAATACTGTATTCAGAGCTTGAGTGTAATGAATTATAAGAAGCATGTCTGCTTCTGCAAGGACATAACTATGGAAGAGATCAAATATGAAATCAGAAATGGCACAAAAGCCTCAGTGTTCCAGGATCTTTTACAGCTCTCAATTCAAGTATTGTGGGAGAAAGGAGATGTGTGTGTGTGTGTGTGTGTGTGTGAGAGAGAGAATGAAGTTGGTTACATTCACAAATTCTAGTATGCAGCTAAAACATTAAATAAATGCTTAGTCTAGGTAAAGGTCTCCCTTGCTCAAAAGCCAGTTGTATCCGAGTTTCGAGCATCTGGCACCCTTGGAGTAAACGCCTGCCTGCGCTCTCTCCAAGGTTGCTGGATGCCCGAGTTTGGAGTGTCCAGCAACCTTGGAGCAAGTGCAGGCAGGCGCTTACTCCAAGGGTGCCATACGCCCAAGTTTTGAGGATCTGGCACCCTTGGATACAGCACCTGCCTGCGCTCACTCCAAGGTTGTTGGACGTCCGAGTTTCAAGCGTCCAGCAACCTTGGAGTCAGCACATGCATGTGTTGACTTGGATCACTATGGGGGAGGGGGATTGGACCCAATCCACTCCCCCCGTAGCGATCGAACTAGGGTCGAGGAAAAGCAGGCAGGTGTCTGCTTTTTCCCGCCCCAAGTTTCATCGCTACAGGAGTGCTGGATTCGAACCAATCCACACACACCCTGGTAGCGATCCATCACTGGGGTGGTGGTGGATCAGTTAGATGTTCTACCCAATCCACCCCCCCCCCCAGACGATTGCCTCGGATAATGCTATGAATCATTATCTAGAATCATTATCCGATGCAAGTTTTTTCCAAAAAACTTGCATCGTTATCTGATTCTAGCGTTATCCGATGCAATCATTATCCGAGGTATTACTGTACTCTTAAGTATAGCTATAGAAAAGTGGTTATTAGCTGTGATGCACCATAATGTCTGTACTACTTCAATCTACCTGGACACTATATACAAGACCTGAAAGTTATAATTCTGGAACAGAGAAATTACAAAACTAGGAGTGAAAGAGAGACAGCAGAAATCAAATACATCCATCTGTTAGACACCCATCGCAGGGGATTAAATTAGCAAAGGGTTTCTGAGAAATTATCAAATTTGATACACAGATTGCTATATGCTTCTAGATATTTTATATATTATATTTTGGTGTATTACAACCTTTCTGCCAATTCTCTTTAGCAAAACAGGAAGTAACCAAGTACAGAACAGTGTTTTTGTTTGTTTTCTGACATGCAAGTAAGAGGTTCATCAGAAACCAGAATGGGCTTTCTCCACGTCTTTGAGATTGAAAGGGAGACATTTAAAACTAATATGAATAATCTATTGTTACTGATAGCTGTAGGAGGCTATATTGTTATGCTTGCATGTCTATCATTCTGCTTGAGCAAACCCTTCTCCCTTTAACCCCTATATTTGGTGTATATAAATCATGCCTGTAAGTTTTACTCCTTGTCTGAAGAAGTGGACTTGATCCATGAAAGCTAACAATAAAAATATAGCAGTTAGTCTTTAAAGTGCTACACTGTTTTTTATTTTGTTTTCTGAATTGTCTGTACAAATTATCACCATTTATATTGTTTGGGCAATGGCAAGCTTGCATGCACTAACACTGGGCGTCATTGGGAGGAGAGTTTACAGCCTAATGAGATCATCCTTTGCCATTAATTTGATTGGTAAAGTTCTTTGCCTGGCTTTGGCATTTGAGGCCAGCCCCCAACCCTTCTTCCTATTTGATTTGCTTCCACTGTTTTGCTAATAACTTACTTCCTTTCCCTAACCATTCTGCAAGCAACAAGCATACAGGGGCTTCTGCATGCTGGAGACACCATTTCCTTTCTTTTTCCCTTCTGATTCTAACTACAAATGCTAGCTGTAAGTAAATATATTTTTTTAAAACTATAAATGCTTCTAGAGTGATTTTATCATTCAAAATGCTAGGTTATGTGGAAGAAACAAAAGGAGTTTGATTGTGCATCAATAGCTTTTAATAATACCATGGTTAGTCTGAAAGTTCAATACCAGTGTTTATTATGTTATGTAATTATCTTCCCAGCTCAGTTGGCCACTACCTTCTGCTACCATATATTCTGTGTTTGTAAAGTTATGGCTTAGCTGTTGTGCTAAAGGGGTCTGAGGAAGAAGCTTAAAGTCCAGAAAAAAATTATCCTCTTGGAACAGGGTGTAATGTATAGGCTGCCCACATTGACCTTAGCCACACTCTGTGTTGTTGGGATGGGTTATACTAGCATAAACAAGGTCCAGGTACCATGAATCATTAATTTAAATGAATTGAACGCTTCCAACCCACACCTCCTTTTCAGATTCCAAGGCTATCCTGGACTCTGCTTTGTCCTAAGGAAGCCTTTGAGAACCTCAGGATGGTGGGCTGTGTGATGGTATTGTACCTCCCAGCATGGCCTTGATGTTAGATAGTTTTCTTTATGTTTGGGAAAAGGGCAATGTTTTATCTCTGGGGTATATATTATATATATATCAATAAATGAAGCTATGTTTTTGTGAGACAGTTGTCTTTATTGGAAAGGGTGAGTGTTGCCAGGCTTTACAAAGCTTTTATTATTAATATTCTCTTGGCTGAGGAGGCTTAAAGCCAAAACTATCCTCAGGGGGTTGGAGGGTTTGTTTGGTCCAACCCAGTACAAAACCAGGGCATATTTCCCAAGTCTGGGTGCTCGTGACCTGAGCCTTGGGATATCCAAGGCTATCACAGAGTGAGCACAAGAGAGCCCAGGGTGGAGGGTCCTGCATGGTGGCATATCTCCCTCTGGGTTGGTGTGGAGTGTCAGAAGCGATCACTGACAAGAGGATATTTAACAGGGAGAAATCAGCATCAGATAGCTGGGTTGGGGTTGGGACTGGGTTATTAAAGACTTCCTCCTGTCCTGAGGCTCTCAAAGTCTTTCTCAAGCCAAAAGGGAGCCTTAGGAAGCATCAGAACCATAAAGGGAGGGGATAGGAAGCTTTTGATTCATTTAACTTAATTATTTCCAGCTTCTGGAAATAACCATGCTAATAAGATCTTGCCCATTACTTGATATACTACAATAAGTAATGTTATCTAGAACCTGCTAGAATTTAAAAAGACATTATAAGGGTGTTTAGGAGCATTTATCCAAGACATTTCCATTGTTTGCCCAATTCTCTCATCAATCCCATTTTTTTTAAAAAAGTACAATTGTACCTCGCTTAAAGAGCATAATGTGTTCTACAGGATTGCTCTTTAAGCGAGTTAGCTCTTTAAGAGAAACACCATTGTAAGTGACCAATTGTGATTTCTGGCGGCGGGGGGGATTACAAACCCCTATTTATTTGTTAAGTGAGTTTTTGGTTGGTTTTATTTGTTAAGCGAAGCGAACATTCAGAGAAAAGTCTGCTCTTTAAGTGAGTTACTCTTTAAGCAAGGTTTGACTTATGGAAACTGAGAATAAAGTTACAAGCAAGTCAAAACACAGTTGATTTCTTAATCTTGCAATGAATAATGGCAACAATTTAATTTTCAGATTCTGGATGAAGCCATGAGAACAAATATCTTTTAAAATAATAACTTCCCACACTGATTATTTTTCAGATTAGGAGGCTTTGCTTAAAGTTTAGCTAAAAACTGAGACTACAATTAAAAATAAATAAATAAACAGAAGGATCCCCCTCCCCAACAAACACACACAATCATATCTGCAGAGCCTATAATGACCATCTGTGAGTTATGGAATTAATCCAGCTCATGAAAAGAGATCTCGATGGCCCTCTGGTGAATTAATCACACTTTATTTGAGATCTTCATTTCATATCCCTGAGACAAACACAGCCGCTGATGTAGCATGTACAGTGATATAGTTGAAGCTTTTTCTAGGCTCTAAAGTAACATACCAGCCATTAACTTACTTCATTTGTTTGTTTAATGACCTGGAGGAGATTATTTTCAGGACAACAGAGTGTAAAATTTAATTCTGGAAGAGATTTATGGTACAAGGAAACCTTTCTAGAATTTGTAGACCATCTTTATCAGTATAATTAATTGACTGTCAAGAGATCTCTTGACCCAAACATCTTGCTAACAGCTTCCTCTCTTACAGCTTAGCCAATCCAAGGTCTGTTGATTTCAGTGGAGCAGAAGAATACATTAACTGGCCTTGGACGGCTATCTGCAGAGAAATATAAGAAGTGCAGATGGTTCATTTTGTCAAGTGTGGTGTTCCTGCTGTACTTGGACTACAATGTGTACCCAATGAACAGAATTTTCTTACTTATGCCTGCTAGTAGAAGACTAATGAACATACAGTTGTACCTTGCTTAAAGAGCATAATGTGTTTCACAGGATTGCTCTTTAAGTGAGTTTGCTCTTTAAGTGAAACACCATTCTAAGTGACCAATTGTGACTTCTGGTGGGGGGGAATTGTGAACCCCGATTTATTTGTTAAGCGAGTTTTTGGTTGGTTTTATATGTTAAGCGAAGAGAACATTCAGAGAAAATTCTGCTCTTTAGGCGAGTTAGGTTTGACTGTACATCACTCTGGCGAATTGCCACTAGTTAGGAAGCAGAAACTTGTGATAGAATTCTGGCCTTCATTTCTCAAACCAAATGTTCCCTAAAGACTCACAAATATGTAAATTCTTGAGGTGTGGTTTATTTCCTCTGGCAGTATAAAAATGCTAATTCTTTCAAGGCAGTTCAATCCAAGGAGATTCTCTTCTATCTATTCCTTTCATTCTTCATGAGCATGTATACACACAGACTGTCTCCACAGCTCAGGAGCATCTCCACTGTGTTCGTACCACTGCCCTCAAATTGAGGTTTTTGTCATAGAATTCTCTAGACTTCTTTCTATTGTCCTTGCCATTATTCTTTGGAAGTGAGAGTTAATCAACATTAGACTACAGTGAGGAATATCAAGCATCTTTGAGACTCATGAATCACTGCATGTGGAAGACTGTAGACTCCTTACTCATAAGAGCAGCTAAAACCTCTCTTGAGGTTAGGTGATGAGGAAATATTCCCTCTTGGGATAAATTACAGCAGCTAATTACATTTTGGTCCTCTGATGAAGAACACAGTTCGATAAACACCCCTCTGCCCAATAGTAGGCCATTCACAGCCTCTGGGGAACAGTGCATTACTCAGGAGGACAAAATATACCTTAGAAGCTATTTTAAACAGCAGAGATAATACAACACAGCAGCAAGGAACCGCACAATAAGAGGCAGGTTAGAAAAGCAGGCTTTGGTGAAGTAGGACACCTGCAAAGATGGGAAATGTTTCTCTTTCAGACTCTGACTCATCATCAAACCCGTGGCCATGCTGTGCTTGTGAGATTCTGGCTGCCATAGGCAATAGTGCCACCTCCTTTCCCCCATCTCTTATGTGAGGATGGGGAATGATGAAGACATGGAAAGAAACTGAGCCACATTAGAAGGAGAAGAGGAACAGATCACAGCAGCAACAACTGCAGGTGGTGGTGATGAGGGTCCTTGTTTTAAATTCCTTGGCGGTGACATAGAACCATAGAATAACTGAGTTGGAAGGAGCCTTTTAGGCCATTTGAGTCCAATCCCCTGCTCAGTTCAGAATCCAAATCAAAACAGATAATGACAGATGGTTGTCCAGCTTTCCCTTGAATGCCTCCAGCATTGGAGCATTCACCATCTCATGAGGTAATTGGTTCCATTGTCATACTGCTCTAACGATTAAAAGGCTTTTCCTGATATATCTTGATACTGTGAGGACTGCAAGAACACTGTATACAGAAATACACACAAACACACACACACCTATCATACAACCTTTGCTGGAAGCAGGAATATTTGTTAAAAGTAAACAAAACTTCCCTGGAGACAGGACATCACTGAGAAAGTCATCCAAGTTTATGATGCTAATTTTTTCTTCTTCTTCAGTGTCTAGGCCAGACATGAAACTGTGAAACAATTAAAAACCATCACATATAGAATTGTCTAAAGCAACAATTGAAGCTTCTTCCCCTTTTGTGTCGAGGTCAGGCATTAAACTGTCAAATTGAAGCCAACTTTGGTGAATTCATTCCATAGTTCATTTCACCTAACCTAGTGTGAGAAAGATTAGCTGGCACAAGGTGGCTGTTGCCAGGGGTACTCCCAGTTGTGGTTCAAAAATACCACAATCTTTGAGAAGACTCTTTCTGTGTACACCATGATGCTAACGGTGCAGGAAATGATTCTAAAGACTGGATGAATAAGTGGGATAGGACCAGATCTAGTTTGTATAATAAAATCCAAGGCATTATTCTGTAATAATTCTCACCACCTTTCCTTACAGGTGATTCACAAAACTTATCTGAATGTCCATGAAAATAGCACTGAGTCTGTAGCCACCACAGTCACTGAATTTAGTCTGTGTTCCCTCTCTCCCAATACAGACTTCAACAGGCCATTGATTACCTTTGAAAGGCCTACCAAGTCTATTTTATTCATAGCAAAAGTGAAAAATCTTAGTGAGGTGCAATTACAAAACTAGTAGTCAAAATACAGAACACTGATAAAGGTAAAGGTCACCCTTGCTCAAAAGCCAGTCATATCTGACTCTAGGGTTCAGTGCTCATCTCTGTTCATAGCCAAAGAGCCAGTGCTGTCTGTGTCTGCAGACACGTCTGTGGACATGTGGCAGGCATGACTAGATACTGGAGTATGCAGAACACTGTTTACCTTCCCACCAAAGTGGTACCTATTTATCTACTTGAAATTTCTTGCTTTAGAACTGCTAGGTTGGCAGGAGCTGGGAAAAGATGGGTGCTCACTCTGTCATGCAGCACTCAGGTCTCTAACTTCTGACCTGCTGACCTTCCAGTCAAGTTCAGCATCTTAACCACTAAGCCACCACAGTCTAGGTCAGTTTGTGTGAATAGGAAACTGGTTCATGAAACTGGTGCATGGGAGCAGCTAGAAACAGAAAGAGATATGGAGTGTGAGTGTGTGTGTGTGTGTGTGTGAGAGAGAGAGAGAGAGAGAGAGAGAATACAAAAACTGCTTTTATAAAGATGGGTGTGGGGAGGGGAGAAATCAGAAGATCAGTTTCCTTTGGGGAAAACTATGACTGAGAGGATTTGAAGAAATTACCACCCAGTTTTAACAGGCAGAGCCTGCTAAGACAAAGGAATGAGAGTCTTTCCCTCTTTGCATGATATTTGATTTCCCCTTTTAAGTACTTCTTCTTCAAGTGCTGCATCTGATTCTGAATATACCAGCCATGAAGATTGTCCTTGGAACAATATAACGCAGTGACCTTCCATTTGCCTTCCACATCGCAGTGGGACACCTGTACCATTGATCCAATTCCACGAGTCACTTTCTGGTCCTGAGCCCTTTTGGCACACAAAGCCCTCATGAACCCCAGGCCAGTATTGATTAAATTGTTGCCCTCCATCAAGATGGATTCAAGTGGGATTTAACCAACTTGGGGACCACCACCCTTCCCTGTGGACTTCACAGTTACTCCTCAAAGTCTGGCCAGGTTATCCTGCTATGGTAATAGAGTAGATCATACCGTCAGCAATTCAATGCTGAGTGTGAGGTGGCAATTAACTAACCTGACAACCTTGAGGTATTTTAAGTCCACTGCTTAATTTTAAATAGAAGGGGAAAAGAGGCTGTAGCCATTCAGCAGTGCAGAAAAAAAATATTCATATGCTCAGAAATATTCAAAATATCTCTGATTAAAAAAGTCTATGCTCTTGACAGGCAGATCTTTCTACCTGTTTTTGCTGCACTTCCGTATTGTGCAGAATCAGCCCCTCTATCAGTGCTTGAAAGGAGAGTGAACAATATGAACCTTTCAGGGGAAGGGAGAAGCAAAAGAGACATCCACAACAGTGAGAAAACCTAAACAGGAATTTAGTGCAATAAACAGTCTTAGGAAAACTGAATTTCCTAGCTTCATTTCCCTAGGAGCAGGGAGAAGAAATTCATTGTGGCACACATTGTTGTTAGAGTTAGTCGGCATATCTTCATTCTTGTCACAAGCTGTTGATGCTGTTTTTCTCAGGGTTTAGTAGTTAAAAATGGCAATCAAGGGAAAGGGCTGGGGTATTGCACTGGGGTCTCTTGATGGGCTCCCACATTTTGCCCGTTACACTCTAACAAATGCTACATTTTATTCTTCTTGTCTAATTGGAAATTAAACCCTCATTTTTTCATGCTTAATTTCTAACCTGGCTCAATTTTGCCCAAACAAAATTCAGATGAAGTCTCCCTTGTTCGAAAGCCAGTTGTGTCTGACTCAATGGTGTGGTGCTTATCTCTGTTTATAACCATAGAGTCAGCAATGTCTGCATCTGTAGACGTTCCCATGGCCATGTGGCAGATATGACTAGATGCTGGAGTGCATGGAATGCTGATGCATATCTACTTGCAATTTCTTGCTTTCCAACTGCTAGGTTGGGAGGATCTGGGACAGGTGATGGGTGGTCACTATTTGTTGTGATCCAACCCTCGTCAGACTCTGAAGATGACCTGGATCAGGATGCACTTCCTATACCCAGCCCAGTTCTGCCTCCCCAGCCTGCATCTGAACTTGAGCCAAGCCTGTACCTGAACCTGAGGATGTCTTGAACCAGGAACCTCAGCCTGCTTCTGGCCCAACTCTGACTCTGACACCCTGCTTGACTTTGAATACCTCTTGCGATTGCCTGCTATGGCCCTGACTTCTCTGCCAATCCTGACGATGCCTCTAGACATCCTTTGGTCTAGATGCTTGCTTTGAACTACTGGTAACCAGACCTTGCTTTGCTCTTTGGACTTTGTTATTCGGATTCTGCTTGGATAGACTATTGCCAGGACTCTTTGTGTAGTGCCACTGTGTGGCAACCCTGCCTGCTGGGATCAGTCAGCCCACTCTGTCATGCAGTACTCAAATCTTGACCTGCTGACCTTCCAGTTGTCAGGCTCAGCATCTTAACTAATCCCCCACAGGCCTTCGCAGATAGATCCAGCCAAATTGTTTCTTGAACTGGTCCCTGTTGTTCCCAGGGTTGGTGATTCCTTCAACCTGTCCATAGAACCACTGCAAAAGTTATCATGTGTGTTTCTGTGTGTGCATGTGAGAAAAGCAAATTCTGAAATACCCTAACCAGCATAAGCATTGCCCTGGAGAGCTGAAGGAGTCCAGAAAGGAACCATTTAAATTTCAAGGTTACATTTTTAACTCCATACCAATGTGGCAGCCATCAACCAGCATGCAAGGACATGACAAAATGGATTCTAATGTCATTTGTGGCCTTCTGTGATGCATATTTTACAGTTTATGGCACTACTCTGTGAATGGCTGTACATAGAAGGATCTGGTCATACAGCTGTAAATGTCAAGTCCCCAGCAGGTGAGATAAGCTTTCAAGGGTGCTAGTGGGGGAAAGCCACATAGGCTTTGCAAATGTTGCCTCCCTGTGTGGCTAATTGTCATAGGTTGAAGAAGTAGGCTAGATGTCAAGAGTGATCTCATTGATATCCTGTACACTTCAGACCTGAGTCACACAAAAAGGAGGCAGTGCTTTTGCACAGTGGGAAACTTTGAGAACTGGTAAGGGGCGAAGGTCAGAGTGGCTACTGAAGAAGACTGCAACACAACAATATGAAGGAGCCATGGAACTTGGAAATTTTTTTCCCAAACTGTTCATTACGGTCATTGTCTGAAGAGCCTAAGGATCAGTTAGTTACCATTTATTTCTTTTATAAAAATAATTACTCTCTTCCCTGCCACAAAAGTAATAAAAAGCAAATTCTTTTTACTAATTTCAGAGACCATATTTGATGGCTACAAGTTACAAGTTGTAAAACACTCTTCATTTTGCTAACCTCTCAAAGCTTACAACATAGCACAATGTAAACTATAAGCAAACATTTGAACATGGCTCAAGGCAAATTCCACTGTTATTTCCCGTTAAAGGAGTCTTGTTGAATCAGTGGTCTGTTGATTATTGCCAGAAATATGCACCAATGAGAACTTAAGTTTGGCCAATGACAAAGCCAAGAAAGTGGCTTCATTTTGACAGTCCAGGGTTTCATTGGGACATGAAAGAAGAAGTGGGATTTAAATAAGGGTTGATTGAATGAGTCCCTTTCATTAAATGGATCTTCTTTGGATCTACTCTAGTTGGGATTGACCCTTGGACTTGGTTCTACATCACCCATTTTCCTCTTTTGCACACAATTCTCACCAACAGCACTGTACACACAGTCTAGAAAAAGCTTTACTACTTGATATTGCTGATTGAAACAACTGAAGAAGTCCTTGGCAAAGAGTTGTCACCTCTCAGTGCTGTCAGCATTGAATGACTGGCATATCTAACAGCAGCAAAGAGTAGCAGCTGGAAAGCTACCTTTTAAATATATTCGGTGCTACCCTTGATATGGGACTGCAGTGGCTCAAGTGGCTAAGATGCTGACTGGAAGGCAGCAGGTCAGCAATTCAATACCTGAGTACTGCAGGACTGAATGAGCTCCCATTTTTGTCCCAGCTCTGGCCAACCGAGCAGTTCAAAAACAAGAAATTGCAAGTAGATTAATAGGGACCACTTTGGTGGGGAGGTAAACAGTGTCCCATGCACTCTGGTGTTTAGTCATGCATGCCACATGAGTACGGAAATGTCTCCAGATGCAGGCAGCACTGGCTCTTTGGCTATAAACAGAGGTGAGCACTGAACCCTAGAGTCAGATAAAACTGGCTTTCGAGCAAGGGTGATATTTACCTTATCCTTGCTATAGCATCATTCTAAGACAGTGTTTCCCAAATGCTGGTGTTTTGACTTCAATTCCCAGAAGCTTAAGTCAATTCCCCAAAGCACTGATCAGTCAATATACTGGCTTAGGCTTCTGGGAACTGAAGTCCAAACACCAGCATTTGGGAAACACTGTTTTAAGACACTCTGGGAAATTTTAAAAAGAATCTCCCAAACAGGGACTGAGGGCAGCTTCTATGGGTCTTCTCGGGAAGTTGTGCAGATGAGGGTGCCAGACACTGTTATCAGGCCTGAATCTGCCAATATTTGCAGATAACTGAAGCTAAGACTGGGATGTTTGCTGCAAGACTGAGAGATTGTGAAACGATATGCTAGAGAATTATACTTAAGTGTAGGCTGCCAGTGTGAATCTGTTCAAATCTTGGATATGTCATTTATTTGGACTAAAAATATAAAATCACAGAAGCCTCCAGCCATAGTATCACCACATTCTACCACTTTGATAGCTCCAATCCACCAGCACAGGGAGCAGTCCACCAGAGAAAGGACAGGTTATCAGGCACAATAAAGGAAATTTGGGGTAGTGGTTAATCCTTCCAAACAGCAATGAAATCAAAGGCCAAAAAAGCATGGCAAAATGAATGAAATCCATAATTTCCTTGAGCCTATGTTTCTAAATCCTGCATATTTCATATTGCAAAGGTTCTCTTTCAGAAAGGCACCAGAAGCTCTAAAAACAAAATGAAAGGCCTCTTTCAATTTTTTTACTGATTCAGATTAACCCCAGAGTCCCATTCTGTAGATTCTGGGCACTGTTGCTACCTTTCCCAAGCTCTACTTTGGATGTGGTCTTCAGTTTGGGAACACTACTGCCTTAACAAGCCAATCACTCATGATTAAGACAGCATGATGCCAACATTAAGGCTGAAACTGTACATGAGCAGACAGTTTATCATAGCCCTGTTCCCAGAAGTGGTAATCCAATTTCTGTTATTTTTCATGGTTAAGAAACATATCTATCTCTACATCAGATGGGAGAGAGGGAGAGAGCAAATTGTCATTCATCAACCTGATAAACATGTTTAAATAATGTGGGCTGCTCCCCCTTCCCTTTTTTAGGCGGTTATGTCAGTTTCATAGCAACATTGTAGAAACATGACAGGGAAACTAAAATCTGATTATGGCTAAATCCTGACCCATTATGTGATTATTATGAGCCAAAGCACAGCAGGAGTTACAACATTATGATAGAAAGGATTTCCAATATAATTAGATCAGATTGGCAACACCAGAGAATGTGGGACAGCAATAGAAGATGGCTGGTTCCTGTAAATGCAGATCACCCTGGCTTCCAGTCAATGTGCACCTGGAAGGTATAAATTCTCAACTCTCACTGAGGTCCAGCAAGAAGACGTTTTCATCCCCCCCCCCCCACTGAAACTCAGCAATCTGAAGAATTCATTGACATTTCTTTGAACAAAAGTTGATTCCAAGATTTATAAGCTTGAAGAAATAAAGGGTGGAGGAGCTAATCTAAGTGACACAGTTACACTGACAGTGAGTGTCTAGGTTTGAGTAAGTGCTGGTGTTGATTGTACCTACAGCTTTGAAAAATGATTTTGCCAGCCTATGTTGTCCAGAGTCCTAAGGCTGAGTAGTTTTGGGAGCTGTAGACCTAAAATTCAGTTTTCTAAGCTCTCACCATGCCATACACTACTAGGGTAGGAACAGAAAGCCTTTGGTTCTACGTGGAGTCATTCAAAAAGTAGTCCAGGAGCATCCCTAAATGCACTATTCTAAGGTTCTAGACTGGCTTTATCCTCCAAATCTGACCATCTTGGGTTTTTAAAAAGAAAATAAAAGCAATAAAGGGCTTCCTTGTTTTGGCTAGGAGCATCACCTGGACAATGGTGGTTCTCTTCTTCTGGTGTGCTTTAGTTAACCCCTTGTCTGTCCCCTCCTGTCTTTCTGACAATACCAGTACAGAACTTGGGAAGAAGTGAGATGAAGAGGAAGAACTTGTTGCCAACCTTAGCACTGATACGATTCTGGAGGAATTAGCAAACAGAGATACCCACAAACAACAACACTTCAGAAAATGACATTAAAAATACCTACTGCTAGTTTTGGGGCAGATGCATCCAGAAGCCTACAAGCAAAAAGGGTAGCATTTCTTAATGGAAGGCTGGAATCAGTAATGCAGTAGTTTACTATTTTCAGATGGCCTCTTATTCCTGAGCCTTCCTCATGAGGAGGAAGGTGGATTTCTCACAAGCTGTGCATTGGACATACCAGTAAAGAGTAAGGCAGCAAAGTCAGATGGCCAATTTGTGGTTACCTACTGTTGCAACAACATCTTCCTGTACCTCCTGGCTGGAAAGCTCCTGGATAGCTGGAATGTTTCACTCTCTGACCCACTGGACAGTTTCTCGGCCTTGCTGGTGTATGGAGAAAATATAAGAGTCAACAGTAGTGGTTTTGGTATGCTGAGCTGGAAAGTGTTGATTTTCCAGCTCAGCATACCAAGGACTTCTCAGAGTTGTAGGACTGCTTCCAAACTCTAGGGCTGTGATGGCCAACCTTGGCACTCCAGATGTTCTTGTACTTCAATTCTCAGAAGCCCACGCCCCTATGAATCTGCATGAATGGGTTTACTGTGATTCATCCGGTCCCCGAAGCCCTTGTTGTTCCTGGAAGCGGAAGTAAAACACGCCTGTACGACCTTATCTATATACCTGAGAGATTATTTCTTGCTTTATGAACCCCCTTGCTTACTAAGGTCATCAGAAGTGATACTTCTTTAGATGTTACCTTCCTGAAGGATGAACCCACCATAGAATGAAAACAGGTTTTTGCATTAGTAACTCTAAGCCATGTTTGATTTTTTGGTGAATAGGTGACTGCAGTTTTCACTGCAGTTTTCAGGAGACAGCATTTTAAGAAGAAACTGGCTCAAGATTGCTCTTCTAAAAGTGTTGCTTTGAAATGTTTTGGCTTATGATAGATTTATGACAAATGTGGGCAGAACTCTCTCATGACTGAAGCCTTCAGTAAGAAAGTGGTGTGTACATATTTTAAATAGTTGTTTCCCTGGTATGAAGTAAGTAAGACCAGGTCTGCACTCACTCCCCCCATCCCCCCCCCCAACATGATTAAAATTATAATGGAGAGAAGATTCAGCACACAAGATTTGGAAAGGTGTTGTCAGTACCTTGGACAGCATGCTTGGTTGGTTCTGGAGGAACAGAGGCGCAAATATCTCTCATGGTGAATAAAGTAAAGAGCTACCCTAAGTATTTCTGACTGAACACCACCCCTACACCACCACGGTAAGGAGGAATAATTTTATTTATAAATTTATGTTCTGTTTGGATTTGGATGCTGCATTTCAGTGAGAAACATCTAATCTGCTCATGATTTGAGTAACTCCGCCTTCCATCCTTCTGAGATCAGTAAAATGAGTACCCAAAATAAGTCAGGGGCAAGCTATAGTTTGCTTAATTACCTTGTGAATCTTCCACAGAGAGCTTAGCACTATGAGGTGGTATATTACCTTTAAAGCCCTACATGGTAGTGGGCCAGGATACTTAAGAGACCGCATCGTCCCAAGGACATCTGTCCGTCCCACCAGGGCGGATCGGAGAGGCTCTCTTATCATTCCATCGGCTAGAGAGGCGCATCTCTCTAGCACCAGAAAGAGGGCCTTCTCCGTGGCCGCCCCGGCCCTTTGGAACCTCCTGCCAACTGAGTTACGTCTACAGACAGAGCTCCTGTCCTTTCGGAAGGGCCTAAAAATCTGGCTGGCAGGGCAGGTGTGGGGCTCCAGGAATTTGGGGTCCCATGTTGGGTGGCTGATATGATGGGACAGCCACCCCTCCCTCACTCTTTTAAACTTTTAAAATCTTTTTAAACCTTTTAACCTTTTTAAATCTTTTAGATTTTTGTAAATTCAGGGTTTAATTCTTTTTTAATTGACTTTTAAGTAATTTATGAACCTTAAGGTTTTAATTTATGAATTTCTGTAAGCCGCCTAGAGTCAGGTTCGCCTGATTAGGGCGGGATAATAAATCTAAATAAATAAATAAATAAATAAATATAAGCAGAAACAACAAGAATAAATCGTTATATACCGCTCAGCTTCTTTGGATACCTTGGAGTTGTTATTCAGCAAGGAGTCAGCTTAATTATTTCTCAGTCTGTTATACCTTATGGGGCTGTTTTTAAGATGAAGGAAGGGGGACATGTTTGCCACTTTAAGTTCCCCAGAGGAAGAATTAGATTTTTTTTAAAAAAGCTCACCATCATCATTATAAATCTAGACATCAATCTACCACCTACTTTTGGAAGTTGTGAAAGAGAATCAAATATGGATCTCTATTGCCACGTCAGCATGCATTAATTCTATATGAATGACTGCCTAAAAAGTGCTTCTGCCTTCCATCAGTTGGAATTGAGGGCTACATAAGTATAAAGACCAAAATGCTACTAATGAAAACCATGGAGGTAATGGCAATTGTACAGCCTCCCCCCACTTCTTGGCTTGCTACCCAGTGTGCAACTGAACGGACTTGGTCATGTGTAGAACTATTTCCTTGACCAAGGAGGATGAGGCTCATGACACCTGCAAAGGATGATAAATTCGCTATCTTGCTCAGTTCCCTATATATTCTTAATGACTCCAATATGATTCTTGCCAAGAGGTTGGTGAAACTACACAAGAACTGGAGAATTGGTGGACTCCATGTGTATTGTACTCATGTTACAGCTACTCAGCAAACCTGCTTTCCAACCTGTCAACCTCAGCTTTCCTCAAACCTTTGACCTACCTCAAGAGCTGTTCTGAACTGTCCTGCAGCCAAAGCATATTTCTTCTGCCGATAGCAAGTGCTAGCATCCTTTAGAGACACCTGAAGCCATTTGTCCATCTGTGGAAGACTTCTCAGAACAGGTGGCATCTGGGATTCCATGTTTATGACTGTCTGTACATTGGTAGACTCGAGTGAATCCACAAACTCATAGGTAACATCTTCCTCATCCACGTAGACCAGCTTTGCTTCTACCTCCATGAGACTCTTCAAGGGGATATGAGACAGAATCATTGCTATGGGCTGGTTTTCTGGTTCCAATAGGCACGGCTCTTTCCTTGTAGATGGCCTTTCATCACTTTCTGACTTCCGCTTAAGACTCAACCTGTCTAAATCATTACTTTGTTTCTCCTTACTGCTGTTCTTCTCAGCTTTTAGTTTCTCCATTACATTTTCTATGGTTTCTTCTCCCAAGGGGCTTTTAACCTCTTGCAAAGCTTCCAAAATGTCACTTTGCTGGTCTACTTTTCCTCTTGGTTCCTCAGCAAGGTTCTCCTTTTGGTATACTTCCTTTGTGATATTCTCAAAACTGGTGTTGATTGCTGCTTCCATGACTCATAGAAAGAGCTAGACACAAAATCCTAGAGGGTGGGGGAGGGAAAGAAAAGGTGGGAAAGTTTATAATATGGAGCTTTGCTTCACACCAAGATGATGTGAAGCAAATGTTTTATTCAATTTGCCCACAGCTGTTGACTTCAAATAGTGCCAATCAGCTATAGTTTGTAAAAAGCAAAATAATTTTTGTTCTGTCTTCAAAAGAGTTCAGAATTATCTCTCCTTTTGTACAGAAGAAAATAAGCACAGTGCTTGCAAAGCTGTTGTACTATATGTATTGTTAAATATATCTTTACTTCCTTTTCTTACAATAATAACCTAGTCATCCAGCAATCTGCAGGATTTCTTTTGCTTTCTGGAGTATTGTTCAATTTGTTTTAATTTCATATATTAGCAAGTAGAATGTTTTATCCCCCAGAATAAGGTGATCTGGATTCAAATAGCTGGACAGACCCAGGGCTTTTTGTGTGACTTTTGATCTGTCAAAGCAAAACATTACACCGAGGAGCTTATAGGATAACCTCACTGTTTATGCTGGAAAAGGTGACAATGTAAGTTTAATATCTTTTGATTTTAAAGACTGATTTATTTTTCTCAGGATTACAGGTTGTATAATGTTTATAGAATCATAGAATAACTGAGTTGGAAGGGGCTTTTTAGGTGATCAAGACCAATCCCCTGCTCGATGCAGGGACCCAAATCAAAGCAGATATCTAGCTAGCTAGCTTGCTATCTGGGATATGTTCCCACTCAGGGTACCTTACAACAGTTAAAAACCATTACATATAGAATTGTCTAATATAACAATTGTAGCTTATTCTTCTTCTTTTGTGTCTAAGTCAGCTATTAAAATGCCAAAAGGAAGCCACCTTTGGTGAATTCATTCCATAGTTCCTTTCACCTGACCTAGTGTGAGAAAGATGAGCTGGCACAACAAGGTTGCCATTGCCTAGGTTATGCCCAACTGTAGTTCAGAAATACCCCAATCTTTGAGGAGGCTCTTTCTGTGTACCCCACAATTGTAGTTGCATTAGTCTTCCAGAGATGAGATTTCAGATCTTTGGGACTAAATAATCTAACCAAAGAAAGCCTATGGTTATGTCCAGAGCACCAATTATAAAAGAATTTGTGTATGTGTGCAAATTATAGGAAGTGTAAAAAAAAATCTGTTGTAGCAATCAGATGCTTTTAGCATGTGAAGAATTATCTCGCCTAATGAGATAGTTTCTGAAACCAATGGTTTAACACCTGAGGAAACATACTCTGCATAATAAAGGCCATGACTCAACTACAATCAAGAATATTGAAGTTTCAACGATAGCAAAGCATGTCCTTAATTGCCCCATTGAAATAAATGGAATTGTGCTTCATTGTGGTCTGTACCCATGGGTTGTAATGTACCCAACTCAGTCACAAGCAAGGCAAACTATCACACAGTGATTTCAGGAGACTTGTTTGCCCAAAGGAGAAAAATGCATTGTGAAGGCACAAAAGATGGAGGGGAGGGGGGAAGAGAGATCATGGACCTACAAAGAAAAACTGAACAGCAGTTAAAAAGGAGATGTAATATGGCACTGAAAATCAGTTGTGTGGAAGACAAGAGGAAGGCCATTGGCTTGTGGGTTTCATCCACATTGTGGTAAATTGTGACAAGCACTGGCTGTACTGGCTGGGGTTTTTGAAAGTTGTAGTCCAAACCCCAGAGGCTGCGGTAGCTCAGTGGTTAAGAAGCTCGCCTTGTTATCTGGAAGGCCGACAAATCGGCAGTTCGAGACCTGGGTACTGCATGACAGTTTGAGCACCAGTCTCTGTCCCAGCTCCTGCCAACCAACCAGTTTGAAAGCAAGAAATTGCAAGTAGATAAATAGGAACCACATTGGTGGGAAAAGAGCTTGGGGGCTGAAAGGAGCAGAATGTCTCCAGCAAAAATACTTTCAACCCAGAATAATTTCTGACATGAAAGCCCAAACCCAATAGTTTTTCAGGCTCTGCCAGTTTCAACACCTGCAGCAAGTGTTCTGTGGATGCAATAGGTTGACATACACTGATCAATTGACATCTTTAAGGAACAACTATTAGCAAATCATCCTCTTTGTCAGATAACCATATTTCCCCTGGCCATTTTCTCCCTTCAAACTGTCCATTCTTCATTCTGAGAAAAGTTTACTGTAAAATTGTATTCCTTGTGAGGAGTGTGCCATTGGAAGCATAATTCTAGTTATAAACGAGAAAGGGCACTTCCTTTCCATCTAAAAGGTTCATAATGAATATAGCCCATCAGGAATGAAAAGGAAGGATAGCCCCTCAATATTATTTGCTGAGAGCAATTTCTTTCAAACTGACTTTGCGTTCTCCAAAGTGCCTTTATTTGGCAGATGCAGCCGAGCATGCTGATCTTGGTGTGCTTTAAAGAATTAACTCTTTTTTTCACTTGGTCTGACAATGATGGGTCACAAAAATGACAAATACAGAAGCAAGACATAGCCCTTTCCAAATGGAAAAGTCCTAGCTAAAAAGATCGCCCATTTTAAATGGGGTGGGGAAAGAAAATTTTACTGTGGTAATTCTGCCTTTTAAACCAATCTAATTTTAGGCCCTCTCATGCTCCACTCAAGCAGGGGTAAAAGAGTGGGGTGGGGTGAAGGGAAGAGAAAAGAAAAGCAGTCTTTTCAATATATAAAATACTTTCATACTCAAGGCTTATGTGTTTCTGCTATTTTATCCAACCACAAATACAGTTATGCTTTCAGTACATTCTCTTATCGGTGAAGACCAGGTCACCGTATAAAAGACTACCTGCAGCTAAGTCACACTGACACTTCTGATGGCCCTGTTATAAAACTGGACCATCAAAAGTGACCCTGTCACAGTCTTTGTAATTTGACCTTTACATTTTCTCAAAAGCTTCCCTCCAACCTTAAAAATGTTTTTCTTATTGGAAAAGACTGAAATGTCTTGATTTTGGCTCATATGCAGCACAAGATAAAATAGTTCTGAAGTGATCATATGGGCAATATAATTTCAGGTGGTAATTTTTAAAAGGAAAACAAAGAGAGACCCTAATTATTGCATGTTGAAAACCAGCAGAGCAGATGGAGAGAGGGTTAAAATCTTTCTCTTGATCTTAGAAGAAATCAACTCTGACTGCTCCTTAGAAGGACAAATAGTAAAGATGAAGCTAAAGTACTTTGGACATCAAATGAGAAGAGAGGATTCATTTGAGAAAGCCTTGATGCTGGGAAAGGTGAAGGGCAAAAGGAGAAGGGGGCAGCCAAAAATGAGATGGCTAGATGGTATTGTAGATCCAATGGGCACAGAGCTGGGCGGGTTGTGGAGGAAGGTGGAGGACAGAGGTGCCTGGCAGGCAAAGGATCGTAAAGGGTCGAAATCGACTGTGCAACTGAAAAGTAACAACAAATATTTCAGAAGGAAACGTTGGGTATGAAGAGGCATTTGCAAACTTTATCCTTGTAGATTCATAAGTTAGGCATGCCAATGACTGGCTCTTGGTTATCCAGTGAGTTTCATGGCTCAGTGGAGCCTAGAAACTGGATCTGTCCAATATTCTTTACTTTACACCACACTCAAGTGGCTAAGACACTGACTGGGAGGTGGAAGGTCAGCAGTTCAATTCCTGAGTACTGCAGGATGGAATGAGCTCCCGTCTTTGTCCCAGCTCCTGCCAACCTAGCAGTTCGAAAGAAAGAAATTGCAAGTAGATAAATAGGGACCACTTTGGTGGGAAGGTAACAGCATTCCGTGCGCTCTGGTGTCTAGTCATGCCTGCCACATGACCATGGAAACATCTGCAGAATCAGGCAGCGCTGCTTCAGCTTTGAAAAAGAGATGATCACTGAACCCTAGAGTCAGATACGACTGGCTTTCGAGCAAGGGAAACCTTTACCTTTAGAAATCTCCCAAAAATAATTGACACTTTAAAGACAGATGGCATAAAAGGAAGGGGAGGGAAAATGAAAACAAGAAAATTCATGCACCAATTTCTAAAGAAAATTGTATCATATAACAGTAAGATCACTGATCTCTTTAATCAAATACCGCCCATGACTAGCCATTATTCAATGAAATCTTAGCTTAAGATCCAGAAATATTCCTCCCTAGTGATAGACATAATGTAATTTGGAATAAAGGATCAGTCTATTTGCTGATTTGGACAGTTTCACATGTCTATAAAGTTATTGTATCCTGCTTCTGCGTCAAGTTGCCATGATTAGAAACTGCACAAAATAAAAAACTACTTTAAAAACCTTCACATATATTTTAACATATTTTATCCACAAAATAAACATTTTTGTATGTTTTTTGCCTTGAAATATAATTATGTATGCATTGCAGTATATTTTCTGAGCTGGGGACCACACTGTAAAATTTGGAGACTTGAAAAATGGAAGGATAATTCCATTCTGATTAGCATATTAGTCGGGAAAGTGCAGGTCATTTTGCTTTGCTTTAAAATGTGAATGGGACATTTCTCACCCAAATCACTTGAACTGAAGACTGACATTAGGAGCTTGTACTTGTAAAGCACGGTTTCTACCATTGAACAGTAAGTTGGCTTTAGACTGGAGGCATGGAACCACTGACCATGAGACCAAACTCTTGCTTTCCACAGATGGTTATATGCCCTTCCACTCATCACCTTCAGTTCATGGTTCTCCATCCTTTATAGTCACTTCTTCCCTTTGCATTTAAAGGTTCTCTTAGGACTTAGCTATTCACAGTGAAAGCTTTAAGTGGGGGAGGGGGGCAAACTACAGCCCATGGGCTGGATTGGCCTACAATGCCAAATCATCTGGCCCATGACGCCCTCGCCACTCCCGGTAAAGGAAGTAAAATGTGTCCATGCATGCATAAAACACTGCTGTAAATGCACCCCACAACTGTCATAAATACATTTATGACAGCTGCAAGTGCATTTATGGCAGCGTTTTGCACATGCATGGACACATTTTACTTCTGCCTCCAGTGGGAAGAACCACATGCCTGTCCCATGGCCCGAAAAGTTTGGCCGCCTCTGCTTTAAGCTAAAATATGCTGGTATTTTGGTTCCACCTTTTCCCCTTTGGACTATCTGAATGTGGCCTGCAGGAACTTTTCTGACACTGAATAAATCTCTTGAGCTGAAACAAAGTATCTTTTGTTCATAGATAGATAGATAGATAGATAGATAGATAGAGCAAAACATTGGATAACTCTAATACTTGGTTCCACAAGTCTTGGTGTTATCCGATTTTTAGTGTTATCCAATCCATGTTAAAATCCTATGGGATGGATCGGATAACGTTAAAGCTCCATAGAGATACATTTATTTATTTATTATTTATTTATTATTCGCATTTAGTATCCCGCCCCAATCGGGTGGGCCCGACATTATAACCGCACAGGCTTTAGCGGTTGTTATCCAATCCATCCCATAGGACCTTAACGTTATTTGATCCAATTCTCCTCCCCAGATTACTTAACGCTGTGCGATTTTAGCATTATCCGATCCAATCGTTATCTGGTGTTTTATGATAGATAGATAGATAGATAGATAGATAGATAGATAGATAGATAGATAGATAGATAGATAGATAGATAGGTGGGAGAGAGAGAATTGAGGACATAACCGAATAGTAGATCTCAACTCCCCAAAAGCTTGGGCTCTCCTGCTAGGCACAGCATCTGCCTTCTGCAGGGGACACAAAGCACATTCTAGTGATCAGAGGTTCATGCATCATGAGAGGAAAAGAAACAGACAGGCTCTATATCACATCCCATAATCCTTCCACACGTCAACCAAGAGAATCAAGCACTTTTCTGACAGGATGTTATGCACAATGCAATTTATCTGGAAGCTTCTGCTCAGCTGAACCTTCAAGGTAGCACTAGAACTCTTCTGCTTGGCTTCTGCTGCCTAATAGGAATCCAAGCAATAACTGGCAGGAGGGCAGTGAAGCATTCGCACATGTAGATTTGACAGGTGCATATCCACACCTTGGAATCTCGTGGTGGCATGAAACAGAAGGGCAAAAGTCCTGAAACTTTCAAAAGCATCTTCCAGCACCCAAGAATGAGAGGTAATGTGAAAAGATCACTGAGGTGTCTCATGAGAAGAATAAGGAGTTTCCCCTTCTACATTTAGTCCCCATATCCTGTCATGTTCTGCAGTGACTAGGAAATAATTCATGAGATGAGGTTGATCTACAGGTTAAAATACAGGCAGGAGTTTGAAGCTGAGTGGATTTCACTTTTTTCAATGTTCAAATGTAAACATTTGAAATTTAATTTAAGCTCCAAACTGGACCTTCAGAGGAATGGATATTCGCTGCATTTCCTTTCACAACAGCAGTTCACTCAGAGAGACAGGTCTCAGCAATGAGACTTGTAAATGGCGCACAATGGTCCATAGGGTCACAAAGGGTCGGAATCGACTGCGCAACTGAACAACAAAAACAAAACTTTCCAATGACAATCACAACTCAACCTATGTAAATTGCAAAATACATGTTGTTTCTGGGTGCTGTCAAGTTGGCCCTGATTTATGGCTCTCAAAAATGTTCTGTTCTCAACAGAAGGCAAAATACATAGGTAAATAAAATCACATACCATAACAAAAAAATATGACGGAGAAGGGTAATCTTAATGTTGAGGGACATGATTTGATATTTGGATGGCATGCATATCTGGTATATGAGAAAAAGGCAGATACTATTTTTAAGGTTCATATGTTGAGAAGTGCTCTATTAAGGGTGTGGAAGAAGTATAAATATAAACTGAAACAGAAGGTACCGATATGGACAGTGCCTAGACATATGATAGGTAATATTAGTGTTTTGCAGAAGCATGACTCAGTTACTTACAAAGGATTCTTAGACTATGATGGTGATACATGGCGACTTAAACCACTTGAAGATTTGAAAAGAGCCGGAATATTGCAGACCTGGTTCCAATATGGGCAGATACAATTCAGATTGAAGGAGGATTTAAAAATAGGAATATCAACAACTGATGAGGAATTGATTGAGCAAATTAGGAATCAGGGACAAGCCCATATTAAAAGGGTATATAAGGTTCTATTAGCAATGGACTCGGCCCCTGAATTAGTTAAGGATTGTATGATAAAATGGGCGCAAAATATTCAAGAACCAATAATGTTGGAGACGTGGGAAAAGATATGGGTTAGAAATGTAAAATTTACACAAGCTCAAAACTTGAGGGAAAATTTTTACAAAATGTTTTATAGATGGCATCTAGATCCAAAAAAGTTGTCAATAATGTATCCGAATTTAAAACCTAAATGTTGGGAGGTGTGATTGTGAAGATGCTACGTATTATCATATTTGGTGGATGTGTAAGAAGGTTAAAGCATTTTGGATAATGCAGAAAAAGATTTTTAAGAGGCGAATTAAGTTTACACCACAGTTATTTCTATTGGGGATCACTTCTGAATGTATAAATGTGGAAACAAAATTGTTACTGAACCTAATAACTGCAGCGAGACTACTGATCGCCCAGTATTGGAAAAAGGAAGAATTGTGTACAGTGGAAGAATGGGTACTTAAAGTATCAAATCTGGCGGAGATGGCAAAAATCTCTGCATATTTGAAAGATCAGACAATTGATAAATATTTGTTAGACTGGAGATGCTGGATTGATTTTATACAGAATAGATATAAAACAGACAAGATCCAGTTAGCTTATGAATATTAAGAATAGTTGAATGATGTGATTGGTACAATGTTAGTTTATTTTGATGTTATTTAGATGATAATGGGATTTGGTATGGATTATACCTTGTGTCCAGTTCTGGGAAGTCGGGGGGGGGGGAGGGGGAGGGGTAATGGGGGAGGGGGGAGGGAGGGTTATGGGGGGAAAAACAGAGAATGTACACTTTTGGTAAAACTCTTTAAATAAAAAAAAAAACAAAAAAATGTCATTCACCACTTGAGGAAGTGACTTGGCAGGGGGTGGTGGGCAGTGGGAGGGAGTGATAAATGTAACTTCTAGTCTGATTTAATGCATTAAAGGACACAAGATATGCCCCCAAACTTTAATTTCAAAACCAGCTTGTATCTATTATTTATTTCATTTCATCTGGTTCCATATTATTTCTCTCCTGCCTTTCTCCTAATGCGGTGACAGTGTGTAAAATGATCAAAAAGAGAGAAATTTAAAAATACAATGGCCTGAATCCAGTTATGTAATAGAAACAGAATCGGAAGTTTCAGTCCATTTCTCATGGGTAAAAAAAGAGCCTCTGATGCGACAAGAAAAAACACCGGAATGGTACCAAAGGGCAACAAAACATGTAATAACATTAAAAGACCACTAATTTAAAGACATCTAAAATATTTTGAAAAGTACATCATTTTAATGTATTCCATATCTTTACCTTCTGGTAGAAGGACAGCGGGGGGGGGGGGGATCAGCCTAATGTGTAGTGGAATAGGGTACCACAGCAAGAGAGCAGCCACAGAAAATGCCCTTTCTCACGCCCTCACCAAATGTGTCTGTGAGTGTGGTAGAATCAAGAAAATGGCCACTCAAAAGATCTTAAAACTGAAAGAGACTTTTATGGGGAGTCACTGTCCTTTAGATAGGCTGGACCCTTTTCACAGAAGGCTTTGGAGTTAGCATTTTGAACGGGGCCCAGAAGTGGAAAAGAAGCCAGTGGAGCTGATCAACCAAGGGAATTATATATTCCCTGTCACCGGCCCTGCCAAGAGGCTGGTTGCAATCTTTTTGGCGAGTTGGTATTTCTGAGCACTCTTCAAAGGGCCCTCCCCTCAGAGTATATTGGAACAATCCATGTGGGATGTAATTAAGGTATGTGTTGCGGTATGGGCGGCAGTAAATAACCTGACTTTCTAAAGGGGCCAATGGCTATGGGTGGATGAGTCCCTTTAGGTGGGGTGATGGCCCCCTCAGTGGAAGGAATGCCACTGGAAATCATCATATTGGGCCCAATGGCAAAATGAGTATTTTGGATTTGGATTTTTATGCCGCTCTATTCGCCGAAGTGACTCATAGCGACTAACAGCATAAATCACAAAATTCAGTATCACAGATCAAAACATATCAAAGTATCGCATACCAGTAACATATCAAATTATCACATATCAGATACATTTCAAGAAATCCCCCATCACAATTACAAAATTAAGGCATCATAAAAAACATTTCAGAAACACTTTGAACAGTTCACAAAAATCGCAACTCTACTCCACTCACTAAGTCCAGTTCCCTGCTACTTCTTTCCCCCTCAGCCAAGCTGGCTGGGCATGCATCCCTATTGGTGGTGGAGGATGGAAGACCCACACAGTTATTCCCGCTCTCCCCAGTCCGAGGCCAGGCCAGAACAGCGCGGAGTCTGGTGGGGCGGTGGCGGCTCTTCTTAATGCCACCAGCCCCGGCACAGCTGTTCATGCTCTCCCCGGTCCGAGGTCGGACGAGAGCAGTGCAGAGTCCGGTGGGGCGGTGGTGGTTCTTCTTAATGCCGCCAGCCCCAGTCCAGCTGTTTGTACTCTCCCCAGTCTGAGGCCAGGCGAGAGCAGCACGGAGTCTGGTGGGATGGCGGCCCAAGGACCCTGTCCAAGCCCCGGTCCAAAGCAGAGTAGAGGAGGAACTCTGATTCCCAATGGTCATGGAGGCAAAAGAGGCCATGGCAGATGGACTGGCTGTGGAGACACATTGTGATAATATCCTCAAGGCAATGACAGTACTTTGTAGTCCAGTTGTTAAATCCTGCGTGTCTCATTTCACATGTGCTGCAGGAAATGGCTCGGAGATGATAGTGTGTGAGTCACTTCATGGCAAACTGGGCTCTACCTTAAACAAATTCATGCCAGTGGCATTTTTCCTGATTGCCTCAGAGGGCAAAGGTGGCCCTGAACCAGCTGGCCTCCAAGACCAGGCCTCCCGGTGTCCTGGGGCGTGAAAAAAGCATGTACTTGGATCTAGTTGCCTCTGACAATGATGTGTTGCCATAATGAGATCACACTGCAAAACTGTGTGAAGGTGGATTTAACTGCACAACCATGATTCAAAACATAAACAAATGTTGGTCACCATGGAAATGAGATGTCTGAGGAAGAATGCTAGAGTGACTAGAAGGGATAAAATTAGGAATAAGGTTATAAGGGAAAGAATTGGGATAGAACCAATCTTGCACTACATACAGAGATAAAGTGGTTGGTCCATTTAGAGAGAATGTCTTGGAATTCCATACCTTACAAGGCATATGTGGAAAGAGGAGAAGGACAATGAGCATCAGGCAGACCCAGAGCAAGGTGGAGAGATAACATCAAATAATTATTACAAGAAATCAAATAACACCAGAAGTGCCAGAACAAGAACCTTGCATCCCCCTTGACACCTGTAGTAGTAGTAGTAGTAGTAGTAGTAGTAGTAGTAGTAGTAGTAGTAGTAGTAGTAGTAGTAGTAGTAGTAGTAGTAGTAGTAGTAGTAGTAGTAGTAGAAGAAGAAGAAGAAGAAGAAGAAGAAGAAGAAGAAGAAGAAGAAGATGCTGCTGCTGCTGCCTGAATCTGTCCACTGCCAAAATGTGGGCATTTAAGGCTTGTAAAGAGACCAGCAGTACTCTAGAAAAGCAGTTATAGATGCCAGCCAGCTACGCTGAAATCACAGCCGTTGCTCACACAGGGGATATGCAGTGATCTGGGAGTTCATTATTTGTACTGAATGTGATGCGAGTTGTATTCTAGCCCATAGTCCCCCCCGCCAACTTTTTTCCATTTTTGGTCCTGCCTCTGCCAATCCTTTTATGGTTTGTTACCAAGCCACTTGGTTTGGAAGGGTGCAGTATTCCAGAAAAGGGTGTGTTTTCACTGACGCAGCTGATCTCTAACCTTCCAAAGCCTCCCTCTCAAACACATGTGAGAGAGGCAGACAGACACCATTTTCTCACTTGCTTGCTTTCTCCTTGTCCTTGGCTTTCTCTTCCTCCTCCCTCCACCCTTCCTTAATTGCTTCTTCGGCCTCTTTGCCTTGGCAGAGAATGGAACAAACTGTGAAGAATGAGGCAGTGAATTCAGACACTCTTCCTTTCTTCCAGCAGCCCCCACCTGCTACTAGAAAAACAAGCCTTTCTCCAAGATCAAAGAATCTTAGAACAGAACTTTCTTACTCGCTTGCTTGTTTAAAACAAGCTTGTGGATTTGGGTGATGGTGGTTTTTATTCTGCTAAAAATAATGTTGGTAAGGTGAAAGGCTGCTCTAGTGCTAATCTCATTTTTTAAGATCAAATTTTGGAGAATGATCAGGACGATGACAGAACATGGTGGTATGTTCTCCTGGTCCTTAACATCATGTTAATACTGCCTATGTCACCAAAATACCACATACAGACATAGTCTCATCTTTACAAGAACATATCACAAAACTAGCTATGTGGGATGGGTGGGATCCTGTTCAAATTGTTCTAATTTTAAAAGCTAGAAGCCTCCAATGGCAGAAACAAAAAGGGCTGGATCAATCCAAACTATGCTTTGTGTCATAGGGTCAATAAAAAAAACCCCTTCAAATCCACCTATTATATGAGCTGAGCATATCCCATGGTATTTGACAGGGCCGTAGCCAGGATTCTAGATTTTTTGGGGGGGAGGGTAGGGGGGAATGAAAAAAATTCAGGAGGGGCAAAAAATTTCCAGGAGGGGCAACAATGTAACACTCACATATATAACATTGGTGTCATGGGGGGGGTTGTTATCTCAGGAGGGGTTTGCTCCCCCCCCCCGCTACAGCCCTGGTATTTGGCTATGTAGTTGCACTGTTATTCAAAATAATCTCTTGTTAGAAGAAGAAATAACTTCCTTGCTTTTCCTTTTTTTAAAACGTACAGGTGAATTTGCATGTTTTGAAGCACTGTCAAACTGTGCACACTCTGTAAAGCTTGTGCACAAAGAAGACATGATGTTCACACTTTGTGAAGCTTGTGCATGAAGAAGACAGCTGTGCAACCTACTTTCAAGGCGTGTCATTTAGAATTTTCTGAATTGTCCCGATGGCCACTAGGTGGACATGGCTTTGGATAAGGATTAGAATGGATTGCAGACGACTTCTTCTTTTGTGTTCCAATCAAATCCTGGATTGCCAAAATGAAGCCACTTTCTCCTTTTTATCATCGTTGCCCAAATCAAAGTTCTCATTGGTGCATGTCTCTGGCAGCAATAGGCAGACCAGTAAATAAGCTGGATTCTGTGTCTCTCCACATTCACACAGCATGTCATTGTCTGTCAACAGCCCCCACTTGAACATGTTGGTCTTGCATTTACAGACCCTCAGCCTATTCAGGGTCCTCCAAGGAATGTAGGGGGAGGTTGAGATCTTCAGTGAATCTTTCTAACACTGAATCAATCCAAAGGAACTGATGGAATGCAGAGAACCAGTTATTTTGATGGTGTTATTATCTGTTATAACCAAATGCACGCACTGTATCCAAATGAAATGCTTCCAAATGCAAAGCAGGGACAAAAACTTAGCAAAGTGTCCATCTTTTGCCTATTTATTTTGATTAGTAGTTTGCTGTCACCAGGCACTGTTGGAAGCAAAAAAATGAATCAGGCAGATCTTTTGGTCTAGTCTAGCCCAACAGAGCAGACTTGGTGAGTGTGCATGGCCACAACACCATAGGCAAGTAGGCTTCTGTTGTATTATCTTCACTCTTCTGAAGGGTTACACAGAAAGAGCCTCCTCGAAGACTATGGTATTTTTGAACCACAATCGGGTGTACCCTAGTACCTTTCTCACACTAGGTCAGGCAAAGGGAACTGCAGAATGAAATCACCCAAAGCTGCTTCATTTTGGCAGTTTCACGTCTGACCTAGACACGGAAGAAGAACTCGTCTGAAATCCTTTGTCTCCAGCCCCAGCTGTTCACTTAAGTAGTTTTTCTCCCTTAGCCCTTCCTTTCCTTTCATCTCCTGCAGACAGCTGGAAGGACGCCAGCGTTGTCACAGACTAATGCTTATGCTTTAGCCCATGATTTTGTAACCTTTAAGTTAGCATGCGGTAATGTTTCATTTTATGACCTTCCCCAGAAAATTCCACAAGGCTCAAAGGGCGCAAGACACACTGTCTCTGGAATTTCAATTTTGCAGCAAGGTGACTCAGACGCTTGTGCCTGTAGCCTTTGGGTGGCATTGCAACCACCCTCTGAAAAAGTTATGAAAGTAGTTTTCACCCAGAGGAAGCTCTACTGAGAGGTTCTTCAGGCGTACATTGTTTTACGTCACCCCTCGGTAGGGTGTAGGCACTTGGGAATTACTGGTTTGGTTTGCAAAATATTAGGAGACAGTATGGTACAGAAACCAGGAGTACCAATGGAATGGTAAGAGACTCAGGTTTCACAAGTGTCGACAACCTATCGCCAAATTTTCAGTGGTTCATCCACTTTTTAATCCAGGGGTGCCCAAACATTTTGGGCCATGGGCCGATCATGTGGTTCAGGGAGCCAGTCACTAAGGCCGAGGGGCCAGGTGCGGCCCCCGATGCCAATTCACCCAGCCTGCGAAGCCCTAGTTGCTCCTGGAAGAGGAAGTAAATTGCTCCCGTACGCTTCCAGGAGTGATGAGGGCTTCGCTGGCCGGGTGATTTGGCGCCAGGGGACGCACCTGGCCCCCAGGCCTTAGTTTGGGCACCACTGCTTTAATCAATCAAGTGATTGTTTAATAGATTCATTTAATTTAATTTTCATATTCCCAAATGATCTACATAGTAGAAATATGAGATAAACTGTTCAGCCTCATGTTTTCATACATTGGCTAACATTTAGGCACACAGATAATTTTTGTTGTTATTTTTACCATGGGGGACATTTTGAAGAGGTACAATATATCTCACAATCTATCACTCCATTCTGAATAACATTTGGATGATCTCTGATAAAATCCATTTTGTAATTTTCCAGTGCTATTAGTATATCATATTAGTATATTGGAGGCATTAAAATCCAAAATATGTTTTTTCCATGCCTGCCCACACCCTCCTAGTTTGTACAGAAACTAATGAGTTGTTATTCAGGAAAACAGCATACATCTTCATTCCTTAAGCCCAAGAAAGCCTTATTTTTCTCATTCAAGAAGAGATTCCTGGAAACAATTTTATAATGAGTTTGTTTGTTTTTCCCGAAACTAAATGATAGTAAGTGGCAATATTTTAAAATTTGTTCTAAATTTGATGGGTGGGAGGACTTACACTCCCCCCCCCTCCGTGGCCATTATTTTTACAAATATCAAAAACAGACCAGCAAAGTATGGCATAGATAATTAGATTTATTACATATTATTAAATTAGCTTAGGGGAAATAAAGGAACGTTATGAGGATAAAAGTTAAAGTTCTTGGCAGAGGGGGGACGGGAGAGAGATTTATCTCCATAGTTGTGGGTTTAAAACCATTATTCTTTCCCTTTCTGCTAATCTGAATACATGTTAACAATGTCATCTAGTAGCTAGAGTTGGATTCAGATGAGGAACATCTGAGATGCCTTTCCTAATCTGACAGATAGGAGCCCAAGAGTGTGTGAGAACAAATTAAAATTAGGCATCTAACATAGTAAAGAATATAGTACTGTACTTCGAAAATATGTTTTTTAAATTCATGGGGGAAAGTGATAATTATTTGAAAACATGATATTAAATTCATGGGAGAAAGTGATAATTGTTTATTTTCTAAGATATATAATCTCTATCTTGCCACAGGAATTACTAAAGAAGTACAGTTCAGGAAGATGGTAAAAACAATAAATACTGTACTGTTCCCGCTACCACTAAAGCAACATTTTACAACATCTCACATAACAGATAGGAGGGGGCAAAAAGGTTTGTCAAACTCTAAATGCTTTAAAACAATAGATTTATGATGTGACCACATGGGGAAATAGATCACTTTTAGACTGCTTCTGCTGTAGTTTGGTGCAGTCTCAGGAACTCAACCTCTGCTATGTCACTTGGAGGACCCTGAATAAGCTGGAGTCTCTAAATGCAAGACCAATATGCTCAAGTGAGGACTGTTGGCAGACAATAACACACTGTGTGAATGTGGAGAGATACAGAATCTGGCTCATTTACTGGTCTGCCAATTACTGCCAGAAATATGTATTGATGAGGACTTGAGTTTGACCAACGACAAAGCCAAGAAAGTGGCTTCATTTTGGCAGCCCAGAGTTTGATTGGGACATGAAAGAAGAAGTTGTGACTTGAAATACTCATCATCAGGATTTCAGCCACTGTTGCTGCATTTCTTGCAATAATTTTAATCTGAGATCTCTGCAGGTTTTCAAATGATATTTTTCCAAAATATTTCTCATGCATCTTTGTAGAATCTCTTTTCCAGGAGCTAAGTTGTTGGGCTTGCAGTAAGACTACCATCAGCATCCTGGCATCTGCCCATTCTTTTGGAAGCACAAGATCATCAGTAATGTCAACATGAGATGAGCCAACTGCAATCTTTGTAAACTGCCAAATACCAAAAATAATTCTGTTGCATAATTGGGTAAAAACAAATTAGGCAAACTGTCCTGTGAAGGGGAATCAGGAGAGCTACTCAAGCTTCTCCTACATCAGTTTGGAATTGCCTTTTCCAATGTAATATATTCAGAGTAGATGTCTGTCTGTCTGTTTGTGAAATATTATATTAGCTTATATTTCACTCCTAACACTCCTCTAAGGCTTAGAGTCTAAGAAACTGAGAGTTATACACTCTGTATTTTTATGCTCTCAGCAACCTTCTAAGGCTGGCTTGTTCAAGAGAACAGACCAAGTGGGGATTTTCTCAACTTGGATCTTGTTGAGTTACAATGTAGTTCTGTGAAAATTACAGCACGCTACCTGTCTTTGTGAAGCTGGTATTTTAAAATTCTGTTTCACAATCTCAACTTTTCTGTTTTCTAATCTTCACACTCCTGCCAATTTCCTCCCTCAGAGATCCCAAATGCCTTACTTAAGATTCTGATTATTATTTTTTTTGGACAGACTTTTAGTGGAATGGTTGCATTTTATGACTGTTGTGTAACTAAAAGAAGATGCCAGGGAAGGGGAAACAAATACAAATCAGACTGAAAAATAAATTAATATATTCTCAGAATTAGTAACATTTACTTACTGTGCTGGAACAAGAGTTGCAGTGTAGACAGACAGTTCCTCAATACCTCAGTTTTGTCTTGTGTCTTGAAACACAACTAAAAAAGTTGTTGGCACAACCAGGTGATTTGTTCAGTGTTTCTGAAACAAGCAGAATGCTCGCAATTTGAAACCAAACATTCCAACAATAACTGCCCACTCCCCTCACACTCCAGAACACAGAAGAAGTTGTAGTTTCAAGGCCAAAGTAGACATTAAATAGAATGTGTTTTCTCAAAGATTAATCCACTTCCAATCTTACAAGTGGATTTCCTCATAGATCTACAGTACATCTCAGTAATGGAAAATTACTTTCAATAATTGAAGATTAGGACTGTGTTTACCATTCAGGAACCAATCACCCAACAAAGCTTTCTAAAAAGATACACATATATAGATGTGCTATGACAGGCATCTTTTGACATGAATTCTATGAACGTCTTACGTTTCAGTTGGGTGGTCTGGCAGCTTTTGCGATGTAATGAAAATCATGTACTTTTGATGAGATGTTGCCACAAAACTAAAGCATCCATGATGACTTTCAGAAATGTAAAGCGCCATTGGCCAAAAAATACAAAGCAATGATGTCATTGCTTCCAAAAGTTACCTTGAAAAAAATGCAATCTTTGCGGGGGGGGGGGTTGGTTTCCAGTGGCCCAGCGACCAAACCACACAACCGATTCAGGTGACCCAAAGTGTGTTTGAAAGAGGAAAGAATAACCTTTGTGGTGACACTATTACATTTGAAATTGGACTTCAGGAAAAAACTATGTAGCATTTAAAAAAAACACTCAAATGTGGTCACGAAAACGCAAAAATAAAAGGGAAAACCACGTTAGAAACTGAATATGACAACTTCCTGAGGTGGATACAGTTTGAAGACAACATGTGGAGAAGAAGAGAACGTGACTAACAGATTCAACACATTTGGCCCCACAAGGACACAACCTATAGCCACTTTCTTGAATCTCCCAAATAAGAGTTCAGAGGGCAAAATGTTAAATCTTGCTAGGGAAAGGGCCCTGCGCTGTTGAGGGAGAGTCAGGCAAAACAAATAGGGAGCCATTTGGGCTCGCTGTGGGAAGATCCTTAACCTCAAGGGAGAACAAGTTTTATTGGCTTCACTGCAAAGGGCCTGGTAGTCAATATCTAATAGTCTTTGCATTATTAATCTAAAGATCTCTGGTCAGTGGTGGGCTAAAAAAAAAATTTACTACCACACTGTGGGTGTGGTATGGTGGGCGTGGCCAGGGGGAAAGCCCTGCATTGCACACAAATTAGGACTACTTTATTTCAAAACTTGGATGGGCGGGGCCAGCCAGAATTTCTGCTACCGGTTCTGGTGAACTGGTGTGAACCTGCTGATGCTCACCACTGCCTCTGGAGCAGTAGATAGAGCCATTGGTTCCAATGCTAGGCCTAGAGTTTTAATTTTTTTTCCCTCTATGGAAGAGAGCCAGCTGGAAGACTGTGACTCCTTAAGGAATTGAAAGCTGAGGCTAAGAGGGTTAGTGTCAAAAGGTAACCATAACCAAAATTTAAATATTATTAGCCATGCTTTAGTGTTCAAAAGATGTTGGTCTCCCTTACCAGAAAGCCAGTCATATCCGACTCTAGGGTATGGTCTTCCTCTCCATTTACAACCAAAGAGCCAATGCTATCTGTGTCTGCAGACATTTCTGTAGTCATGTGGCAGGCATGACTAGACACTGAAGCACATGGAATGCTGTTGCTTTCCCATCAGAGCATTACCTATTTATCTACTTGCAATTTCTTACTTTTGAAATGCTAGGTTGGCAGGAACATTTTGAAATGCTAGATTGACACTCCGTCATGCAGCACTTGGGTCTTGAACTGCTGACCTGCTGACCTTCTAGTCATCAAGAACAGTGTCTTAACCACTAAGCCACCGTTGCCCCTCTCTCTGGTTAGTCTCCCCCAAATTGCTCAATTATAGCAGAGTGATTTAAGAAATTGTTTACACTTGAATTCTCCATCTCATTCTTTCAAGTCATGCACAGGACTGAAAGGATATTCTAGTCTAAACAAATTATAATGGACTTTTTATCACAGCATACTGGAGTAGGATGTAATTCTATCATGATGGCGGGGTCCATTCTTCCCTCCTCTAATTAAAAAAAGATCTGTCATCAATTCTGTAGCTTTATCACACTGTGTTTTAGACTGGTATTGTCTTCACTGACCTTGATTGCTTCCAACCAATAGGACTTGGCAGGTATTTAGGCCTTAATCTAGGCAAGTTCCTTCCCAATTTTAAAACAAATTGCTTTTAATATTATCTAGACATTAATGTTTAAGATAAGATACTGTTCAGATTCCATAACTGCTTCTCATAAACGTTTTAATGCTTCTAAGCTTGAACTCAGCTTAGGTCAATTTGAAAAATTCCAAATATCTCTCTTTCCTTTGCAGATTCATTACTGTACTGCCTATAGGAGAGGCACATTTTTGTTTCTTTCAGACAAACTGAGAAGTTAATTGATTTACCCCTGGCAAGTACCAGAAGTGTATCACTCTTGAAAAGTGAGGAATGGAAAGGGTATTAAGATGGGTGTAGACTAGGGACAGATTATGTATGAATCTCCTTGAAGATAATTTCCTAATTTTGATTTAACTAGTTCTTCTCTCTTAACATTTATGTGATGTCTATTAAAATCCTGTTCACACAACTATGCCTACAGAAGGCTGTTGATGTAATGAGCTGTGGGCTACTTTAAGAAATCAAACAAAACAGATTACATGGGAGCTCTTTCTTTATTGTGGCTCCCATTTAATATATTTTGTTGTGTGGAAGCTTTGAGTGGTGTGGGATGGAGGGGAGAAAGTCTTTACTGAAAATGGGTGCCATCAGGATGAAATTACTAGTTTCATCAATTTTCAGTAATTAAAGACTTCCTCCTATCATCTTGCAGATGTCATGGCTTCTAAACAAATGAAAGGGATTAAATGGGAGGTGTGGGACCAAAGTAGGAAATACATAATTCCTAAAAATTGCCCCCACTTGGAACATCATCAGTCTTCTGTAGATGTACCTTAGCAAACAGGATTTCATCCATTTTGTGTGAGGATCCATCTCCACTGCAACCTTCTCATTACTTTCTTTTCTACAGAACATGGAAATGTCACTTTTGGACTACAACTTCCAGAATCCACCTACCAATATAGTCAAAGTAATATTTGTAAGTTCTGGTCCAGACTGTTGAAGCTGAACTGGTTGGGTAAGCTTACAAAATCCTTCTGAAGGATATGCATTAATGCAGCTGGTTAATAACATGAGCAGAGGTGATTAAAAGCAGGATCAACAACCATCTATACAAGAGTGTGAACAATTAGCTTTTGAACTACAACAAGAACAAACATTCTTGAGAGTACACAAGAACAAAACCAAATTAGAAGATGGAGGAAGGATCTCACTGGACAAGGAAAAACAATAAAGGAAGATACAGTATAGCTGAGAAACTCAGCCTCCCCAACGTCACTTGGAGGACTCTGAATAGGCTGAGAGTTGGGGTCCCTAAATGCAAAACCAACATGCTCAAGTGGGGGCTGTCACTACACAACAACATACAATGTGAATGTGGAGAGATACATAATTTGGCTCATTTACTGGTCTGCCGATTGCTGCCAGAGGCATGCACTGATGAGGGGTTTGGGTGACAACAAAGTGAAGAAAATGGCTTCATTTTTGCAGTCCAGGGTTTGATCAGTCACAGAAGAAGTACAACTCCAAGAATCCACAAGAAATCATGGATTTAGGGAGCTGTGGTTTAAAAAATCCAGCAGAATTCTTCTGATGCTCTCATAAAAACAACCTTGCATTGCACTGCTCTTGCTCAGTTCTTTGTTGTACTTCTGTACTTGTGCATTTTAGGCACATTTGTTTATTTCATCCTGGATGTGACAGCATGAGCACAATACCATTTTCAAACAGTGTGTAGCAGTTCCTCCCCCTCCCACCCCCCAGAACATTAAATATATTCATGGCCACTGTTTAGGAATCAGAGCATGTAAGGCTTTTGAGATGGTAAGAAGGGAGGAAAGATGAAAAACGAGTCACTTCTGTTATATGTTTGATGCTGTTGCACCATGTCATTGTTCCATTCCATTTGCATCAGTGCTCTGTGCTCAGGCATATTTTTTGGGGGGATATGGCATATATTAAAGGATTTTCAAGATTTTTTATCTCCTGTAAGTGTCATTTATTTTGTTTTGTATGGTTTTATTTAAAAAATAAAAGAAATACAGTACTAGGAACATATTGCTGTGAGTGGCTGAAAGTTTGCCACTAGAGGGAGATATCAGCATAGTCATTAAGATGGTAAATGCCACTCGTGCCGGATCTAATATTGACAGGATTATGTTCACTTGATTTCTTGTTCCTCACTTGTATAGGGCTTGATGGCTCACAGCTGAACATGAGAATTGACAGCATGGAAGAGCCTTTGCCTCAGGTGATGTGAAGTTATATGAAAGTTCCATCTGACTATGACCTGTGATGGGTTGTTTCCATGATATTCATCAATGGGCGGTATATACAGCTGTCAAGCAATGGTCAAGCATGTGGGTTTCTCTATCTATATCATATTGGGTGGCTGGGAGATAGATTGAGTGAAGTTTGGGTGATGGTTCCCTCCTCTACTGGTAACATCATGAAAAGGTGTATGTGATCCTGATGTTTCAAAGAATCCTGTTTTACCATGCCACCACTCAATTTACTTTGGCATGTAGAAGATGAAATGGTCAAGTAAACTCATACATTCAACAGCTATGCAAAGGGATATATAAATCAATTTCATGTCAGAAATTTATTTATGCAAAGGGATAGCAGAAACATAGGCATTGCCCATGATGACCTGCATGTTTATGTTCATTCTGGCCATGAAGCCTGGTGATTTTCTGTTCAGTTACAGCAAGAAAGGGCTTCTATGTGCAGGTTTGTATGTACAGTGCCTTTTCTTTTTCTGGTTATACTACACACGTGGCTGCTTCAAACAATGGCCACTGTTCTTTGAAAGTGCCAAGAGGCCTTCTTCAGCATCACCATATTCAGTAATGTGAACCTTAGCTTCATTAAAACAATAGCAAGACTGCCTCAAAAAGAGAAGGAAAATTTCCATCTGATTCACACAATTATCTTGCAAAGTTGCTTGAGCACTGCAGTGTAAGTCAAGATCACTTAATGTGAAAAAACCATAAGAGCATTGTGCTATATGGACCATCTGTGGACTGGACTCAAATGGTCTCAATACAGGTTTAGTTAATGCACTATTCATCAAATGCTTTTAACTTTATATATTTTTACTTTTAAGAAATTTGGTATTTAATTTGGATTCATTCTCTGCTTCTTCAATGTGCCTTTTTAGGCTATAATGTAAATTAAATATTCCTAAACTTTTGTATTTAACAATGACAACGACAACGACAGGGGTGCCTGGTGTGCAGTGGTCCATGGGGTCACAAAGGGTCAGACTCGACTATGTGACTGAAAACAACAACAACAACAATTTTATGTCAGAAATTATTCTGAGTTGGAAGGATTTTTGCTGGAGAAACTCCGCTCACGGGACACTCCAATGAGGCTCCTTTCATGTCCCCAAGATCTATGCCCATCGAAGTGGTCCCTATTTATCTACTTGAAATTTCTTGCTTTCGAACTGCTAGGTTGGAAGGAACTAGGACAGAGATGGGTGCTCAAACTATCATGCAGTACCTGGGTCTCGAACTGCTGACTTACTGATCATTTAGCTAACAAGGCAAGCTTCTTAACCACCGAGCTACCACAGCCCCTTCGTATTTAAAACCTCGCATAAAGAGCGTCTCACTTAGAGAGTACAGTAACTCGCTTAAAGAACAAAATTTTCTCTGAATGGTCACTTTGCTTAACAAATAAAACCAACTAAAAACTTGATTAACAAATAAATCAGGATTTGCAATCCCCATCCCCCTGAAGTCACAGTTGGTAATTTACAATGCTGATTCGCTTAAAGAGCAAACTCGCTTAAAGAGCAATCCCGTGGATTGCATTATGCTCTTTAAGAGAGGTACAACTGTACTTAAGTTTCTGGTCCTCACATATTATGTTCAAGCAGTAGCTTTTCACAAGAATGGTTGTTTTTTTAAAAAAATATATATTTTGTGCTCATAGAACATACAAGTGATGCAGATAAATAAAGCCTGTAGAATTAAACAAGCCAATTTTGACTGGAATTATGGCAACACTGAAAAGACTTATACAGTGGAACCTCGGTTAACAAACGGCTCAGTTAACATAAAAATCTCATAACAAAAAGAAATCCATAGAAAATAGTGGCTGTTTATAGATTTTTTTTGAATGAATGAATTGGTTTTCAATGGATTCCTATGGGAAATCACATTTTGGTTAATGTATTTTGGTTTTCAATGCATTCCTATGGGAAATTGCATTGAATGCATTCCTATAGGAAATTCGGAGAAAGTAATTTTTGTTGTAATAAATGTCCCGGATAATGTGTTGTGATCCAGCCTTCCTCTGACTCCAAAGATGAGCTGGATCAGGAGGCACTCCTGATGCCCAGTCCGGTTCTGCCTGCATCTGAGCCTGAGGATGACTTGAGCCAGGGACCTCAGCCTGCGCCTGGCCCAAGTCTGTTTTTCCCAGCAGCTGACATGTCAGATCAGAAGCCTGGCTCTGACAGTGATCAGCCCTCAGTCAGGGAGAGGGTCAGGAAACAGCTACACCTGAGATGCAGGCAGGCTAGGGCGAAGCACCAAAGACGGCTCCCAGCTGATACTGATTAGCTGGGAGACTTATAAGCAAACTTCTTGCAGCCTGCCAGCATCGGTACAACTCTCGTGTAAAGACTGATGTCCTGCTTCACTCCAGATGGCCTTCCTAGACCCTGACCTGCCTGCTGTGAGTCTGACTACTCTGCCAACCCCCATGATGCCCCTGGACACCCTTAGACTACTGACTTGGAATACCAGTAAACAGGCTATTAGTTATTTGTGATATAGAAGCGGCTACTCATGCCACCCCTTGTGGCCCAAAGCTGCTTGTGTGCAAAGGAAAACAGCAGAGAGTCACTTGGTTGAAGTTCCAAAACAAAATCTATTGTAGCTATAATGAAAGTGCAGGCTGAAAGTTATTTACTGTGGTGCAAAGCAGAACAAAAAGCTAGCTTATCAGCAGCAAGTAGCATGAATGCTGGGGAGGATATATATACAAGGTCAGCAGCGTTCTGGCTCAAAGTAAACAGCAAACACAAGTCTTTTGGTTAAGTTTGGGCAACACAAGATCCAAACCTTTATCAGCTTCTGAGGTTTTCTTTGTGTAGCAAACCACCCAGCTTATTTCCAACAATAGGCAATTAAGAAATATAAGTAGTCCTTTTACCACAATGTGGTAGTGAGTTCCATAGTCTTTAACAGCAGCCAGGAGCAGATGCTGAGACAGGCAGGAACCAGCAGGAACAAGAGCCAAGAGCTGTGAGCTGAAAGTTTGGAGCTGAAAAGCTGTGAGCCAAAGCTGAGTCAAAGCTGAGAGCTGCCCTGAAGCTTGTCTACATTTATGCAGAACACAGCTGGTGATCTACTGCACCTGTGTGCTGCTCTGGGGAAGTCCTTGAAGGCATAGCACTGAGTTTGTTCACGTTGCAACCAGTGCCACACCCAGGCACAGGTCCTAACACAGACCTTGGCTTGCCTCTTGGACTTTGGTATCTGGACTATCCCTGAACAAGATTCTCTGTGTAGCCTCACCGTGCAGTGACTGTGCCTGCCCGAGTGGGTCAGCACATTATGGTAACCAAGGTTCCACTGTACCTTGATACCCAGATGAACTTGGTATAATTGGAAATGATTGTCTGTTTTCATTCTGTATTTAACCCCTTTTTTGTGGCAGAAATAAATGTCAGCTGTGATGAACATAGGCTTCTGTTTTTATCCCTTGAAGGTCTATAAAGTTCTGTAGGGCTTTGGGGAAAAGATCAGGTGGTCAGAATCTTTGACCTGAAAGCCTGAGGATCAGTCGATAAAAAAAGGCATTCGATGCTGAAATCCATTAGTGTTCCTGAGATGTGAGTCATCCATGAAATCAGGACGACTGATAGATGCTCACCTGGAATTCTGGAGGATAGGTATTATGTCTGATATGTTTTATAGTTAGTCCAGCCTTGGCTTGGAGTGTGACCTACTTCAGGGAGCACTGCTGCTTTTATGTGTCTAGAGAAGCTAACTGGCTTTTCTCAAATGTGAAACTGAGCTCCAGGGTGTGCTGCAAAAGGTAGCTCTAAGAGAAAGGCATTTCAGCTGAATTAATTATCCAGGAATCAATCCATTGAGAAGCACTGGGCAGTAGCCTCAGCTGGTCTTTTTGTCAATCATGCTTGCAATTGAGAATATGACTTTAAACATATCAACACAGCCATTATTTTAACCCAAAATGCATGTACAGTACTTAAAAAAATTTTTTTTTTTACTGGCCAGCTTGAGGTTGAAGATTAAAAACAGGACACAACACCACCCCAGAGAGGTCAGAGGCTCTAGCACATTGGCTTTGAAATATCTCGTTGGTTCATTAAATGTTAGTAGCCTGTATCTCTGTGTGATAAAAAAAATATATCTGCTTTGAAAATTAGTAATGTTCAGCATTAGCTTTGTGTATTCTAGCTGGAACTATTAGAAACACATCCCTCCTTAGAAGCAGGAGGGGAAAAAAGGTTCAAATGGTTTGGTGAAATGCAAAAGAAAAGAAGATTTGCTTGAGAGTTATTTCCTGTGCAGAAGTAATTTAATAGTTGTCTTAGATTAAGAATAAAGTATTCCTAAGCATAGCTTTTTATTATAAAACTAATAATATCCCAATTTTATAACTACTGGAACAGCTGTGTTTTGCAACACCTGCCTGGATATAAGAATGCACCTGGCACTCAATATCTGAATATAGCTCAAGGTAGGCTCCTCTGCCCAGGAAAAAGGTCTTCTTGCAGTTGAAGTAACAGAAAATAGCGAGTACTGCATAGATGCCTACTTTGTGCTATGTGGTCTGAATTCTTAAAGACTAAAGACATTGGAGACAGCTGATCATTGGAGCTTAAATCATACTAGTGTTTCAGAGAAGTGATTTAATAAACAGAGGGAGTTAATCTGCAAATTTTGGGAGACATAGTGAGCTCCTGTTATGGCAATCAGTTGTTTTTAGCCATTAAGGAATTCCCTCTTCTAATGATGGGTTATATAGAATGTAGAATTCAGCTTTCAGGGTAGGTGTCTAAAATGGCAAGTGCCATGTTAGCAATAGGCTGATATCTAGCTATTTGTCATTGACACTGATGATCATTTAAAATAGATGTATAAATCAGAATAATATCACAAGGTCTTCACATATACCTCAAGTGCAAGATTGCCACTTACACATCACCAAAAAGGAGTACAAAAGAGAATGCCATTTTGCATAAGATTTCATGAGCTAACCTTTGTGTGCTTAGGTGTGATTTTAATTTTAATATACATAACTGCAACCCATCTCACAGAGGTGAAGAAACTGCTGAAGTAACTCACTGAGCCTGCTGGATCCTCTCTTCAAAGGGCCTATTGAGGACAGAGGACTTCAAATTCCCTAACCTATCTGCTTATGGATCTTTATCCTTAAATCAGATTTAAATTGGATAGTCCTTCACAAGGAAAACATCTTCAAAAGAAATAATGGATGCCTGTCTCTCCTAAAAAGAAGATGTAAAGCCACCACACCCAAGGGGAGGATGTACATGACATTACAATGGTCCTTGCAAAACCAAAGGATAGTTAAGGAGAACCTCAACTCATAAACAGCTCATCAGCCAGTCAATTAACTTTAAAGCAGTCATGCCATCAATGGAACATTCCCCAACTGCAGTGTGGCTCTATTAATTCTACTTTCCCAACTCCTGCCAACCTAGCATTCGAAAGCAAGGACTTGCAAGTAGATGAATAGGTACCACTCTGGCAGGAAAGGTAACAGCATTCCATGTGATCTGGTGTTTATTCATGCCTGCCACATGACCATGGAAACAGACACAGCAGTGTAAATGGAGATGAGTGCCACCCCCTAGAGGAGGGGTGGCCAACCTTGGTGCTCTAGCTGTTCTTGGACTTCAATTACCAAAAGCCCAAGTCAGCACATCTGCTGATCAGGGCTTTTGGAAATTGAAGTCAAAGGACAGCTGGAACACCAAGGTTGGCCACCCCTGCCCTAGAGTTATATCCCACTTTTCATTCAGCCTCAAGGTGACATACAAGTCTCTACTCATCTTTATCATTACAAAAGCCAAAACAAAGGGATTTGTCCAAAACTCGAGCAAGCAGATGGTGGATCTTTAAAATCACCCTTCAACACTCTACCACATTGCATTGATTTACATAAGGGATGCCTTCTACCCTCATAGTAAACCAGGTTTGAACTTATGGTCTCAGGTCCACGTGTTTTCTGATTCTGCTTATAAACTTCAGTCTAACTGGACACTCTATCCAAGACCTGAAAGTTACAATTCTGTAATAGAGAAATTACAAAACTAGGATTGAAAGGGAGACAGCAGAAATCAAATACATCCATCTGTTAGACACCCATCACAGGGGACTAAATATTAGTGAAGGCTTTCTGGGACATTATCAAATTTGATACAGTACACAGATTGCTATATGATTTTATATATTATATTACAACTTTCCTGCCAATTCTCTTTAGCAAAACAGAAAGTAACCAGGTACAGTGTTTTTGTTTGTTTTCTGACATGCAGGTCAAAAGTTGATCAGAGACCAGAATGGGCTTTCTCAGCAACCTTGAGACTGAAAGTGAGTCATTTAGAGCTAATCTGAATAATCTATTGTTGCTAATGGCTGTGTGAAGCTGTATTGTTGTGCTTGCTTGTCTGTCATCATGCTTGACCACACCCTTCTCCCTTTGACCCCCTGAATTTGGTGTATAAAAACCATGCCTGTAAGTTTCACTCTTTGTCTGAAGAAGTGGACTTGATCCACGAAAGCTAACAATAAAAATAAAGTAGTTAGTCTTTAAAGTGCTACAGTGTTTTTTATTTTATTTTATTTTATTTTGTTTTGTTTTCTGATATGCCTGAACCACAGACTAACACAGCTACTATTTTAAAAAAAAATGCTTATAATTGGCAAGCCAATCAGAATGTCAGTGGTGAGAGTTTGCCTGTCACTGATGATAACTGGTATAACTCAACATATAACATGGAGCCCGGCCCAATGTTTAATGCCATGTGTTTGTCTTGTATTCCCCTACTATTTTCAGTTCAAAAGGGCAAACATTTACAACTAATCTGTATAACAACCAGAGATCATCTGCTACTACCAGTTGTAAAAAGCCATATTGATTTGTATACTTATCTGTTATGCTAATCAGTCACTCTGTATCTCTGTACCTGATGTGTATAAATTGATGCCATGAAGTCTCACTCCTATGTCTGATGAAGTGGAATTGATCCACGAAAGCTAAAATTAAAATACAGCAGTTAGTCTTTATAGAGCTAAAACATTTTTGTTTTGTTTACTCTCTGATGTACTTCAAATAAAATATGATGATCCTAAAATGTTTAGCTTTAGATACATATGCTTTCTTTTCTTTTTGTCATTTTAAAAAATGACACAGTCTTCATGCTGTCTAACAAAGCTCAACATTCAGAAAGTTATTCATTTGACTGGAGCAACTCAAAGAAGATGTCCAGTATCATTATATGGGGATTCCTGTGCTTCTCTGACTCATCACAACACCTCTTTTCCCCTGAGGCATCAACACTCTCTTGACTTCAGTATCTTATTAATGGGAGGGCCTGACTGTGCACAATGATAGATATTGCTCGTTTGGATGAGATATCTCCCTGAAAGTTATGGCATTAAGAGATTTACTTGTACATTGCAGTTGCTTCCAAGTGTCTTAAGGTTCTTCTTTAACCCACTACATGGGGAAAAGATACAGGAAATTATGCAGCTTTGGACTCTGTTTTGCTGACTGTTCTACCTTACAAACCTCTTCAGACAGTGTCTTGGAGCTCTAGCTAAACTGCTGTCATTGTAAGAAGCAGTCTTAATAAAGTATTTTACCCAATAAGTAAGGTGTTGGAGGATTGAAGGATGTCACACTCACAGCTTAAAATGCAGGTTGCTTATGAAGTGAGAGCAAGTATGATACAGTGGTTAGAGAAGCAAATGGAGAACATTTGGCTCTCCAGATTTTGCTGGACTTTTTGTTGTTCAGTCACACAGTCGAGTCTGACTCTTTCTGACCCCATGGACCACTGAATGGCTGGCTCCTCTGTCATCCGCCATCCTCCAGAGTCTGCCCATATCTATGTCCACTGTCGGAACACCAGGCGTCTCCTGAGCATGTGCTCATTTCTGGAACATATTTAACCCTTACCTTCCAACTCTGAGAGACCTGGGCCGCATTTCAAAAGAGAACTTAAAGCAGAACACAGGAGGCTTCTAGTAACGTAGCAGAGGTTGCTTCGTGTGTGTGTGATAAGAAAAACAACAATCTTCAAAGAGAAACAGCTGTTTTATTCCTTCAGGTTCATGTAAGAAAGTTCAAGGAAAAACAGAAATCAAAAGGTCATATCCATAAGATCAGTCCAGTAAACAGTCCAAGATCTTTTAGGTAATCATAGTAAAATCATGCCAGCAGACAGTCTGGGGTCTTAACTCATGGAGAAGCAGAGTAATCCCATACCAGCAAACAGAGTTACAATCCAGGGTCTTACGCCATTGAAATCCAGACATGTACTAACCCTCACTTCTCTGCAAAATGGAGAATCTGCCATCAGGTGGGATAGCTTTAGCCAATCAAGTAACAGAGAGCAACAGAGAATAACTTTCTCAAAACAATAGTTGTTTACATTTATGTAAAGACACAACACGCTAAGTTCTGCTGGCTAGGCCGGCTAGAAAGATAACAGCACAGGAACACTGTAATGTCAACAAGTCATCGTGGCAGTCTTGTAAGGCATACAGAGAGAAAAATGGAGTTCTATGAGGCCTAGCTGAAAAATAGCACTTTCAAGCCTTGGGAGACATTAGGAAATAGGTCTATTTCCTGACATCCACTGTGTCAACTATGCTGTCTAGCTATCTCATCCTCTATCCCCCCTTCTCCTTTTGCCTTCGATCTTTCCTAGCATCAGGGTCTTTTCCAGTGAGTCTTCTCATTTGGTGGCCAAGGTACTTGAGCTTCAACTTCAGTATTTGTCCTTCCAAGGAGCAGTCAGGATTGATTTCCTTCAGAATGGACTGATTCAATTTCCTTGTAGTCCAGGAGACTCTCAAAAGTCTTCTCCAGGACCACAGTTCAAAGACGTCTATTCTTCTGTACTCAGCCTTCCTTATGGTCCAGCTCTCACAGACATACATTACTACTGGGAAGGCCATTGCTTTAACTATGCAGACTTCTGTTGGCAGGATGATATCTCCACTTTTAATTATGATGCCTATGTTTGCCATAGCTTGCCTCCCAAGGAGCAAGTGTCTTTTTATTTCATGGCTGCTTTAATTAAAGTGTGGGAAGCCTGTGACGCTATTGGCAGTTGGATAGCTAGGAGGTACACACATTTCTTAACCCTCTTAAGAGTGCAAGAATCCTGAATGTCACCCATGGGAATTTCTCTGACATGTTTCATTTTTTGAAACAATTTTCAAAGGAAATGTATCTCCTATCATTTTGAAAGAGATGAGTCAAAATACTCATGATGTTACTTTTTGACGCAGCACTCATGATTACCTGCTGGTAGTGCTTTTTTGGGAGCAAGGACAGGGAGAGACTCACCTTTGCCCAACAGGGCACAGCTGGCTCTCGCTCATGCCCTGTTTGCAGGTAGGCTGCCCACATGCCCTTTGTTTCCCCAGCATAAATCACTTGGCATGCTATTTGATAGAAACGTCCCTTCTACCGCAAGTGGGATTCTGACCTTACTCATATCCTAGTCAGAATGATTGGCACAAATGAGCATGCATTTTGACCCAGAGTGAATATTTCTTGATTCTTTGCTGTAGCACCTGTGCTTTGTTTACAGAAAACTACCATCCTTTCCCAAAGAAATGTTAAGCAATATAGACAGAATGAGAGGCAGCAGGGACTTCAGATACAAGGAAAGAAATGAATTCCCTGTGCCCATTCTGCCTCCTTCCTTACAGATTCACAGCTTCTTTGCTGTAAACCTTCCCTGTGTCACAAATTCAAATCCAAATTCATCCACAAAATTTACAATGTGGCTTTGCGCCAATCAGACTCTCTCAGCCTACACTACATGATCAATGGCTCTCCAGGTACATGAGATGCACACGGGTCCCTTTCATCTATCTATCTATCTATCTATCTATCTATCTATCTATCTATCTATCTATCTATCTATCTATCTATCTATCTATCTATCTATCTATCTATCTAAATATTAAATAACAATAAAGTTACTCACTACCCAACCAGGCAGCAACATGTTAGAAATAAAAATACATTTAAACTCTCCATTAATGAACTGCCCAGTGTGGGAAAATTAATATTTAATTGACTACAGGGTGTATGCCTTTAAAAGCTCTCCTGGACAAGGTAGTTTCCAGAATGTTTTCCAAATATATCTAGAGAGAGAGCTTGATGGTGTTCCACAGGAAGGCTGTTCCATAAGGTAGGTGCTGCCACCAAGAAGGCTCATTTCATCATTCTTAGTGTCGGCCCCTGAAGTTACATAATTTGTGTGGACTGGAAGATTGGCAGGTCAGTAGTTCAAGACCCGAATGCTGCATGGCAGAGTGAGCTCCCATAATTTGTCCCAGCTCCTGCTAATCTAGCAGTTCAAAAGCAAGAAATTGAAGTAGATAAACAGGTACCACTTTGTCAGGAGAGGTAACAGTGTCCCGTGCATTCTGGCATCTAGTCATGCGTGCTACATGACCATGGAAATGTCTGCAAATGTAGACAGCATTGTCTCTTTGGCTGTAATCTGAAGTGAGCATCTCCCCCCAGAGTTAGATACAACTGGCTTTCAAGCAAGGTAGACCTTCACCTTTTCCTTTAACACCTTTTACCTGATATGGTACCATGAGTATTGCCACAAAATGTATGATGTACAGGTGTAGCAGACCTTTACATCATTGTTGTAGGCTGGGGATCAATAATAAAATTTGCTTCTCAATAATAATTTTTAAAAAACCCTGCGTATTTCTCAGAAAGGCAGAAAACTAAGCTATAGTAGTTTTATTCAACAAAATACCCATTTCACAGAAGGGCAAACTGCCAAAAGCTAAAAAGCCTGCTTGCTTAGAACTGGGGTGCAAAGGAGAGATGGATTTAGTTTTCCATTTGAAAATGTTGAGGAAGCAAAAGATGAACAAATATCTAACAACACATAGAAACACCAGTTCTGGAGATGAATAAGGTAGAAAAGTAAAATTTCACAAACATTGCCTATAATCCTTTCTTTTTTCTTGTTAGCTAGTTTACCTGGGCTCGTGGAATGGATCAGCTGAAGACAAGCAGCTCTGTGGGTTGTGGGCATATCTGGATTCTCAACAAACTCAAACTGTTGCCAGAAGGATCCTCAACATCCTTATTTGGCATAACAAATTCCAGTTGAGTTCAGTAGTTCTTAAACGTTTAGTTAAATTAGAAGTGTTAATGCACACTGAAGGCTCTATCAAGAGCATCCCCATATATATAATATTATCAGAATAGGAACACTGAGAATACTGAGTCAAATTTGGAGGAGAGAAATTTCCCTGAATCTGACCTGAATGGAGAAAAAACACAAAGCAAATTCTCCTCTTAATTTTACCAGTTTTACATCAATGTGATTCCATTTAAACCTGATTTATATGTGTCTCAGATGAGAATGTAGCCCAAACTCATTTGGAGTCCGCAATTTAAGAAGACAAGTGAAATTTTTGTTTACAACCCCTTGTCAAAGCCAATAAGAATTTAATAGCAAACTGGAAGGTAAAATACTATATAAATTTTATAGTCTATCTAACTAATGCAGTGGCTCCATGTCTTTTATTTCCAAAAAATTTATAGTCAGCATTACAGAACTCTGAGATAGAAACCTAGAAAGTTGCTTCAGAGCAGGTCAGACTTCTGGATCAGTCTAGCTGGGGATGGGGTAGGTAAATGTGAGTCTGGCAAGATGTTGTTGGACTGCAACTCATATTGGCTGTAACTTGTAATGGGGAGATAATGGTGCTCCACACAGATTCAACAATGTGTTCACATTGTCCCTATCTCTGATTAGGCTTTCTAGACAGTAGCAACCCAGCTCTCCAATCAAGGGTCTGGAGCATACAAAAATTGTGCTCCAGTCCTGAACTGTGGACTCTACCTCCACTCTATTGTTACACCAGCTGAGAGAAACAGCAGGCACTCACTCTGTTGTGCAGCACTTGGGTCTTGAACTACTGACCTGCAGACTTTCCGGTCATCAAATTTAGTGTCTTAACCACTAAGCCATAATGGAGCAGGTACTTCCACACATATCAATAGACAGAAATAATTTCTCTCAGTGTAGGAGGTTTGTTCTATCCCTTGAAGTGAATGTGAAAGCCATTGTGGTCGAAAGACTTGTGTGCATTCTCCTAATTCAGAAATGCTGTTTTCCTTAATGTTCACCAACAACAACAACAACAACAACAACAACAACAACAACAACAACAACAATAATAATGTGTCAGAAATTAGTCTGAGTTGAAAGAATTCTTGCAGGAGAAACTCTGCTCAGGAGACGCCTGAATGAGGCTCCTTTCATGTCCCCAAGAGCTGGGACAGGCGGGCGTTCAATCCGTTATGCATTACCCAGGTCTCGAACTGCTGACTTGCCAGCCTTTCAGCTAACAAGGCTAACTTCTTAACCACTGAGCCACCACAGTTTCAGTTAAGGTTCACCTGTCTCATTTTCAAGGCAGTTCTGAGGTGATACTGGATAAAATATATATGCAACAGGAGCTAAGAAGGTTATGTCAATTGCAGTAACAATTGCACATGCAACCAAGACATATCTGTTTCAGCATCTTATGAATTTACTTGGTCAGCATTGTGGAGAGCAATATTCTACTAGAATTCAGTTCTTCAAAAGTGAATAAACAAGCCAAGAAACCAGTTTTGTTGTTCAGTCGCACAGTCATTTCAGAACCTTTGTGACCCTATTGTCCTCCAGGCACCTCTGGAGGACAATGGACCATTGTCCTCCAGGCACCTCTGTCCTCCACCATCCTCCTCAACCCTCCCAGCTCTGCAATTCAATTATTTTTAATACCTACTCTGTGGGCATGGCATGGTGGGTGTGGCCATGTGACTGGGTGGGCATGGCCAGGTGGCCATCCACGTGACTTACTGGGTGTCGTCCTTGCTCAGAAGCCAGTCGTATCCAACTCTAGGTTTCAGTACTCATCTCTGTTTCTGTAGCCAGGGGGCAGGCAAGCCTAAACACCAGAGTGCACAGAACACTGTTTACCAACCCACCGAAGTGGTACCTATTTATCTACTTGCAATTTCTTGCTTTTAAACTGCTAGGTTGGCAAGAGCTGGGACAGACGACAGGCGCTCACTCTGTCGTGCATTACCCAGGAATAGAACTCCGACCTTCCAGTTGTTGAGTTCAACTTCTTAACCACTTGAACCACCACAGTCCCAGTTTTTAAAAATACAGTAGTCCTGGTGAAAAAGTTCAAAGTTGCCAAATCTAATATGGATTTTAGAAACAAACTGAAGGGGTATCAGAACCTGGGGGGGGGGCTTTTTCCATCCCCACCCTTTGTCCCCCCCAATGGAGAAGCAATGGGCCCATGGATAGCGGGCTTTCTTTCTTATGGGTCTGGCCAGACTATATGCCTGAATAGGCTTCCCTTTGCTTTTGCTCCCAATAAACCATATTTTGTTTTGACTGAAAACCCTGCCTCATTGTAAGTTCTTGGGTCTTTCTAGTACCTCTGCCAGAGAGTGAATCCAATCACCCATATTTGGGTAACATAATTGGGGGCTCGTGCCGGGATGCCTCTGGTTCCTGCAAACTCCTTAAGAGGTGCAGGGCACAAAGAGAGGGAAAGAAAAACCAGAACGACCTCCTATTCGAAATCTTCAATCAGGCTTTGAGAGACTCATCTGCGGTTCGTCTCTGCGACTGAAAACTTCAGGATTGGTAACGTATAATTTTGATTTTGGGGTCCCTTTGAAATTCTTGCCAAGATAGTTCAATCGTTTGTTTTTTTAGTTTGTTTTGTTAGAGAAATAGCCATTTGGTCTTAATAGAAAGAAAAAGCCTACTGAACTGAACTTCCCCTCGGGTGGCAGCTCGAGTATTAGGGATTGTGGGTTAGAGTCCCACCCCTGTGGTGCAGCAGATACGGTTTGACGAACCTGAGCTGCAACTGAATTGACCACTAGTCTGGCCTCGCTAGCCAGCTAGAAATCAAGCAAGAACGGGAATTGTCCACCCGTGAGCAATTTAGTTTAAATTTCAGGGTCCAGTGGGCAGATTCATCACCTGACACTGGGGTCTTTACGGATTGGGCAGAGTTCCAAGATAGCCGGATAGCATCCGGTGAGGAATCTCGAAAGGCACGGGGTACCAGAAGTAATTACCTGAGTACACGTGGTGGATTGGATAGCCTGGTCAAGATAGCGGGGTTCGTCGTCCGTGAGACCGGGGTAAATTAGTCTCAAGATAGCCGGGTGATTACCGGTGAGAAACACCAAAGGGAAGAATCTGTGTGGTCCGCTCCTGGCAGTTCGCTGTGCGGGGTAACTCGGTAAGCACCAAGACCTAGGCCTAAGGCAAGCTATGGGAGGAGCTTTTTGAGAGTTCAGACTGGGCTGGAAGAAGGAAAAGGCTGGTGGGACGTCACGCAGCAATGTCCTCAAGAATTGGAAGAATTTGGTGGGACCCAAGTCTAAAATTGAGCAAATGGAGGTTGAAACTTTTAAGCACCCAAGACCGGCCCCTTTCAAAGGGACCTGAGGCCCGCCTGGCCTAGAGAAGGCAACTTAAGTTTAAGGCACCTAAAGGAATTTATTAGAAGGCTAGAAGTGAGTCTGAGGAGATCTGGGGACTCAGAACATGCAGCGCTCTCCGTGAGGCTGCACCCACAAAACCTTGAACGATACCCTTGCGAGGGCAATCTTTATATTGTAATGGAAGAAGGCTAATCCTCCTCCCAAATTTGGGGGTCCCCCAAAGTATAGAGAGGCAATTGAGGAGGATTGAAGAGGACCGTTTTGGGTCCATTGCACCTTCTGGCTCCTTAATTCCTCAACCCGCTGCTCATGGTCTCCATAAAACTCCTGGGGTGCTTCCTCAGCCCTTGATGCCCACCACCCCTGCCAGCAAAAGGAACAAATCCAGTCGGGAGAGTCTGGGGTCCGTAACTTTGCAGCCCCCCCAGGTTACAGTGGGTTAAACCGCAGAGGTAAACCTACTGGACCTCTCAGACATGCCCCAGCGGGGCATGTTGGGAAGGGGAGTTGTAGAAGAAATCGGACCTTGGGAACAGATGGAAGTTCCTGGAGTTGCGGGAGTGAGCGGGCTGAAAGGAATGATGAAAGGCGCCCTTAGTGAAATAAGGAAATCATGAGGAAAAATTGGGCACTATAAAATCAAAGAAAAAAGGTAAAAATTAAAAGCTCGAATTGAAACAGACAGTGAGCCAATCTCAATGGACTCGTTGGAAAAGGGAAAGCTAGGACCCAGTAAGCAGAACAGGACCCCTCAGTCAAAAGAGAAAAGGGAAGGAGGAATAGTTTATTGCCATCCATCCCTGCTAGCTGAGTGGGGGGTGCTAAATAGAGCAGAATGAAAAAGAGTAAACCAGAACAGAAAAGCATTTAAAATTTGAGCCCACTGCAATCCATTCAGGCTGAAAGGCTTGAAGGGGACAGCAGTCATAGATTAAACAAAGGGTTAAGGTAGCCCAGCACCCACATAAATTGTAATTTGTCCGTTGTTTCAAAGGATAGCCCCAATTAAGTCAAAGCAATTTGTTAAAGTGTAACTGAATTCGAACACAGGGCAGCCCAAATTGGAAGAATCCCAGGCCATTGCCATAAGAGGCAGCCTGAGAATGGCTTATAGTAATAATAAACCATGAAATCAAAGTCATTGTGCCCAGGGGTGGCAGGTAATTCCAGCTTCCTGAGAACCACAGTAAAACATGGCCCTTAAGGTCTGAGAAAGCATGGCATTTTCCCTTGCTTTTCTAGCGATTGCGTGGAGCATTGCAGGAAAAGAAGGAGAGCTAATGTACATTTTAAAAACGGAATGGATGTGTAATATATGTAAATATGCATGCATGTATGATGAATGAATGAATTTAGTGAGGACCCTGGGTGTGTGTGTGTGAACGAAATAAATGTGTGCCTGCATTTTTGTGATGTGTAAATAATGAGGACTAGAAACTTAGAAATTCTAAACTGCCATTATATTAACATGCTCTGCAGAAGGCTTTAAAGGGGAAGGAAGCATATCCTTAAGAAGTTATGCTTCCAAAGAGTACCCAGGCCTGATGCATGCTGGAGATGTGGCAGATCTGTATATATGTGTATTGTAAAAAGTGTATAAAAGGTATGGATAACAAAATGATAATATTCCTTTCTCTGTCTAATTTAAACTTTAAGACAGAGATTGGAAATGTATAAATCAGGATTATTATTGTCCTTTAGATTGGGACATGGCAAAAGTATTATAAGGCTAGTGAATTAGCAACGCTCAAATGCATTGCTGCTTTAAAATAAGGCCTGAAATTGAACTGATCAAGCAATAAAGGTCTTGAAAATTAAAGAATTGGAACTTAGAAATGGTGGAAAAATGCAGCAAATAAAATGGAATTAATTGGAAAACAAAACAAATATACTGACTTGATGATTGGTATATGTAAAAACTTGAGATTGGCAAAGGCTGGAAATTGGGATGGATTAATTAGAAGGGTCCCTCTTTCCCATACAAAGCCAACTGCAACCAATATGTGTTTGGAAATGCATTTGTTTTTAAAGAAATGGCTTCCAAAGTAAAAATTCGAACTTTCCATAGAACATGTGCAGAGTGCAAACATTGTAGCACTGCAGAGAAGCTAAGAAATTGCCTCCTGCTGAAAAAAAAAACATTCTATTCACAATAGCCTGAAGGGAAAGCAGCCCCTCCTTCCTCTTCCACTAAGCTTGGCCATCAGCTGAACTTCCTGTTTGGCCACTAAAAAAAAAAAAAGCAAAGTCGCATACTGTCCAAGATTACAGGCATATGCACTGCCCCGCCTAAATTCTGATTCCACTGCCCTAGTTGGCAAAGAAATGGGGACTTATTCTTCCTTTTCGTTGTGCCTCAAATTAATCTGTGTCACCCTGCTGTCCCAGCAAGGCTGACAAATATGAAATAAGGAGCCTCATCTGATGAAAGGCTAATTTTGAAACATAAGTTTGCTACCTGGCCATACGCCCCACATATGGATGAAATTTAGGGTACTCCCCGCAGGCAGAATTGGCCTGCACAAAATATCAATGCAAGAAGGCAAATCACCTCAACCACCCTTTTACCCGGCTTCATTTAAAGTGCTCAGCTCAACCTGGCAATATTATAATTGAATTGGAAAACTTGCAGATAGGCAAGGGACCCCAAGAAAGCCTTCGGAGCAAATCCTGGAGTTCTGGGTGGCCCCAGTGTCTGTCCCAAGGCAGGGCATGAAGATAGCGGAAATGGAGGTTTTGGCTTGTCTTTTTCCCTGGGAAAAAGGACAATTGGAGTCTCACTTGAGAACCCAGTTTTGTGGGAAGGGGGGCCGAGAAGCATCTGCCTAAACTGTATCTCGAAAATCTGGCCCACATCTTAAAAGGGCCATGCTAACTCAGAATTTGGTTTGTCTGATGTATGCCTTAACAGTCTCTAAATTGTGGCACGTGGAGACCCATTTTCAGAAATAAAAGGAGATATGGCCTAGTAGGAAAATAATGGAAAACAAAGGGGAACCTTTAATGTGTGGCACAGGGAAATGGAACATTGTCTTGTATAATCTGATACTTGCTTAAACAGAGGGGCTATGCATGTGTTATAATCTGGATAAGTTTAAATTGGAAACTTGGAATCATGTCTGTGCAAAGCTCTGCTTGTCTGAACATAAATACTGACTACCTAAGAAAGTAATTGCTTTAAAAGAGGAAACTGCTGCTCCATAGTGAAAAGTTAATTTGAACATAAACCTATTAAAACCTTTTGAAAACATATGCATTTCTGAAATGGTTGCTGTAAATTTGATTTTGTATAATGTGGCCCAAAACACACATGTACTGGGGTTGAATTAACTGAACCGCAAAAGCCCTAGGAAGCACATTTGATTTTCGATCTGAAAAAAAAAATGCTTTTAAAAATTGTGATTCAAACCCAGGACCTTGTAACAAGAGTTCCGGAAAAAGGTGGGAGAAGTTTTGCATAGTAAATAAATGAGCACATAGTAGCTTGCTCCTTAAGAGCAGCTTGAAGTTTTTAACACCACAAACTGATGTCTGCCTAATTAAAATTAATAAAGCCAAATGTTATTTCTGGGCAAACTCCCTGCCAAAATTTCCCTTAAGGAAGGCAGGAGAGGTGCCCTGCATAGTCTGTTCTGTCATTGCATATTTTGTCTTGTCTGCATGTATGTTGTGTGAGTGGCTTCTGAAGATTGTTGGAACATCGCACATGGGAAATTTCCTCTCATCCTACTAAGTGCACAATCTTGAGGAAATTTGAGCGTCCCTATGCACCGTCCCCAGTTAAGAATCCTAGTTAAAGAAACTGAACCATAAAGATTGCTTTGCAACTCCAACAATAAAGTTATTTCAAAAACATCTGCAGTGCGTTTGTTAAACCCTCATTCTTATTATACAGGATGCCAGAAGGAAAACAGGGTAAAGGTAAACAAATAGATTTCACAATGAGGCCAGTTTAGAAATTAGTTAGGAGACTCCCTGATCCACAAAGGGGAGGGGGAGGCTGAATTTGGTAGGGAAGCAGCACCTTCCTCAGATCAGATGGGAGTGAAACAATTGTTTGCTCAAAGTATTTAATTTGGTTTACATTGGTTTGGGCCAGGAAGGTAAATTCCTGCCTCTAAAAAGCACTCACAGTTGCAATTGGATCATGCATTAGTGGCTTCTGGAGTAAGTATGGGGTTTGCACAATAAAAGCCCTCTTCTCCTACTAAACCTGGAATCTTAAGGAATTCCCTTACATAAATCCACAGGGAACAGTGAATGCAATGGAAGTACATTGAAAACATGAGTGGTTGTCGTTTATTGTTACTAGGGTTAAGGAATAAAAGTTTAAAGGTAAATGTGGGAGGGTTTTGGGGAGATGTGTTGTGTTTTCTCTCCCTCACTACAGGAAAACCTAAAGATGTGGAAGCCTTGTGTTGGATCCCAAAAGTGAACGGATGACAGTGCTCCAGAGCATATCTAAAATTCAATGGAGGAGTATCGTGTCTTTTATTATTAGTATTCCTATCACCTCGTTTCTTTTCGACTCTACCTCTCTCTCTCTCTCTAAAGTGTTGCTAGCACACTGTGTTCCTGTATTTTTGTTTAAAAACTTCTAAACAGGTGTAGAATGTATAGAATGTTAGGATGTTCATTTGGTAGTTTGGACAACCCCCTTATTTTAAATGGATGTGCTGCCTAAATTTAACAGCAAGCAGGCAGAGGAAACCATCCACGGGCTACAAAATCTCACCACTGAAATTAAACAAGACACTAGGTTTTCATTGTGGGGGGTGGTTAACCAGTTGGCTCCCGGATTTTGGATACCTCAAACACCTATTCATGACGGGGCTTGGGATTGCTGTAGTTATAATTCTAATTTGTGTGTGTGCCCCTTTTGCAGTCCCTGAAAACGTTGTGCAGGGTCCCACTTAACCAAGGTCCCAGTGGGTACATCATCACACCAGGACCCACTCAGTTTCGACGGAGAATCTCTCTCAAAGATTCCTGTCAGAAATCCCAGATTGCTTCCAGAGGTCTTTTCAAAGATTCTCCGCCGAGAGAAAAGGGAAGGAGTGTTACCTAAAATTTTGAATAAAGCATTATAATTAATCAAAACGTTTATTAAATCACAACACTCACACACATGGAAAATAAGGTAGAAGCCAAAAGTTAAATCATAAGATTGGAATGTTCTCAAGGAGGAAGGGGGATTACCCAATAGTCAATAGACTCTGGCAAGGAATGTAAAAAAATAAGGTCCATTGTGTACTGGGTCAAAGGGTGTGAAAACCGGTTTGTCGGGTGTCCTGATAAGCAGAAATTCCTTTTCATTCCTTCACAAAGGAAGCTGAATGACTCATTCCTCTGGTTTGATTAAAGTTCAATTAAACATTGATTAGAACACTGACCCAAGCATAAAACATAGCAAAATTCTGTGGGGAACAACCCCAAAGTTGATCAGGAAAAAAGGGAGGGGGGAAGCAAGCGAAGTAAAATGACAAGCACAGGGACAAGCGGACATCCCGTCTCCCACGTACACAGCCAGAGGATTAAAAGGGAAAAACAAAAGGTGACTTCTCTCCTCAAAGGTCTCCCATTAACTAAATGATTAAGGCATATTGATTCTAACCTCTCTCTTTGTTTCTTTGCTTACACGCTAGACGCTAAACCAATTGCGTCCGGAGGCTCCATTCATGCCGGAATCCACTGTTTTCCCGCCGCTACATGCAATTGGTTGCCTGTTCTGCTTGCCCGTCTCCCATTGGAGGAGACGCGCTGCTGCTCCCGCCTCTTGCCCCTTTGACTCAGCCAGCAGAAAATACATCATTTCCTTTGTAAATAGCTGTGAAACCACAGGAATTTTTACGACCTTAGTTTGCAAGAATGTTGCCTCTGCTGAACCAGCCTCTCCGCTTTTGATTTAATCTGCCGCTTTTGTGTAACTAAAGTCTCTGACCTCAGAGCTGCCTTTGTTTTATGTTTGCATGTAATTAAAATATGTTAATTTCCTTACCTCCTCCCAAACTCCTCCCCTCCCCTTGCATGCAGAGTTAGTTTAGATAGAATAGTTAAATACCCCTTCCAGGTGGGTGGGGGGTATCTTCCGTTCACCAAATTTTGTGAGCAGGGATCACGAGGGGGCCTTTTCCTCAGAACGGTTGCGGGAAGGTTAGCTATTTAGAATTATAGGTCTGGCCAGACTATATGCCTGAATAGGCTTCCCTTTGCTTTTGCTCCCAATAAACCATATTTTGTTTTGACTGAAAACCCTGCCTCATTGTAAGTTCTTGGGTCTTTCTAGTACCTCTGCCAGAGAGTGAATCCAATCACCCATATTTGGGTAACAGCCTCTTTGAAGGAAACTCCACCCAGCACCTGGGTTCCCACTGACTTCTGGGAATTGAAGTTCAAAAAGCTTCAGGACGCTCCACCTGCCTAGCTCAGCAGCCCCAAATCTCCGGCAATTTCTACTACTGGTACGTTGGTACCGGGGTGTACTGCCTGACTCCCACCACTGCAAGAAACCCATGGGATGGTTTATGACAGTGGTTCTCAATGTGGGGTCCATGCCCCCCAGTGGGACTTCAATTTCCAGAAGCCTAAGTCAGTACATTGGCTGATCAGTGCTTTGGGGAATTGACTTGGGCTTCTAGGAATTGAATTCCAAAAACCAAAGGTTGGGAAAAACTGGTTTTTGAAATCAGCATATTGCCTCTATTGGCTGATCACACAATATCAGATGTGGATATGTCCATGTGTGTAATATTTACACAATTGTGAATATAAGCATTTTCTGTTGTCATCCCCTCCTTAAATGTTAGGCTTCTAGCTTTTACACTGTGGGGAGAAAAGAAAATGGGAGGAGAGTATTTTCTATCTAGGGCAGGGTTTCTCAGTGTTTCCAGCCATGGGCCAATCATGCCTCCTCAGACAGCTGAGTGGGCTGGACTGGTGGTTTCCCCGGCCATAAATGCTGGTGTAAAATGCATCAGTGGCTGTCGTAAATGCATTTACGATGGCCGCAAATGAGTCTGTGGCCGATTCTAGTGGTGGGGCAGCAGTGGCATAGGCAGGGGCAGCTAGAGCGAGGTTGGGGTCCAGATTATTTGATGCCATTGGTCGGATCTGGCCTGTGGGCCATAGGTTGTGAACCCCTGATCTAGGGCAGTGATGGCAAACCTTGGGACTCCAGGTGTTCTGCAACTTCAATTCCCAGAAGCCCTGATCAGCAGGAGTTAATTGAAGTCCAAAAGCACCTGGAATGCCAAGGTTTGCGATCTAGGGCAACATAAACTATATGCTAGCTTTATGTTGAATCTAACACTCTAACTGAACTGTGGTGGGGGGAAAACACAAAAAATATTTTCCTGAAGAGCCAAGAAATCAATGGGAAATTTAAGCCAAATTAGGAATGCTGAGTGACCAACAGAAAAACACCATAACTGAGCAGGAGAAAATAAAGAAGCAGTGAAAACAGTATACTGAAGACCTATACAAAAGAGATAAAAGGATGACAGAAACTATCCTTGAAGAGAAGTCCTATGATGAAGAATATGGAGTTCTAGAAAGTCAAGCAAAAGCTAATTTGTGCCTCAGCATTTGTTTGTTCTGATGTACACAATTCCAGATTTTTGCAGTCAAAGTTGGCTATTTTAAAAAGTCTCATGAACTTTGTGTGTGTATTGATGAAATCTTATTTCTGAAAGATGTCATACAACATGGACATTTTAGTCTCCATCTCCTATAGCATATGCCATGTATATTTCTTCCTTCACTGCGTTTTTTCATACACAAGAATTGATCTCTATGGAAATATGGCAATTGTAGATTAATCAGATTTATGTCCTGTCTCTATAGCTGGAAGACACATCTTTCTCTCGCCTCTGAATTCCACTGGCCCTGCAGAGCTACAGTCTGACAAGCCCACATAAAAAATCAAGATGATCCCCCTCCCCCATTAGATTATTCCCTCCTGCATGTTTTTGCAGGATATGATTCTTCGTCAGACCTGGAAAAGCATGATATGTTTTTGAACTCCTGCCAGCAGTCTAATGAGAAAACAGTACAGAGCTCTGGATTATCGTAGAAAATGTTTTGTTGCTTAATGGTTGTACTTTTATTTATTTTGTAAAAGCCAAAGGGGAAGCATCTTCATGTAACATCTGTTGCCAACTTCTTTACAGATACTAATCTTGTACCTGTGATAGTAACCTAGCAGACAGAAACAATATATGTGGTTTCTCCACCTTCTTCTTCCAATTTCATAGTCAATTTGATATCTACATTGACCACGTAATGATCTCTTCATGTACAGCCGGCTGCTCAGTTGTTTTGAAGTAAGTCTTTGCAATTAACAGATTATTGGGTTCCTCCTGTTTTACTTCTATCCCCTGGACCAAATTTTCCAATAAAACTCCCTACTTTTGTGTTCCAGTCACTTATGATTATAAGCATGTCTTATTTTGGTGTCTATCAGTTTTCTTCCTGGATGCTAGCATAAAAACTTTCAGTTTCATCTTCTTCAGCATTTGTAATTGGAGCATGAACATCAATAATGGTTATGGTGATATGTTTTTCATGGAGTCTGATTGATATCATTTCATCAGATCTTGCATTATAGCCTGTCTGTGCTACACCCTGTTTCAGTATTAGAGCACCCATTTTCTATTGAATTTCTCCTTTCCAGAGTACAACTTTTACAATTGTCCAACTGAAAATATCTTCTTCCAGTCCATTTATGTTTACCCCCACTACACACTACAGTGTTTAAACTTTCCATTTCTTTCTTTGAGGTTTCTAGTTTACCTTGACTTGTACTTCTCACATTTCATGTTCCAGTTGGATTTGTTGTGTAACACTGGACTTTTCTTTAATTTTTTGTGCACATCAGCCACTAGCTATCCTTTTGGCTTTAATCGAGTTGTACAATTAGCAACGGAGCAATTTGTACTGTTCTTGTGCTGTTTCCTAGTAGCTGATTGAGTGTTTCCCAACCTGGAAGTCTCATCTTCCAGCATTATCTTTCTTAGGATAATAGAATAACTGAATTGGAAGGGGCCTGTGAGGCAATCAAGCCCAATCTCTTGCTCAATTCAGGAATCCAAAGCAAAGCAGAGCTGACAGATGGTTGTCAAATTGTCTTTTGAACACTTCCAGCAATGTGGTGCTCACCATCTTCCAAGGTAATTTATTTCATTGTCACAGTGCTTTAACAGTTCAGACATTTTTATAACTTGAGCCCATTATTTTATGCCCTGCAGCACAGACGATCAAGAAAAGATCCTGCCCTTCCTTCATTAGTGTTAGTGGCAGTGCCTGGGCGTGGCACATTTTGCATCATGGATAAATGGTTGTGTATATCTTTAAGGACTATTCTAGAGAACTGCCAGCTGCTCAGGATCAGCAGCTAATGAATGAAGTCTCTTGTGCATAAGAACAGGCACACCCAAAGCCAAGTTGCCTCGCCTCACCTTAAGCCTCACCTTAATGGAGTGGTCACCTTGCTGGAAGTGCTCATCATGAAGGTAACTTTATGAGCCAGTGACTTTGGAACTTTTGCTACTTTGTGGTAGTGACTTTCGTAGCAGTGGATACAAGCAGCTTGGCTTGTTGGTGTTTTGTCCTGGAGCTTGCTTCTACCAAGAACTTGTCTAACAGCTGTTCATATCAAGGTCCGCAAGCGTCTGCAAGGAACCAACAAGGACTCTGTGATAAAGCTTACTGGGTAAGCAAAGAGAGTGAGAGCTGAAACTCTCTAATGACTGTGAACTTTGTGTATATATGCCATTCCTGTATGCTGAAGCTAAGCTTGTTATACTGTCATCACTGTAAATATATTTCCTGCACCTCACCTCGTGAGTAAAAGTTTCTGTTGCCTCACAAAGAAATGTTTGCCTGTGTTTTCTGGGCTCCCAAGCCACAAATCATCAACACTACAGGCAAGGGTGTGGCAGGGGCAAATCAGCTCTGGAAATATTCTGTCAATTAGGACTATGTTTTAATTACCTAGAAAGTCTTATCATGTCCCCCTCTCCTTCTCTCAAGGCTAACCTTGCCCAGTCCTTTAAGTCATAGGGCTTGGTTTCCAGATCCCGATCATCCTTGCTGTTCTCCTCTGAATCTACTCTAGTTTTTTAATCATGTTTCTTAAAGTGTGTTGTCCAGAAGTGGACATAGTATTTGTGGCTGCAAAAAGGCAAATGCTTTTTTAGGCTGCATTAACAGAAGCATAATCTTCAAAACCAGTGAGGTACTAACTAAAGGTAAAGGCCGCCCTTGCTCAAAAGCCAGTTGTATCTGACTCTAGGGTTCAGTGCTCATCTCTGTTTATAGCCAAAGAGCCAGTGCTGCCTGAATCTGCAGACGTTTCCATGGACATGTGGCAGGCATGATGACTAGACACTGGAGTGCACAGAATGCTGTTTATCTTCCCACCGAAGTGGTACCTATTTATCTACTTGCAATTTCTTGCTTTTGAACTGCAAGGTCAGCAGGAGCTGTGACAGATGGAAGCTCACTCTGTCATGCAGCACTCGGGTCTCAAATTGCTAGCCTGTTGACCTTTCAGTCTTCATGTCCTGCATCATAACCACTAAGCCACCGCAGTCCAGTGAGATACTAGTCCCTCTCTATTTGGCACTTGTTAGACATCGACAGTATTATGTCCAGTTCTGGAGACCACACTTTAAGAGGCATGCTAAGCACATTCTGAAGTGTTTTGTGTCCCTGACACCTTGCAGCTTCTAATGGCAACTGCTGGTCATCTGTGACAAGAATTGCTCCTGGTTCACAAAGACTATTATCTGTCAAAGTTTGGTACCCAAAGTATACAAAAGAAAGTTTGCTGTAATTAATATATTAAGAGTGAAAGATTAAAATCACCAGGAGAAAGCTGCTGGATGTGGGTGGCATGTTGCTTTCAGTTGCCTAGCAATACTGCTTGTGCATGGCGTGAGATTGATAGATATCACCTACTCAGTTTGCTGGATTCCGACCTCCACCAGAGTCTTGTTGCAGGGAAAAACGTGGCAAGTCACCAGAAAAGGGGGAGCAGATGGGGAGGGGGGAATTAAAACCACATAATGATGACCTCATCTCCTGATCTCCACCATCTCAGTGCCACGAAGGCCAGCGCCAAACAATGAGCCACTAAATCATTTCACATCTCTATTCTTTCCCTTTCAAAGGCTTTGCGTAAATAGAATCATGTATTTAAAAATATAATTCCTAGTCATATCTCTCTGTGCTGTGCGAGTTGAGGTAATAATATCCTAGAATTAAAACAGCAATTTAGCTTCATAATTTTAGTGACTCATATTACATTACTTCTAAGTAGGATGAATAGATTTTTTTTCAGGTATTATATATAATTATGATATGATTATAGTGTTCTTGATCACATTTGCCAAAGTTAAGATGCACCACAGTTGTGCATTTTTTTTACCATTTCCTCCCAGCATTTCTCCCCCTCTCTCACACTCCATAGACCTTTTCTGATTCAACACATCATCCCAGTTTATAGGATGTTTCCCCAAAAAATTCTGATCCAATGGCCAATTAATATACAGTATCATGATTTTAGATACATAGCTATGAATCATTAAGCATAGACCACTGTAACCTGAACACAGTAAAGATGTATTTGCAAACATATGTATCAGCAGACACTTGTCTATGAGCCAGAGCTGTTTTTAGCTCAGTGTTGAGTAGGACTTGGCAATAAATTGAGGTTCAGTAGGAGGGCCACTGCTTGGTTCCAGGACACCCTGTCTGTGTCCCTAGGAATATAAGAAACCCTCTCGCGCTGAGTCAGACAATTGGTCCATCTTCCTCATAATTTTGTTGATTCTTTGACTGGCGGTGGTTGTCCAAATGTTCTAACAGGATTCTGTTTTATTTCTCAGCAATTATAAGAATCAACCTGCACCATTTGCCCACAAAACATATGCTCTGTGGATGAGCTTCAGTCCATTTCCAGTCCAGCACACAGTATTCCCTACTGGTCACCCATCCAAGAGCTAACCATGCCTGACCAGGCTTAGAGTCTGAAACCAGATCAAACTGGACTTGTTCAGGATAGTAAGGCATTTGCAGCATATTTCCTGTTCATCTGGCATCAAGCATGCAAGTCAAATGCAGCAAATAAGGAGGAAGCACAGTAACCTTCAGTTCGTTTAGCCTCTGGGTAAAGGTAAGGCAAGTGAAGGTTGCCTTCTCAATTAAGTCCAGAGGGAGAGGGCAAGTAAACAAGCAGTAGCAGTGGTGACATTCAAGATAAGTTTCCATTCCTCACAATTCCCATCTAGATCTGACTCTACTCTATACCATCTGAACAGCAACCATGCTTGGATTTGAAGATGTTGTAAAGGTGCCACCTGAACTACTATACCAATGTCCCTGCAGGTCTCTTCTTTGGCCATTGCTCAGAGCCAGCCCTACCATTAGGCAAGATGAGGTGGTTTCCTCAGGCATCAGGTGCCAGGGGAATTAGAGTACCATTTCCTTCTGCTAGAGGAGAGAGTCGTCCATTCCAGGCAACCTGCCCTTTATCCTCTAGTCTAGCCTACTGCTCTCAAGTGTGATGGTGGATGGATTTCCATCTCTAGTATCAAATCAAGATTGAGTTGCCAGTTGGGCTGATATGTGGGATAAAACGTCTTTGGCCAAATCAAGTGGTAGAGAACAGGTAGAATCCATGCCTGATAATTTATTTAGACATAGCTTCAAGACTCACAGACATCTTGTGTTTTGATTTCAGGTTGGTAAAGGCATTAAGATTTAAAACCCTTTATATTTTAAAATATGCTAAAGGACAATCTGGAAAGCTGCATGCCTTTTATTACTAAGCTGACTGGAACAAATAAAAGCCCTTCTTTTGCAACATACATGTATATTCATGGAATTAGTATAAAGATTTCAAGCTTTTGAATATCCAGACATTTTTCACACTTTCCTTGTGGCATTGCTAGGTAACAGTAAAAGTTAGAACGGTTTAGATCTTCAGCATAAATAGGGACTTTCAAAAATGGAATTACAAAAAGCCTTGTATTCCATGTAATCCATTGCTAAGAAGCCTGTTAAGGCATTCACATTTCCTTAATTAAAAACAGCACAGAAACATTAGCAAACCTAATAAAAAGAAACTACCAGAGAGATATAATTGAGCACAAGCTGTTGTCAGCCAGACAACCTGTCTGAAAATATCTCAGTATTCAACCAGAAGAGATTTAGTAGCACCATAAGTAAAATATCCCTCCCATCACTACCCAAATTGTTTCTGTTCAGATGTTGGCTCTGAAGTTTAAGTTTCCATGTGTAAACTGAAGAATCTGGGTCTGAAAATGCTATTAGTTAGATTAATAGTATGAAATCTTGACCAAATCCTGAAATCGCAAATGATCAGGGTTGAATTTAAGCACAGTTTTCACGTCACTTTAATGTGGGTGTGTAAAGTCCTGAGTTAGCGAGGACATAATACCCCAAATCAGCCCAGTCAGTTCAATACTGCCTGCCATATCACAAGTCTTTTCTACTACAGATGTCACTGGAACAAACTTTTATGTCAGCTGCTCATATATCAAGGTTGGGGGTGGGTGGTGGGTGGAATCCAACCTCTGTTGTAACCGCCATGTTAAGAAAATGCTTTCAATTATTGCAATTGCCAGCTCTGCATTTTACCTACCCATAATGGAGGCAGACAATTAAAGCTGTAATTTAATGGGAGATTCTGGGGCAAATGGAGTTGGGAAGATTATTGATACTTTAATGAAGAATCAAGCTGTGGTAATGTTCCCTAACGGTAATCAGTAATGTGACGAACCGATTTCCTTTCCCCTCATGCCAGAAAGTTAAAAAGAGATGCAAAACTAAGAATCACTGACAGCGCTGGCTGTAAATTACACACTTCTCGCTGTGTATTCTTTTAGAATTCAGCATATTTCCCCACACCTGCATGCCTCTTAGAAATCGCACCTGCCTGATACTAAATCATCTCCTTTTCTCTACCTTATTCTGGCAGCTGTATATTTTAAGACACTTATTGCAGAGGATCTGGTGTGTGTGTGTGTGTGTTTTAGCACATGGCGAAAAGGGAAAAGAATGGCTACATGAGCATTTCAAACAGTAATTCATTCACCGTTCAGTTCTTCCAACATTTTGTTATATTACATCAAGTTGTTTCTGACTTATGGCAACCCTATAAATTATTGCGCCCCCAAAGATCCTATCATTAAGACCCCTGTTCAGGTCTTGTGCTAAAGGCTGTGGCTTCTTTTCAATCCATCATGCATTAGATTTTCCTGTTCTCTTACTGTCTACATTTTCCTAGCAAAACTTCCCAGTAAGCATTGTCTTCCTTATGACATGTCCTATGAATGTTAGTCTCAGTTTAGTTTCTATGCAGCTACAAAAGATGAATATGCAGATATAATGGGTGAAAATTCAATTGTTAGCCCTAGTTAGTGTAGATAAGGGGTTTCCATCCTAAAGCCCATGGGCCAAATCTGGCCCACAGAACCATTTCATGTGTCCCCCCTCCAAGGGCATTCAAGAAACAAAATGGCCATACTTGCTGGGACAAAATGTCCACCCACATCATGCAGGCAGGGCAAAATAGTCGTCCGGCCCTCGAAGTTGACTGAGAGAACATGCCCCAGCCCTGAGGTTCAAAAAGGTTGGGAACCTCTGGTGTAGATACAGAGAATCAAAGTACTTTATGTAACTGTTGTCTATTTCATCCAATTTACTCAATGGGTCTAGCCTAACTGGAACTAACATTTAGGAAATCTTTGTCTTCTTCAAGTGCTGTATCTGATTCCAAATATTGGCTATCATTATGGCAATCAGCCATGAAGATTGTCCTGGGAACCATATAATGCAGTAGTCTTCCATTTACCTTCCACATTGCAGTGTGACACTTATACCACTCTGAGCCCTTTTGGCACACAAAGTCCTCATTAGCCCCAGGCTAGTATTGATGAAGCTGCTGCCCTTCATCAAGATGGATTTAAGTGGGATTTAACCCACTTGGGGACCATCACACTTCCCTGTGGACTTTGCTACCCAAGGACATTAGTCCTCACGGGTGTCAAATTGGGTACAGTCTATTAATTTGCAAGCCATGGCCCTCAATAATGAAGTCCAGCTACTTAAAATGTAGCTTTCAGTTTATAATATTTCTTAACAGTCTATTCAGGATTAGACATACTGACAGTAAAAAAACACTGATCAGTTATTAGAAGCATAGCTTTGCTATGTGAAAGTGTAGAAAAATACAAATACCCTGATAATTAATAACTGATCGAATAGATTGGGAGATATAATAATAAAGCAGAAAATACAAAGTCTATTAGTGGTAGAAAAGTAATTAATTGGATTTAATTATCTCTATAAAAAATCCATTTGGAACCACTTGAGATTGGTGAGAGAAAAAAAAAGTTAATCTTGTGTTAGAAAGCCATACCACTCTTGACATGGTTTTTAATGAAGAAATAATGTACACATCTGAAAAATGGGCATACATCTATATATACTATGTATAGATGGAAAATGTGCACAAACATAGTTTTAGCCAATGAAGAAATACAGTATGTGCAGAGATGCATGATTAGAAAAAATGCATACATTAGGAAACTGGTGTACAAATTTAAATATATTTAGAAGACTAAAATATAGAGAAACATACAGTAGCTTCCATGTAGGGGGGTGGAAAACATTGGAACTTGATACAGAGCTGGCCAGGAGAAATCATCAAGGTGATGCCTGGCTAGGTAGTGATATGTGTGAAAAGAATGTAAGAGTCTACTAGTAGACCACAAGCTAAACATGAGTGGAACCACAGTGTGATTGAGAGAGGAAGATGTGAGGTTGCAATGCTAGGCATTAGCACTAGGAAGACCAATGTTTTAACTATGTGAACTTTTGTCAGCCCAATACTGTCTCTATTTTTTATTATGCTACCTAGGTTTAGGTGACATGGTAAGGCAAAAGGTAAAGGTCACCTTTTGCTCAAAAGCCATTTGTATTTGACTCTAGGGTTCAGTGCTCATCCCTGTTTATAGTCAAAGAGCCAGCACTGTCTGCATCTGCAGATGTTTCCGTGGACATGTGGCAGGTATGACTAGACACCGGAGTGCTTGGATCACTGTTTACCTTCCCACCAAAGTGGGTACCTATTTATCTACTTGCAATTTCTTGCTTTTGAACTGCTAGGTTGGCAGGATCTGGGACAGAGACAGAAGCTCACTCCGTCATGCAGCACTCGGGTCTTGAACTGCTGACCTGCCATCCTTCCAGTCATCAAGTTCAGCATCTTAACCACTAAGCTACCCCAGTCCCTTCCAGGTGACATGGTTTGAAGATGTCTACCAGGTGACATAGTAGACATCTTCAAATAACTGCACAACTATAACATGGAGGAGAGAGCAAGCTTGTCTTCTGTGGACCTAGAAGGTGGGATTTGTAGCAGTTGATGCAAATGACAAGCAAAATAGGTTTTGAGAAAACATTTGGAAGAAATTCCTGAAGGTAAGAACTGTTTAGCGGTGGAATGGACTGTTAATCAGATGGCCATTTGTCATGGATGCTTCAGGTGAGGATTTCCTACATGAGCAGGACTTGATTACACTTGGCGTCCCATCTGCCTCTATGTTTCTATCATCCTACGATTCAGAGAATGCCTGTGGTATTCTGAGAAATGCAACAACATGATGTTGGCAGATTTTTCACATCCCTGTTTCTATAAAATTAATGGTTTATGACAGTCAGATGAATATATTTCAAAATGATGGCACTTTTTCATTTATTTTTGGAGTGATTTCAGACAGATATATAATCTGGAATATGTAACTGCAGCAATGGACAAATGCTTCACATTTTTCCTCATTATTTTTTCATTCAGTACATTATTTTATCTTATAAAATGTTAATAATAACTTTGAAATAAAGCAAAGTTGAAATTTCCAAGGTATTTCCCCCCCTGTGGAAATGTCGGTGCTTTTTTCTTTTTCATTACATTTTTTTTTTTTTTTAGAAACAGATTCTCCTGCAGAATTTTCTCTAAACATCTTCCACTACTTTGGTGGCAGGTGTGGACAACACTCCATGGCATTGTGGGAAATGCAAAACTGTGGGGATACCACCATCAACTTTGCTGTTTCTTTGTTTCTCTGTCACTGAATTGAGAGAAGCAACAATGTTGTTTAGAGTGTACTACTTGTACTACTGCTACTTTTAACAGTAACTCTCACTTCATAGAATGTATTGAAGATGTTCTCTTTTTCAAGGAAAATCCCACCACCTATCTCCTAATCAACAAAAATAAGGCAGAGAATTTTGAGCAGACACAAAAAATAGCTCTACTATTTTGAACTACTTTGAACAAATTTAATAGAAATAATTGAGTCCTAACCACAGGTTCTCAGATCTGGTTGTTAAGCTTTTTTGTTGTTGTTCAGTCACATAGTCGATTCAGACCCTTTGTGACCCCATGGACCACTGTCTCTCAGGCACTTCTGTCCTCCACCATCCTCCTCAACTTGCTCAACTCTGTGCCCATTCCATCTACAATACCATCTAGCCATCTCATTTTTGACCGCCCCTTCTTCTTTTGCCCTCGATCTTTTCAAGCATCAAGGCTTTCTCAAGTGAATCCTATCACTAGAAGTCCTAGTCTAAGTGTGCTGTTTCTACCATTGCCGAAAGCTCTCAAGAACGCCCTTCTAATTTATATGGTAGCTACAGTCCAAACTACAGTCCTTCACAATTTTCTGCCTGCATCAAGTCTTCTGTGATGTCCTTTTCTAGTCATAGCTCCACCTAAAGTTTTAGAAGTAGATACCATGAAACCAAGAAGAGGAAAGGATCTCAACATTTCAAATGTCCTATGCAATCCATTATGTTGCAATCAATGCTAAGTCAACACTTTCTTGTATCCAAAGGATTCACTGGTCAGAATCCTATTGGTAAGGTATGCATAACTTTGGACATGTCCAGAACAAGCAGCAGGAGTGCCAAGGAAAATATAAGTACAGTAACAACTCGGATAATGCTAAAACTTGGTTCCACAAGTCTTGGTGTTATCCGATTTTCAGTGTTATCCGATGCATGTTAAAATCCTATGGGATGGATCGGATAACGTTAAAGCTCCATAGAGATACATTGTAACTGCACAGGCTTTGGCGGTTGTTATCCGATCCATCCCATAGGACCTTAACGTTATTCAGTCCAATTCTCCTCCCCAGATTACTTAACGTTGTGTGATTTTAGCGTTATCCGAGGTAAACGTTATCCGAGGTATTACTGTACCTGTTTGCAGGGGGTAGCAGTGTACCATTCAGCATTTTCCTTTTGTCTCAATGGAAATCAACACTTCAAATAACTGAATACTTCCTCTGATCATCTGGTGTAGTCAAGGGAAGTGAAATTTCTGCTCAGAAGAGGTGAATGTGGCAAAGCAGGCAGATGTGGCCAAAAATGAAACCATGAGATTGGTTACACAATGCCTAAAACCAACCCCAATACAAAAAGTGCATTACTTAGCTGGTATCCTTCCACTAAAATTCTGCTGAGAAAGTGCTGCTCAGAAAGAGTGGGTCAAAGCAAGCTCCTCGGAAACACTCCTGCTGTTTGATCATCAACCACCAAAGCAGAGACTGAAATCAAAGCACAGTTTCTTCATAACTTCTGCCCCCTTCAAACAACCAGCCCCTACAGACTGCCCTAGAACTTTGGAAGGCAAGCAAAGAGCTACCAGACAACTGGGCAGAACCACACAATTTTTTAGTGCTTGGCCAAGAACAACCATGGCCATTGTGGAAAGCTTTAAACAGACTGGGGTAGGAAGATCAAGGGCTAAGCTGAGAAAATGGATTTTTTTCTCTGTAGATGACAGCCTGTGTGAATGGGGAGAAGAACAAACTACACTAGTACCTCGTTCCTGGTTCCACAAGTCTCATCATTATCCGGTTTTTAACATTGAGCAATGCATTGATCACATTGCAGAAGAGGAAAGGTTGCTTCTTGCAGTGTAACTTTCATTATTCTCAGTGGCTATGGACAAACTCCAAGTTCTCCCTTTACCAGTGAGTATGTATGATGATGTGTGAGGTTGCATCTTTCCTGGAGAAGTCACCAGTGGCTGAGAACTGAGATACCCTCAAATATAGACCCTCTCAGCATATACTGATAGCCAGTGTCCAGGGGGTCCCAAAGCTTTTAAGGCTGAGGATATGTCTCTCCCAGAGGAGCAGAATCAGAAGTAGAAATGCCCAATAGCTCAAGAGCAAGCATGTATAAAGAGGTAGGGCAGAGTGATCCAGCCTAGAAGAAATGCAAAGAACTCCACAAGAGGAAGTAACTCTGTTCTGCTAGCATCTTCTGATTTACTAAACTTGTGCATGGATGAAGATTTGTCACCATCTATATTTATTTATTTAATCATATTTATATGCCACCCTCCTCATTAGTGACTCAGGGCAGCTAACATGGCATTAAAAACAACAATTAAAACATAGGATAAGATTTAGAATTGAAAGATTTAAAAGATTCACAAAGAGAGAAGAGAGGAGTCAAATAAGCCAGCAGGCCAGGGTGACCATCTGGCTTGTACCCCATACCTGCCCTGCCCGCCAGGTCTTAACACCCTTTCTGAAGGGAAGCAACTCCATCTGGAGATGCAACTCAGTTGGCAGGAGGTTCCATAGGGCCGGAGAGGATACAGAGAAGGCCCTCCTTCTGGTGCTAGAGAGATGTTCCTCTCTAGCCGATGGCATGACCAGAGAGCCTCTCAGGTCCACTCTGGTGGGACGGAAAGATGTCCTTAGGGTGACGTGGTCTCTTAAGTATCCTGCCCCACTACCAAGGTAATAACCTGCACCTTAAATTGCACTCAGAGGCATACTGACAGCCAGTGCAGCTCCCAGAGTAATGGTGAGGTGTGAGTATAACGCCTGCACCCCATCACGACCTGAGCAGCCACATTCTGGACCAGTTGCAGCCTCCGAATGATCACCAAGGGCAGCCCCATATAGAGCACATTACAACAGTCAAGTCTGAAGGTGAGCAACATGTCAACGTATCATTACAACAGCTCTTAATCCCTCACATTCCTAGTATACCTTTGGTGTGATAATGTATGTGTTTCTCCTTGGCTAACAAATGACCTGGTAGGATTTTACAACTCTAGTTCAGTTTCTTTGACACTGTTGTTTTACCATTCTTGTCTCTGTATGGCTCGACTTGGCTTAGTGAATATTACATCTGTCTGTTCCTGGACTGCTTTGCTACTATCTTTGAGGTTTTGCTAGAGCTATCTGGACTGTACAACCTTGTGTGCGACACCTACCCCCTGGAATCTGGACACCCTGCACTGTACAAATTATGATTTTTTTTTTTGCTGCATGACCTTTTTATTAAACATTGTGCAAGAGCCTTTACCTATATTGACGTACTACCACAGTTCCTAAAAAGGCCTGGTAGCCTAGCTTGGGGTTTTTAAGCAAAGTCTTGGAGTTACCTCATCAATAAGCTACACCTGTGCTGTTTCAATTGGAGAACCCTTAAGGAAGTACAGCTGTTTTTCATTTACATTAAGGCATATTATCCTAGAGAACTGGTTAGGCAAAGACTTAGTACTGTACCTAACTTCTTTAACTGTTGAAAAATTGAAAAGTGCCAAAATGAAGCCATCTTGTGGTGAGTTCATTCTGTAGTTCCTTCCATCTGACTTAGTGTGAGAAAGATTAGCCAAAATAAGCTTTAAGCTCTGGTTTAAAAACTCTGGTTGATTTGTGTTTGGGGTGGGTGGGTGTATTTTAATGTATTTATTTATTTATTTAACTTATTTATTTACAGGTTTGTGTTGTGGATGGTTTGAGGTGTGTGTGTGTGTGTGTGTGTGTGTGTGTGTGTGAGAGAGAGAGAGAGAGAGAGAGAGAGCGAGAGAGCTTATTTTTATTTTATTTTATTAATTTTTCTTTGGCTCAGCCCACGATGTTATGACGTCATGACGTCAGCTCCGCTCACACTGTGATGACGTCACGGTGGGGTAGTAAAATTTTTGACATCCCACCACTGTGTGTAAACCTGACATGTATGTAAGAAATGTAGGAATCCTTCTCTGCTTTTTATTCCAGGACTTCCAGATAATTGCTACCATTTTAAAAGGTACCACCTACTGGAGAAACCCTATAAACCACACTATATACTGTCTGTCTGGCCAGACATCTGGCTATGGTAATGGAGTAGACCAGTGTTTCCCAAATGCTGGTGTTTGGACTTCAATTCCCAGAAGCTTAAGTCAATTCCCCAAAGCACTGATCAGTCAATATACTGGCTTAGGCTTCTGGGAGCTGAAGTCCAAACACCAGCATTTGGGAAACACTGGAGTAGACCATACAGCCAGTGACTCAACACCGAGTGTTGGGCAGTGGTAAATAACCTGACTCCCCAAAGGGGCCAATGGCTACTGGCAGATGAGCCCCTTTGGGTGGGGGGATTGTCCCCACAGTGGAGGAAATGCCATTGGAAACCATCTTATTGGGCCCAATGGCAAAATGAGCAAAGGAGGAACCACTTCACTATTCTGATTCTCAATGGTCATAGAGGGGGAAGAAGCCATGTCAGATGGACTGGCTGTGAAGACACACCTTGATAATACCCACAAGGCTGTGGCAGTGTTAAATCCTGTATGTCTCATTTCATATGTGCTGCAGGAGACGGCTCCAATATCATAGTGTGGGGGTCCTTCATTGCAAACTGGTATCCACCTTAAACAAATTCATGTCAGTGGCATTTTTTCTGCTTGCCTCGGAGGGCAAAGGCTGCCCAGAACAAGCCAGCCGCCAAGACCAGGCCTCCCGGTGCCCTGGACCAGGGGGAAAATGTATACTGGGATCAAGTTGCAGCCAATGATAATGTTGCTGAATGACTCATTTTGGTAGGGTTGCTGTGGCAGGAGAACATTCTGCTAGACTGTGGTCAATGCCAGCAAGAAAAATAGTATTTGGTCAACTATGCTTCACTTCACTTCCCTGTCAAGAAGTGACCTTTTCTTCCATCAAAACAGGCATGATGACTCCTTAACATCAGTCTGCACAAATGCAGAAAATGAGTGACTTAGAACTGAAGCCCACATGCAATCACATTGCAACTTTCGACAAACGTTGAATCCTTCAGTCACTTTATGTGGAGACTAAAAATCTTGTGAGGAAAATGCAGACTTACTCTCTTTTTGGTTAAAAAAAATTGAAATATCGGCTGATGCTAATGAAACACAAATGCACACACACATAAACAATCTGCAGTGACTCTGAGTGCATTTCAAAGATTACTTCAAATTGCCAGTGATTCAATGGTGTGAAACAAGGTTATCTGAAGGATTGGATTCTCCTGTGTGTACCTACCTGGTTCTAAAGACCTGGGTAGACCCAGATGCTTTGTCACCTGGGGTAGAGCAACAAAGGACATCTCTTTTTGCATAGGATCCAACAACCACAAAGTTATACTGGCAACTGGAGCAAGAAATCAATCCTAGCAGCAAATTTACATTAATAACTAACAACATTTGCTGTCTTTTCACGACATTAATAATCTACTGCCTGTGATGATTGCCTTTTCCTGCCAAGCGATAGGCCCAGCCATGCTTGGCATCAAATCAGAATGAGATGTAATGGGTGCACATTAAAACGGAAGAGCCAAGCTGCAACATGATTTAAGCAGGTAAAGATTGAAGAGCAAAGATCATATTGACAACAGTGCTTTCATCTGCATGTAGATAACAAATAAATCACCTTGTTTAAAGCACCACAGATTAAGAATATAGGCTTTCTAGACAAAGTTTTAGGGTCATGGTGGCTTAGTGGCTAAGATGCTGAGCTTGATGACTGGAAGGTCAGTAGGTCAGCAGTTTGAGACCCAAGTGCTGGGTAATTGAGTGAGTGACCATTGTCTGCCCAGGTCTTGCTAACCTAGCAGTTTGAAAGCAATAAATTACAAGTAGATAAATCGGTATCACTTCAGCAGGAAGGGTAAGAATGTTCTATATGCTCTGGTGTCTAGTCATTCCTGCCAAATGACCAAGAAACACCTGAAGACACAGACAGTGCTGGCTCTTTTGTTGTTCTCTTTGTTAACTCTTGTGTAGATGGCAGAAACAAAGTCACTCAGAGAAACCTGATTTTCTAGGTGCAACTTTACAGGGGTTCAACTTGCATGTGTGTTTGCATTCTCTCTCCCTCTGTTTATATATAATATATGAGCTCCTGAAAATAGTTTTTCCCTGCAAAGATGCCTGACTAGAAGGATTATAAATTAATTCCTTAAACCTAAGTCGAAGATACAGTACCTGTATTTTTAAGTGTACAAGCAGCTTGTGAGTAGTAAAAATTAAAGCTTGTTCCAATCTGAAGAAGGACTAAATGAAAGCCCTTTTCTTTTTGCTACAATGACATAAGGTTGACTTTAACCAGCCATCTTGGGTAGCTGCTGAGTAGAGAGCCTTCTAATAATTCTTCTGGTTATTTGAAGAGCTCCAAATCTTTAACTGAAAAGAATAGAAGGATAAGACCTAGCTATCCTGGGAAATTTCTTTAGGGAAAATATACTGAAAACTGGAAAATCGAAGGTTGGGTTGGGTATTTTTTGGGGGAGGGGGCAATTGATCACATTGGTAATTTGATGTCAAGGATGGTAGTACTGTACTGCTGTTTGTCAGTGCCTTTTATTTTATAACAATATTTGCATCAACCATTTCAGAGTGATACATTCAAAGAAGGCAACCCAGCTGACCTTCAATTAGCCAGAATAACAATAAGAAAGAGGTTTGTTTGCCAATAAAAAGAGATTCACCCTGCTAGAAAATAAGCAGAAAAAGCAAGTCAGTCATTCATTTTTTTAAAAGGAAGTCCTGGTGATCCAAAAGTAAAGCAAAGATCAGCAGAGAGTTTCTTGATGAACACAGTTTCCAATTGTGTTATAGGAGACAGAACAAGTAGGACTGGCAGGTAGAACAGCTTAACTGAATTGAATTGTTCTTTCCCAACATGGCAGCTGCACTCTTGTTCCCATTTGCTCAACATCAGTGTCAACCAGGGAAATATGTACCACACAAAATAAATCAAAGCACTAAGATAGATTTGATTTAAAAACAAGATAAACTGTAGACAAAGCAATGTCTAGGTGCTGTTGCTGGCTTAAAATGTCAGTGACAGGCCAGCCTAGTTTAGCATAAATACTTAGGAAATCCTGTATTTACAGACAATGTAGAGAATACACAGGTGGCAGAAAGTGGAAAATGGAGTCCATTAAAGACCTGATGGACTTAGATTTTGAGGGGGGAAAGCTGTGTTATTCAACAGTTTCTGAAGCTAGAGCTCCAGGGAAAACATATTTCACTTCCTGGTTGCCAGCTGTGTATTACAAAGTCACTTTCTTGTGTTGTCTAAATGAAGCAAATGCCCATTTTCCGCCATAAAAATATATAGGAGGCAAAAAGCTAGTTTATTTGGGCAAGAAGGCCAATTCCATCATTAGGCCATGATGCAACTGCTTCAGGTAGAAGATGGGGGGGGGGCACACACCAGAGTAACAGCCACTTTACTATTTCTCTTGACTGTTCCCCTCTCTTGGAAGAAAGAGCAACTCATGACATCTTCCCAAAACATTCTCTTGCCCTTGTGCAGTGGAGGTTGTTAATTGCAAGTCAGTCATGAACTTAAGATATGCTCTCCATCTTCTATAGAGAGAATCAGTTGGAAGCTGGTGATTCCAGTGTGGTGGGGATGGTGAATCTGTTCTGGTTTTTAATCTGAACTTTCAGAAGTTAACCAAGAGGCTGAACTCTAACCTACCCAACTAGGTTCAATACTTCAAATAGCTCCTTTAATATTCTGACTAAAACCTGGGGTGGAGTAAACATAGAGCAGCCGGCTGCCACTACAAAAAATGGAAGAAAGACATAGTTCTCTCATGTTTTAGCACTAAAATGTTTGGGCAAGTAAATTGTCAGGAAGTCTTTAATACCACCAAAATCAGGGACTAGAAATGTAGAATATGTGTTACATATATTACTCTTCAGAGAGGAAGAGTACTCTGTTACATACACACACTGTTTCTCTGGCATCTCAGAAAACAAAACAAAACAAACAAAATAAAGTAAAATAAAAAACACAGTAGCACTTTAAAGACTAACTGCTATATTTTCACTGTTAGCTAACACGGCTACTATTCCAAAAAAACACTGTTTCTCTCTGTCTCTCCCCCTCTCAACCTACATTGCCAGTCCTTATTTGGTCTCCTGCTGGTTACCTTTCTCTGACTCATCCTGAACCCTATTACAAGGTTGTTCTTGGACTTCAGTTCCCAGAAGACCTAATCAGCAGGTGTGCTGACTTTAGTTTCTGGTAATTGAAGTCTAAGATCTGAGGGATAAATGGATTGATATGCAAAAGTGTTTTTTTACTCCTCTGTTCTGCCATATTTTCTCCTATTGACCTGGAAGGAGAAGCAGCAAAATGGAGCGACCACACACTCCACTTGTTTCAGCACTCTGGGGTTGCATGTGACCCATCAGGTTATAGGAGTCGCACCTCTGTTTTAAAGTATTGGCCCTAAAAAGGTGATGGAAGTAAATGCCACTTGGTTCTTTTCTTGAGACAGCAAAATATATTGGGATGGCACTTACTTCTTTGCTGAAGTGGAGCATCTCATTCAGGGAAAAGGGACAAGTTTGGTATCTCTAGCTGCCAGGCATCAAATATGGATATTTTCCCCCTTGTAGCACATTGTCATAAAACTGTTCTGAGCCTGCATCAGTGACATGGGAATTCGAAACTTCATCACCATTGTGACAGTCTGGAAAGCCAGTGAAAATGCTTGCCAAAGAGGATGAAAACAATGCAATTTGACACACATTTTAAGAGAAGAAAATTGGAGTTCTATTTCCACTCAATTGAGGTATTAACCCTTGAAAACTGGCTTCTCTGAAACCATGTCATACGTCACAGCAGTTTGGTCAATCTAAGAGAGAGAAGCCCATTTCCATGTCCAAACTGCAAATCATTTGTAAAGTGGAAATGCTAAAAGCAACGATGGAGTAGCAGCTTTTCACACACACCCAAATTTTTTAAAAATCTAATCATGAAAGAGAGAGATTTAAGATTCTTTTGTCTAACTCATAATATGAAAAGTGGAACACTGCAATTCACAGCAATAAAGGAGCTATAATTTGGCTCACAAACCTTTCAAGAAGCAGCAAATACTGTTACGCCTTCATTTGATGAGCAGGTGAATAGGTAGTTGACTTTGTCACTCTGACATATTTCTTCTGCTCCTCAGCCTTTCAAAACATTTGGTGAAGGGGAGAGTTAATTTTATACCATTACCTTGATGTTTTCATTCAGCCCTAGCAGTTTAAACAATAACACCCACCGAGTAAACCCCGGTGAAGATGCTCTTAAGAGGCTCAAAACATTATTTTAAGGCCATTAGAGCTGATATAATAATGTTTCCACCATCTGCGAGTTGAGAGTGCTTGTCCGTTCACCTATGAGTGCTGAAATGCTTCATTGGAATAGACAATAGAGGTATGGTTTAGCTGAGACGTTACACTTGTCACAGCAACACTCCCTCCTGCTAGAAGCAATGGTACAGCAATGTCTTATTCAGGGCATAGTCATTAGATGCAGACACAGTATTAGTTTCCTGGGCATGATGCCATATTTACATATTTCAAAAGGGCATGGGGACCAAAAGGCAATCTCACCAAGCCTGGTCAAAAACATCTTTCTGCCTAAAGTAAATAAGGGTGTGATGCCTTCCTTCTGTTCCACATACAGTATTTGACTAGATTGAAAGGTGACTCTATGGCTCTGAGAGTAGGATGGTATATTCTCCTATACTTGAATGTAATAAATAGGACTGCAGCCCTAACTAACTGAGATAGCTGAATTGACAGTAGGCCAGATGAAACTAGACTACAGTAAATGTAAACTCATCTCAGCTGAGGGATGAAGGAAATTGCTTGTTGGAACATAGCAATTCAAGATGTGAAAAGTTAACACATAGTCCTTGGGTGGAGGGAGCTTGCATGCTTTGTTTGCTAACCAATCAGAAAAAGGCTCTGCTTTCCTGCCTGAAATTTGATTGCCTAATCACAGTCCTTTGTTTTCTGTTTGTCTTTCTGGGGGTCCATAGTGCAATATCTGTAAAGCTGTCTTCTAGCACCATATCTCAAATGCATCAATTTTTTCGTGTCAGCTGTCAATCTGGGTAGGATGCAGGTTTTCTAAGCAATTATTAAGAATTTACTCACTCTTCATCCCCATGACTTCCTATATAATGTGCCAACTCCTTACTGATCTACCTGCCATGGATCATCCCTAGATGACTCTTTTTATTTTTTATTTTTGGTGTTCAGTCGCACAGTCGATTCCGGCCCTTTGACCCTATGGACCATTGCCCACCAGGCACCTCTGTCCTCCATCATCTTCCTCAACCCGCCTAGCTCTGTGCCCATTGCATCTACAATACCATCTAGCCATTGCATTTTTGGCATGTTTATAATAACTTGGCATGTTTATAATAACTTTGAACAATCAGCATTTCTCGCAATCTCTTCTTTGCTCCACCTATCTTTTTACTGAAAACAATATATAACAGAACACCTGTAAGCATAAACATGCTCGTCTCTGGAAACAAAGGAGTTTTGTTTCCATCCAGGTGAGACTCTGGTTCTTTCACAGAATGATTGGCGAGGGGTAAGCAAGGAAACGTTGACAGCTGCTGATCTAGTACAGCAAACAACCACTTACCCAATTCACATTTTATTTTGCGCTGGAGAAAATGTGGTAAAATGATTATCTGCAACTACCCAGTTGCTTAAATAGACACATGTTCCCTCCTACACATTCCAATTTAGACTCCAGGAGTAGAAAAGAAGTTTGACTGAATGTCAGCTACAGGAATAGCTGATGTTTTCATGCAAAGCTGTAATGAGGGCAGGTTGACCAGAGATTTAACCCAGGGAGATAAAATTTAGATACAAAAAGTTTGCCTCTGGAAGGGTATAAACTATCCATTGGTATTTTCTGGAGCCCACTCACACTGAGCACATGCACTACTTCCAGCCATTTTCCCCTTGACAGAAGAAAAAAGCAAAACAGTGTGATATCAATGCAAAGAAGACACAGGTATTTCTCCCCATTCTCTTCTTATGTCTGCCAATCTCACATGATACACCGATGGTGCTTTGAGGTTCTAGAGAACCTAAATGGACAAATCTGAGAAAGATTAACTCCCCTAGCTTCATCCAACCAGATCTTTGTAATGCAATCCAGGTTGGTATGTTAAGGTAAAGATATCCCTTACTTGAAAGCTAGTTGTGTCAAGTGTAATTGCTATTGCTAGGGAATGATGATCATTTCCTTTTAAAGCCAAAGATCCAGCACTGTGTGAATCTGGAGACATTTCCATGGTCATGTGGGCAAGCAGGACAAGTTGTCAGAGTGCATAGAATGCTGTTACTTTTCCTGTCAAGGTGGTACAAATATATCTACTTGCAATTTCTTGCTTGCAAACTGCTAGGTTAGCAGGAGCTGGGGCAAACAATAGGTGATCATTCCATCATGCAGCATTCAGGTCTCGAACTGCTGGTCTGGTGACCTTCCAGTCATCAAGCTTAGTGTCTTAACTACTAAGACACAGTGGCTCTGGGATGAGTACGTATATTTGTCCAGGATCAAATCTTGGATGTTAGCTGCTTTACCTTTCACAGATCTGGCATTTAGAAACAGCACCTTCAAGGCTATCCAGACTATTTGATTTTGCAGACAATTTGGTGGGGTTCACCACTATTCTATTTTCTGCTCTCCTCCCATCATGTCACTGATGTCTCCAAACTCCCCTTGCCTTCCATAATTGCAGTGGCTGCTCTGTGTCCCCATCGTCCAGTGTTACCCTTCCTTTGAAAATGCATCCCTCCTTGACAAAGATAGCCGCAGACAAAGGCAGGCAGGTACAGGACATATTAAGCACGTTCCCTCTTTCTTATTCCTCTCTCCCTCAAAACAAAATAAACACACACACCAAAACACTTTCTATGCACTCCACCCCAAACAAATTATAAAGTTGTGGAAAGAAAAGTCAAGGGAGTGATGGGAGAAGAAAGCAAAGCAGCTCCCTCACAGTCCAGAGGCATGAAGGGCTTGATCATAAGGAAAAACAGAGGCTCAACAGACTGAAGCTCTAGAGGGGAAGTGGAGGGCTACCATCACAATTTTCTTCCTGGCTCTTGCTGTCACCTGCCCTGATAGATGATACACAAGACTTCTGTTCTCCTCCTCTCAGGAACTAGTGGACATAATTGATGAAAATGAGGCTGTTGTGCTTCAGGCCCTTTATGAGAAGACACATCTTGCAGGAAAAGACAATAAGCTAGTGTTTCCAGAATGGGCAAGTTGCAGGTTGTGTAGCTGTCAGTTACCAAAAGGAATACATGCACCAAAAGTAGGAAAGAGAGAAAGGCTGTATTAAAAGATATATTGCAAGAAGTCCCTCCTCTCCACACATTTCCAAGAGATGGGTAGCAAAAAGAAGACAAACAGTTTTACATATACAACAGGAGTACATGCAGTTTATAGACTAAAACAAAAGGCAGATTTAGAAACCGTATGCTCCATTGTTACCTTATCCTGAACTCTGTCCCTCTTTCACAGACTTAAGCAAGTTTGATGACTAGGCCATCTCAGAGCCATTTCCTTGATGGTTGGGCCATTAAGACCATCTCCTGTCTTCTAAAAACAAAGATAAATGGGAATTACTGTAACATATATAAATGCCTATAGGCAAGGTGGAGATAGGAGGGAACAAGAATAACACTTAACAGTACACAGAGGCATGGGAGGGAGAAGAATTTTTACCCTTTAGTTTAAAGTTAAAAATGGCTTTTATTTGGCTACACTAGGAAAAGATGAAGGCAGCAGGGAAAAGGGAAGACCAAATTATGAGATGGATTGACTCTTCAAAGAGTTTGAAAGCCTTGAGTTCGAAAGGCCTGAGCAGGGCTGCTAATGATATGACATTTCAATGGTCACTCATTTCTAGGATTGCAGTAAGAAAGAGGAAACCTGATGGCAGAGAACAACAAGAAAATAGTGATATTTAGACTATGGTATGTGAGGGAAGCTGGTTTTTTTTCCTTGAGGGAAAAGGACTATACAGGAGGAATTCCTTATGCTGAACTGTTTGTTGCAGTGCTTTAATTACATTGATTATTTTGAACAGCCTTGAGTTTTTTTTAACTGCCCTGAATATAGAGCTTGCCATCTGGTTCTTTCCTCTAGTTTCTGGCTTCTACTCCCACTGATTCTCTGCAGCGAAACAGGTTTTCTGCCCTTCCCAGATTTCCATGCTCACTTTAATCTGGTCATCTAGCTCTGGTATATCCATATGTGGAACCTTCAAAAAGATATCAAGAGTTTCCTTGTTGCAATCTGATCGTAAACACAACCCATACCACAAAATGATCACTAGCCAAAGTTCTTCTATGCTTGTTTTTAAAATCTACAAGGCAACCTCAGGAAGGATTTCCTAATTATGTTCTTTTGATTCCATGGATTGGTGTGAGCTACAGTTTCCTTAAAATAAATAATCTCTTTTATATGCGACACCCACACCCAATTACTTGATAAATCTAAACAAAAGCTGGAATTGACTGAGCTAAAATCCCAGCTTTGCACTCTCATTTGGCATAAATCATTTAGCAGATGGGAAGATAATCCTGGATACTAACACATTCTGCTTTGGGGATCATCTTTGGCACTAGAAACATTGTGTTTGCAACAAAATGAATGTCAGTGTCAGTCAGTGGTTAAAAGAGATAAAAACCAGGAGACTAAATTTTATGACAGGGATCCTCAACCTATGACCCACGGGCCAGATCCAGCCCATGGCACCAAATCATCCAGTCCATGCCATTGCTCCAGCCGCCACTTCCAATTCTGCTTCTGCCGCTGCTGCCGCTGCCTCCATCTCAATCCTTATCTCCTCCGCTTGGTTCGGCATGTCCCTAGCAGCGCTCCATAGCAGGGCGGATGTTGTAAGGCTTACAACATCCACCCTGCTATGGAGCGCTGTTAGAGACATGCCAAGTGAAGCAGAGGAGACAAAGACTGAGGCGGCAGAAGTGGAAGCTGAAGTGGAAGCTGAAGCAGAAGCAGGGGCTTTTCCTTCACCCACACAATGCAGCTCCTCCAGGCTGGTAAGCAGGAGAGTGGTGTGTGGGGGCTTTTGGGGGTATGTGGTGAGCTCGAGGTGGTTGTTGCTGCCATCTTTGGTAGCAGTGGCAGTGGGGGGACCACCAGTCCAGCCCCTCAACAGTCTGAGGGAGCATCACCTGGCCCCCAGCTTAAAAAGGTTGAGGACCTCTGTATTATGATGACTGTTACCACAAGATTTTATTTCATGGAGTGTTGCTGATCAATCAATGCAACAGAAAAATAAAGCAGGCAAAGAAGACAATTTAGCAGGATGGGCCCCTTGCTGGGCCATCATTAACATCAACAATTTTTGCCTCCAAAGTTTCTAAAATGGTTAAAACCAGCTCAATTGATACTAGCCCTTGTCACTCTGTGTTGAATCCAAACCTTTCCCATACTAGTAGTTGTTCTTATGTACTATCAAGTTGCTTCTGTTTTATGGCAATGCTTTTTAGGTTTTGAAGATACAGTATATGAGATGTCGAGTCGAAGCTTGAACCCTGACCAAATCATCTGAAAAGAAAATCAAAGCTTTTGAAACGTAGATCTACTGGCTATTAAGAATATCATGGGTTGATATTATGACTAATGTAGAAGTGTTCTGCCAGATGGATAAAAAAAACTGTTTAAGTCTATTAAACAAAGAAAGCTCCAATACCTTGGGCATGTAATGAGAAATAACATAAATTATAAAAATCTCCAACTTGGGACCTTTGGATTTTTATAAATTTAATTTTTTTTTAAATTTTATAATTGTAATTTTGAAGTATTTAACAATGGGTTTGGGTTGGGTTTTACTATGCTTTTATGATGTTGTAAACCGGCTTGGGTTGCCCCGGCGAGAAGGGCGGTATAAAAATGTACATAAATAAATAAATAAATAAATATACAAACAAACAAACTTGTTTTGCAAGGGAAGATCCTTGGGAAGAGAGGCCCTGGATGTAGAGGGACATCATGGCTGAAGAACCTGACAGACTGGAGTGGAATGTCCTTGGAAGAATTGTTCAGAGGAGTTAGGAACAGGAAGGCTTTTATCATGATGATAGCCAATATTCAGAACAGATACAGTATGGCTTCAAGAAAAAGAGATGTTGAATAAGTGATTTTACTAATGTATACACAATTTGTATAGTGACAGGATGCCTCAAACCTAAACCAGTTGTGAAAATATACCCTCTTGTTAGTATCGCTCCACCTAAGATCAGGAGAGTAGTAGCAGCAGACTCCAAGAGAACAAAACAAGAGAATGACCCTCAACATCCTTTAAAAGGATACGAGCCTCAAGTCCACAGGCTCAGATCCAGGAAGAACTTTATGGCAAGAACAAACTTTCTTGAGGGCACACAAGAGTAAAACCAAATAGATGGAGGAAGGGACTCACAGGCAAGGAACATCATTAAAGGAGGATATAGCTGAGGAACTCAACCTCTCCTTTATCACTTAGAGGATCCTGAAAAGGGTGAGGTTTGGAGTCCCTAAATGTAGGACCAACACGCTCTAGTGGGGGGTGCTGGTGGACAACAACCCAGGTGGAAAGATACAGAACCCAGCTCATTTAATAGTCTGCCAATTACTGTGAGAAACATGCACCAATGAGCACTTAAATTTGTCTCATGACAAAGCCAAGAAAGTGGCTTCATTTTGGCAGTTTGGAGTTTGATCAGGATATGAAAGAAGAATTGCCCAGTGACAGGGTGTTTTCATTGACAAGTAATGCTCTGGGGCTGGGATGGTCTGGTTTGACTAGATGACATACCATTCAGTGCAAATCAGCCCAGAGCTTTTTCTTTCCAAATCTGTATTTTTCATTAAGTAGGGCTTCTACACACCCCCCCCCCCCATTGAATGAATTCACACAAGTTCAAGCAGTGTAGTCACTTTAGTTGTGATGGAGCTTCAAGGCTGAATAGGCAACCAGAAATTGTTGGGGAGAGAAGAAGCAGAGGAGCCCTTGTGGATGTTTCAGTTCCCTTCAGTTGAGTGCCTGTTGTTTTTGATTCTTTTTTAAAAGGGGCTTGGTGCAAGCAGTGGTGTGCTGGGATTTCTAGGTACCAAAGGGGGACAAATCCACAGCGAGTGACAAGGAAATTGCTAATCAGCTGCTTGTTAAAGCAGCTCTTTGCAGCTTATTAAGGTAGTTTTGATATACCAAATCAGGATGGCCATAGCAAACTTAACAAGCTGCGAATACTTCCTTTCTTCCTTTCTCCCTGCTGATTTCAATGTGGATGGTTAAAGTTAATCTACCCAACTACCCGGGTACAAATTCACAGCAGATCCATTTACATTTTTCTATGGTGTACTTGCAGGCTGAGAGTCTATGTGTTACTCCTAATCTGAAAATCCCCCCCCCCTTTTTTTTAAAATATTTTTATTTTCAATAAAAATGCTTTTACTCTTTATTTTCCATCCCCCCATCCCACCCCCAACTATATAGGCTTAAATGTCCACAAACACCACACTACCATAATTCACTTGCAGGAATCTCTCTGAATATTTTCATTTGCCCTTGGCATGTTGGGTCAAGTCCAAAAGTCTATCTCATTCAAAAGGAAGCCTTCCATTGTATCTGCTACCCCAAAAGCCAGGAACTCACACCCTTCCTGGAAGCTACAGCCATCTCTAAAGTTTTGAGATTAATTCTTTTCTCAGTTTACTTGTCTCTTTCTCCGTATTGTCTTTGGGGGTCAGTGGTAGATTAGAAATTAACATATGGACACAGTGCTGGGTGGGGAATGCCCAGGGGCATCTTCATTGAAGCTCCTGTCTTTTGTTGTTGTTCAGTCGCACAGTCGATTCCAACCCTTTGCGACCCCATGGACCACTGCCCGCCAGGCACTTCTGTCCTCCACCATCCTCCTCAACTAGCTCAGCTCTGTGTCCATTGTGTCTACAATACCATCTAGCCATCTCATTTTTGGCTGCCCCCTTCTTCTTTTGCCCTTGACCTTTCCAAGCATCAAGGCTTTCTCAAATGAATCTTCTCATTTGATGTCCAAAGTACTTTAGCTTCATCTTTATTATTTGACCTTCTAAGGAGCAGTCAGGGTTGATTTCTTCTAAGATTGACCTATTTGTTCTTCTCGCTGTCCAGGGGACTCTCAAAACTCTCCTCCAACACCACATCTTAAAGGCATCTATTCTTCTGCGCTCAGCTGCAATCCTGAATGGGGCTATTGAATAATATGGAGAGTTGCAGATTCCCCCCCCCCCAATATTTTAATAAAGGATAATAAAGTTTTTTCCCCTATTTCCCTTGCTCTGTATAGAATAATAATATTTTGGTAAACATTGGTTCTTCCTTATAAACTGCTATATAAGAACTATATAATAAAGGTAAAAACTAACATTTTAAATTTGCTTCATGTCTTAGAAGGTCAAATTGAAAAGGACAAATTAGGAACTAAAGTCAGAGATATTGCTGCAATCTGGTTGATTGGAGAGGCCAGAGAGAGAACAATGGATGCCATTTAAGCCCACCAGGAAGGAGGAAACCTCTTTGTTAAGGAAATTTACTGTCTGCAGCTGTATGCAAGGAAGATGACAAACAACCAGGCAACTTTGGGCTGGACTTCTGGATGATTTCCTCCAATCAAGAGTGTGTTTTGGGGGGAAAATACCATATATGGACATTTGCAGCTGACCTCAACTCCTCCCATAGCAGCCTCCATACTAGCCACATGGCAAAACTCCTCCCACTTCTCCATGTGACATCCTGGACCAACCCGTTTGGGGGTGGACTTCTCCTCTTTCATGTGGACACTCCTGAGCAAATCAAATGTGGGGGCAGACCCATTCCCCTCCCATGTGATGCCTTGGACCAAAAGTGTTTGTGCAATCCCCTTTCTGCTCTATTTGAATACACATATAAGCTGGCTTCTCCCATTGTCTGGTGCAGAGTCTCCTTCATTTCTGGTTCTGCCCTTGTGGTAGCAATATCCCATAGCATATATAGGCCATGTGTTATGGGGGAGGGGGGAGGATTCATTGCCTCACAGTTCTTGTTTTTCTTTAATTTTGCTTATTGTTTTCTTATTTTCTTATTTGTTTTTTAAGTAAACTTCTCTAATTTGCATCAAGCAATTGTCTGTGGTTCATTTAAAAGTTTGAGGCTCATTTTGTGGGTGGACTCTATTAAATTGGAATGGTACTTTCAGTTCAATGATCTCCTTTCTATTTGAACCCACAATTTAATGTGGTCTTTTGGTTCCTGATTCAACCCTGCCTGTGGGATGTTCCCCTACTTGTAGATCTTAGCCAGCAGAGAAAGTCTTCCAGGAGATTGTTATAGTAAACTACCCAGGGATTTTCCATGAGTTAAATGCCGACAAGTGTTCTATCTGTATCTGATGGTGTTCTGGTATTGTGCAATTTGCCTAACAGGTTGTAGAGTATGTAACCCCGTCAAGGTATGACTACGTTGCCAGATACATCAGGATTTGCTCCTGAAGAACAACAGTTCAAATCAAATGGTTTTAAAAAACAAATTGCATTACACAAAGGGCAATGCAAATCAGTCTGGCTCATATTTTTTTGCTCCCAGTTAGAAGAATTTCCTCTGTGCTGGGGGCTTCTACTTTTTCAAGCCAGAACAATTCAAATCGTTGAATAATTTCCCTGTGTGATCAGCTGTTTTGTTATACAAAATGAAGGGGCTTGACTTTGGATAGTATTCTGGCGATGTATTCAGATGGGGTTGTGGGACAATGGGAACTCCCACCTCAACAATCTGTCTCCCTAATCTGAATTATCATCATGATCAGGCATTCTCAATCTATGGCCTGTGGGCCAAATCATGCCCCTGATGGCCTCACCAAACCTGGAAGCAGAATTAAAATGCTTTCTGTGCATGTGCAGAACATTCTGCACATGCACGGTGTGCATTTTACTTCCACTTCCAGGTGGATGGAAACACATGATTGGCCTGATCAGCATTCCAGGAGGCATGGTCAGGCCTGTGACTTGAAAACCTTGAGAAAGGCTGATCTAGATACTACCTCACCTATGTTCGCATTTATCTATGTAATTGTACAAATTGTACAGCAAATGCAGACAACTGTGATGTAATGGGTTGATTGCTGGGCTGGAGTGGGCTTGTTGCCCTTGTTGCTAGAATCATCAGGTTCCAATGCATGAACAGCTTCTTCCTTCATAAATTCAGAACAAATGTCTAAAATAGAGGTTCACAACCTACAGCCCACGGGCTGGGCCAGTCCTGACCTGTGGCACCATTTTATGTGGCCTGCTGCCACTGCCACTGGAAGCAGAAGTGGACACATTTACATCAGCTGTAAATACTCCCGGGCTGTTGTAAACGTATAAACACTGCCATAAAACACATCCACATCTGTCATAAACATGCTTACAACAGCCACAGACACATTTTATGGCAGGGTTTATGGCGAGGGAACCACCAATTCAGCCCGCTCAGCTGTCTGAGGGGGTGTGGTCTGGCCCATGGTGTGAAAAGGTTGAGAACCCCTGGTCTAAAAGATGTGACAACTCTCCTTATTTCAGCAACTTTACAGGGAATCAGGGGCCTGTTGATGCAGACCGCAGGGGAATCATAGGGATTGTTCCTGATAAACTATCATCCACCTGTGGATTTTATTGCAGCATGTGCATTGTTTGTCACTTAGACAAAAAAGGATGAGAGGAACCTGGGCAAACTAAAACTGTGATATCCAAGCAAAGATTTGTTTGGCATTGTTCTTACAGGATTTTATGGGCATTGGGCAGGGGATCTTAAAAGCATATACAAAATAATTATAGTAGAAGGTAACATGTCTCATAATTCCAGATTCCCATCCCACTGGAAAACGAAATGTACTAGGTAGCCTTGGGCCAGTCACTCACTTTCAGTCCTCATAGGATTGTCAGGAAGAATAATCCAAGAAGGAGAACAATACCTTGAACTTGGGATAAGAAAGGCAGGCTAGAGACATAGTAAGTAAACACAGAGAAGTATTTTAAAAGAGACATAGTCTGTTTTCTTGAAATAGATACCTTACCACACTACAGTGATGTGTGTGAGCAATGTCTTCTAACACCATTTTGGTGTTTGCCTTCTCTGGATATTGAATCAGACAGTTCTGACTGCCTATCAGATTGTGACCCTTAATGGTGAGTGAAATTGACCTCAGAAATGTGGTGCTAGATCTGAATCTAAATCGAGGTTTATTAACAGCAAGGCATGTTCCCAATGCAGACTGAACATTTATACCCCCTTTGCTTTGAAAAAGAGAAAGGAAAGGAAATAATTGGGTTCTGCTTTTTGGGGGAGAGAAATGACAATCTCTGCTTTTGCTTCTTTCAATAAATAAAAAGCATAAATGGCCCTTTGGTTTCCGAATTGGAATTCTAAAAGAAAAAAATATTTCACTAAGTGTGTATACTGACTTTGGACATGATGCAGGATAATAATAAAGTCTACAAAGATATCATTGTCCTATTGATTTAAATATATTGGAGGGAGGGAGGAGGGTGTCTTTTGGTCGAGAATTAGCTGAATTACCTGATTAAGAGAAAAGGCAATCTTGTGTTTTACCACCATTATGAAATACAGATGTTGAGCATTTTCATGGCCATAGCTTGCAAGCAGATTCATTACCCAATGCATATTTATCTTGAGAGGAAGCTATGCTGAATGAGACATCTATAATAAGAACTGGAATTTACATCTATAATCTTATGTACACTGATTTAGGTGGACTGCAATGTAGATCTGTAATCATATGTACACTATTTTCAGTGCACGTTTTAGTTAGCACAATGGAACTTGCTTTTGAAGAAACATACATAAACATGCAACCAATTAGGGTATGGCTACATTAGCAACTGGAAGTAATCTAGTGTGGGTCACTTTGGAATAGTGGGCTTTTCTAAAGCCATTCCAAATCCAATATTAGGAAGTGGCTTAATAAACAACCAATTTCCAGATATTGGTAAATTAATTACTTTCTCTGCTTGGCAGATGGCAGAGGTAGCGGAAATTTTTCTCTGTTTAAGAATATTGATGTGATAAGCCAATTAAAAAAGCAGTTTTCTTTGCCTTGCTGATTAAGAAATGTGACAAGGCAGAAAAATATGTTTTTTATATCTAACAATGTTAAACAGAACACTTTTTGTTTTCTTCCCCTGCAGGGCCATAGCTGGGGGTGGGGGAGCAATGGGGGGCAAACACCCTCCTGAACTAACAGTTCCCCAACCCACCCTGTGGTGCCAATGTTATATATGTGGGTGTGACATTATTGCCCCTCCTGCTGAGCATGGGAAGTGATTTTTACTTATACACCAGTACCTCGGATAACGATGAGACTTGGTTCCACAAGTCTCGTCGTTATCTGGTTTTTAATGTTGTGCGATGCATTGCCGCAGCTGTGAGGTGGTTGGGGAAGCTGGTGGGGGAGCCCCCCCATTGGCTTTCTAAACTCCCCACCCCTGCCTCCACAGCTACTCCCTGAACAAGGAGTCCCCATTCAGCTTCCCAGCCACCCCGGTGCTATGAACGATTGCATCGGATAACACTAAGAGAGCGTTATCCGATGCAAATGTTTTTCCAAAATTTTACATCGTTATCCAATTCTAGTGTTATCTGATGCAATCGTTATCTGAGGTATTAATGTATCTGAAAGTGACTCACTTGTTAAGCCAGTTCTCAATACAGTTATACCTCCCTTAAAGAGCATAATGCGTTCCACAAGATTTTGCTCTTTAAGTGAAACACCATTGTAAGTGACCAATTGTGGGTGGGATTGCAAACCCCGATTTATTTGTTAAGCGAGTTTTTGGTTGGTTTTATTTGTTAAGCGAAGCGAACATTCAGAGAAAATTCTGCTCTTTAAGCAAGTTACTCTTTAAGCGAGACACTCTTTATGCGAGGTTTGACTGTACTGACAATTGACACTGTATGTTATAGTCAAGGTTTCTCAACCTTGGGCCTTCGGGAGTTCATGGAATTCAATTACCAGATGCCCAAGTCAGCACAGCTGCTGATCAGGGCTTCTGGGAATTAAAGTCCAAGAGCATCTGGAGGGTCAAGGTTGAGAAACCATGATCTAGGTCAGTGGTTCCCAACAAGGGGTACACAGCCCACTAGTGGACTTCAATTCCCAGAAACCTAAGTCAGTACATTGGCTGATCAGTGCTTTGGGGAAATGACTTAGGCTTCTGGGAATTGAAGTCCAAAAACCAGCATTTGGGAAACACTGATCTAGGTCAGTGATAGTGAACCTTTTAGAAACCGAGTGCCCAAGGAGGAGTAGGCGGCACATGGGCAGGCACTATGAGCATCCACATACCTATGTGATGTCGCTGGTGCACCTCTGGTGAAGTCACATGAGTGTGTCTGCACGCATGCTGCTTGAGGTATGCCAGTAACACCATGTGTGCACCTGCCACCCTTTAGGTGTTCCCCAACCCTGCAAGGCCTCTCCATCCCCATGTGATGTCCCCACCTTACCTCACCTAGCTGCAGCCTCCCGGCCAGGATTTCAACCTCCCCTCTCACCTTCCCTTTGGCAGAGGGAGAGGGGTGGTGGCGAAGCAGCAACAGCTGGGCTGGCCAGGGTGAGGCTTCCCCTTGATGGTGCACATGCCAGAAGAAAGGCCTCTGCGTGCCACTTCTGGCATGCATGCCATAGGTTCACCACCAGTGATCTAGGTGTTCACATATTAAGAAAATATGTTGATCTGGAACAATCCTTAATCATTCTGATTAAGGCTCTATTAGGGACAGTATGTAATGCTTTAGCAAAAATATAATGTAGATGACATTTTAAAGAGTTCTCCAACAGTTCCAGAAGCAAATTACAGAGCAGACTAAATTTCTACATAGCTGACCTCCAAGACAGATTTCTGAATTTTTTTGCTGGGCTTTTCAGTTCCAGATTACTTACACTTATGTATAAAGTAGAAGGGATTAATTCTGTTCTTCCCTCCTCCAAAGTTTGAATAGAAAATCATTGTATGTTTGTTTCAACTTAAATATGTGACTTTGTATAGGTGGAGCATATCTTTGAGCCTTTTTCCCACTAGATAAGGAGTGATGATAACATAAAATAGCACAATTAGGTAACCCCGTAACTCTGGGTAAGTGAATAAGGTGAGAATAGATGAACATTTTATTGAAGATCATGATAGAATAGTTTAGAGAAAACATAATAGAGCAAGGGCATCTTTTTCCTTTTCTTTGACTCTAGATCAGGGATTCTCAACCTTTTTAAGTTGGGGGCTGGATTGAGCCCCTTCAGACTGTTGGAAAACCAGGTATATAGCACAAGGGTATGTATGATATTAAAAGAGTGAATTATAGTAAAGTAGGAAGCATAATATTCAATAGATGTACTAGAAAATTAGCCTGAAAAATCTGATATGAATGATGTATTTTTTATGTTTACTTTTGTTCTTTTTCTTTATATATCATGTGTATTATGTATGATTATTTTACTGTTGAACATGGGACTGTATGATTTTCTTTATGTATATCTTTTTCTTTTTTTTGAAAACCTATAAATAATTTTAAAAAAAAAAGATAAAAAAAGGAAAACCAGGTTCCTCCCTCCTGCCACCGGACCCCCCCCCCCCCGCCACACTGCTGCCACCAAAGGCATTGGAGGTGGGAGGAACCACCATTCTGGTCTGCCAACACTCCCCCCACACACAACCATTATCACCATCATCACTCCCCCCATGCTGCCACCACTGCTGCCAACACTCCCCCCACACCATCACTGCCACGAACACTCCCCACACGCTACCATTCTGGCCCGCTGACACTACCCTCCCATGCTGCCGCTGCTTCCCTGGTTCCTGGCCTGCTGTGGGTAAAGGAGTCCTGTCTGTCCTTGTCTGTGCTCAGCCAGAACGGTCCCCGGGAAAGATGTGGGTGGCTGAATGCATCTGCCACTTCTGCTTCAGATGCCATTGGCACCATCCTTGTCCCTTCCACCTGGCTTGGTGTGTCCCTAATGCTGCTCCATAGCAGGGTGGATATTGTAAGCATTCTTACAACATCCACCCTACTATGGAGCGGCATTAGGGACTCACCAAGTCAGGCAGAAGGAACAAGGACAACAGCAGTGATGGAGGGAGCAAGGGCATGGGCCAGATAGAATGGTGCCATGGGCTGGATCCGGCCCACAGGCCCTTAGGTTGGCAGCCCCTGTCCTAGATGCTTTCCCTTCATGCTAAATATTTACATGATAGTCGTTTAAATTCCCAGAACTTGCAAGGTTAATTTTTTTGGGACTAACAACTCCCTGAACCATCCTTAACTCCAGCCATGATGGTACTGCTTAATGCACGTTCTCTTGTCTTTATAATATGTTTCTAGTACTGTATTCTTCATTGATTACACCTTTTGGAACAGAACTATTTTTCAGTTGCAGAATATACATTTGGGCCTTTAGAGCTGAAATAATCTTTAGAAAGACCTTGGAAGCACACCCTGAAATTCTGTCACCAATTACAGCAGACAATATGAGTGGAGATCAGTGAATAGCCTGACCTGGTCTAAGGCACACTGTTATGTTTCTTAGATTCTTTGCATGTCAACTTTGTTGCAAGAGCTCAGTGCTGGCACTTCACAGAAATCCTTTCTCTTTTCTCACTCTTCCTTCTCCATTGCCAACTGCTACTTGTCTTAAGAGCAGACTTCTGCATTTTTTCATCTCGTCCATCTCAGGTTTTTGGCAGCAAGATTGCGTTTAAAATAGTCCATGTGACACAGTCCAACCCTAAAATGACATCCTTTTTACAACATTAGGTGCATCATTATACCTGCAAATAACTTCTTGCTTGTAGAGAAATACAAGAACCTCAGCAATATTTGCAATGTCTTGCTTTCGAACTCCTAGGTTGGCAGGAGCTGGGACAGACGATGGGTTGCTCCAGTAAGTCGTGAGAAATTCAGCCACCCGGGGCTGAAGCCAAATATGCTGCCTCCTGGTGGATGTTGGTGCCTGCTCCTGCTAGGGTTTCTGGGAATTGTAGTCCAAGAACATACATAGCCCAAAAAACTCTGCCCGGGGCTGGAGCCCCCCTAGCCCCCCCAGCGACACCACTTGGTTGCTCACTCTATCACGCAGCATTCTCAAACTGCTGATCTGCCAACGTTCCAGTTGTCAATGCTCAGTGTTTTAGCCACTAAACCAAAAACAGCCCTTAAGTGTAGGGGTTCCCAACCTTTTCAAGCCTGGGGCTGGCTCACTCTCTCAGTCAGCTTTGAGGGCTGGATAGCCATTTTGCCCTGCCTGCATGATATTTGGGGGGGGGGGATTTTGTCCCAACAGCTTCAAAGGGGTGGCCATTTTGTTTCTCAAATGCCCTTGGAAGGGTGAGGGCCACATGAAATGATGCTGTGCTCAAGATCTGGCACATGGGCCTTAGGCTGGGAACCCCTGCTTATGTGGTTTAGTGGTCCCCAATTAGACATTGAATTGCATTGTCTTCAGGTCTCAAGAGTTGCTGGGTCTCTTATTCTGGACCTGAAATTGAGGTTTTGGAGACCTTTCTCTAAGGCTCAGGCTTTGGACCTCAAATCTGAGTAAATTGGATGTTGCCAACCTGGCATATCCATATTCTCCCCCCTCCCCTCTGTTATATTGTATACTTTAAAAATGCTGCTGAAGCCTTCAGGGCCATAGCCAGGGGGGTGATTAGCCCCCCCCCCCCGAGCTAACAACACTAACAGGGCAAAGTGTGAACCAACCCCTGGCTTAAAAAGATTGAGAACTCCTGCTTTATGACATCTTATTTGTCTGTATGTCAAAACACATAATATTTTGCAATTGTTGCTAAGAATAAAATTAAAATAGCCTGCATTGTTGTCAGGAAGTCCTGGGTCATCACAAATAGCTTCTCTAGCACGAGGAGGGCCTTCTCTGTGTCTGCTCCAGCCTTGTGGAACCTCCTGCTGACTGGTGGAGCTTTTATCCTTTCGTAAAAACCTCAAATCCTGGCTGGCGCAATGGGTGTGAGGGGTGGCTGGGGAGATAATAGCCACTCCAGGATGGCTCATATGAGTGCCACCTGGGCTCCTGGCTTTCAGTGTTTTAGTGTTAGTTTTAGAAATTTGAGGATGTGGCACTGGGGAAGGTATTTTAAATTTTAACAACTGAATATTTTGATGTCTTTTATCCTATTGTTCTGTAGAGTTTATAGCTGTGGTGTTTTTACATGTGTAAGCCGCCCTGAGTCACCTCAGTGAGAGTGCGGCAGTAAAAATGTGATTAAATAAATAAATACTGGAAATAAATAAATCTGTAACATGCATCCCTGAAGACAACTCCAGTGAATAACTGTTCCAAGAAGGAACTTGAGATTGTGGGGCCCAATTCATTAAACCCGCCCCCACTATGCCATTTTCTAACACCAAAAAGGATGGGTGGGCTTTGTATTATGTTCTTTCACTGTACTTACCATTATGGAAAGAAACTGTATTGTGGTTAATAACAATCACTTGCTGTTTGGGGAGGCAGCATTTAAAATATATAAGATACTTTACAGATGCAGTGTCTTGGGGGCAATTGTATTTTTCAGTTTCAAAGAAAATAGCATGGAGACAAGAAACTTCTGCCCTCAAGGTTACCTAGGGAACCCGGAAACTGAAGAGGTGGGAAGGTAATTTCTTGAAGAGTTAGTTAAACATGTTCAAGTTCTTTTCAAATTTACTCCCACCAGTGCAAGAAGCATAGTTTAAAGATCACCAATACATACACTTGTAATCTCACTTGCTAGCAAAACTTAATCCATGCTTATACACAGTGTCCCCTGCCAACCTAGCAGTTCAAAAGGAAGAAATAAAGTAGATAAATAGGTACCAATTCAGTGGGAAGGTAAACAGTGTTCTGTGCACTCTGGTATTAAGGCATGCCTGCCACATGTCCATGGAAATGTATGCAGATGCAATACAGACAGCACTGACTTTTTGGCTATAAACAGAGATGAGCACTGAACCTTAGAGTCAGATGCCACTGGCTTTTGAGCAAGGGGAACCTTTACCTTTACCTATACACAATGTAGACCAGTGTTTCCCAAACTTTGTTTTTGGGACTTCAGTTCCTGGGAGCCTAAGTCAGTTCCCCAAAGCACTGATCACCCAATGCACTGACTTAGGCATCTGGGAATTGAAGTGGGCCCCATTTTGGGAACCATTGGTGTAAACTATGGCCTACAAGGATTCTACACAGCAGTTTTCCTCTCTGGGGCATATGCCATTGTGTTTCAAGGCTGGAGACCCAGAGGCAGATAGTTCAGTCGGTAAGACATTGGTATCATCAGTGTTGTGGTAAATTTGGAAGTGTAGGTGTTCATCATGGTAGTTCCAACAGCCAACCTCTCTTCCATAAGGAGAGTCCAAAAATGCGGGCTCCTAACAGTACATGTTCAAAATGGAGGTACAGCTCTTTTGTAAAGCCAGTGGCTCTAAACTGCCCATTGAAGACTGGGCCACCCTCAATGCTTTGGGCTGCAACAAGGATTGTTTACAACAGTCTACATTCCTGCGAAAATCAGTTTCTCTCAAGTCAAAAAGAACATGGGAGCCTGAGTATGGTAGATGATGTCTCAGTTTGGACTGCATAATAAGTCCTGGGAGGATTACCACAACACGTGATTATAGAGGAGAAGCCCAGCCTATACTGAATCACAAGTCTCTCCATAGAGTGACTAGCTTTGCATCAACCACTTTTAAGTGCTGAATGTAATTCTATTTGTTGCTTGTAATTTGTCATCTGATCCTTTCTGGTTTTGAAGATTCAGTGCCAATCTCTGGCCATACATTCCTGTCATGCTCCAGTTCACCAGAACATAGTGCAGTGCTTCCAATGATTTGTATGGTCTAGCTAGCAGCTTACGTCACACAGAAACAGAAATTACAGGGAGAAAGCGGCTAACAAATTTTCCCCCCTCTCTCATGACGTTAGAGGCCAGGGTCTTCTAGTGAATCTGAGCCATTTTCTCCACCAGATAATCAGCAAAAGCCTCATCAGATCCCTGCCAACCAGGGCCGGACCCCCCTCTACCAAGGAGGGACCTGGTCACCTGGAACAAGGTCACTGGGTGATTATCTGTGGAGGTAATAAGGGCGGTGAAATATTGACATTTCAACACTCCCATCGCCACTAGGTAGGCTTTAATACCAGTTCTCACAAGTGTTCAGTCGGACTCACTCTGGGTCTTCACCCAGTGGCGCTCTCGGCGTCTCTTTGCCCATTTGAGCTTGTTAGGATATATGAGTAGGTTTGCAACGAGAGCAAACCAATGACTGTATCTTTAAGACTGTGCAACTACCACAGCCAGGTGCAAGCATTGAGTGTTTGTGTCTAGCTTAAATTGAGGCAACAGTCTTTGCCAGCCAGCCAGCCTGTTGTTCTCTGACTGCTTTGTTGCTGTGCTCACGTCCATCGGACCTTCGTCGTTCTTGAGGATTGTCTGGTATGTCTACTTGCCGTTTATTGCAAGATATTGGAACACATACCTCAGCCACATTGTGGTGACCTAACCAAGGACTGTTTTGGAACCGCGCTACTCCGTAGCTAGAATGAACTGGTGAATATCTTCGAAGCCGACCTTGAAGCAACAGATAAAGGTTTGGACTGCTTGCATTGCTTTATCGAAGATAAGAGCTTAATTAGCTCACATAGACTATAAGGACTTGCTGCACCACTTGGTCTGACTTCAAGACAAGTGTTAACTTGCACTTTGTGCACAACCTTTGTAAATAGTGTAAATACATATTTCCTGCAACCCAAGCCGGAGTTTGTTTTTGTCTCCTGTATCTCAACAAACACTCTCAAACCTCAGGGTGTGGCAAAAGCCAGCCACCTTCCTGCACTCTGCTATATTTTACCATTTCAGAGCTCTCTCATCTTCTGTAAAGAAGGGGGATGATTGATGTCTGCAGGCATGGAGAGGCCATAGTGGAGCGATCATGCCCAAGGCTGCTGTTGCCCTCTCATTCCATAGGTTGACAAGAGCCTCAGACGAATCACATTGCAGGTCAAGAGGAAAACACCCAGGTCCCTCTGGAATCCCTCCAGATCCATTAGTCGTTGGGGGTGGGCCGATTTAACCAGCCCTACCTCCCTGCGGTGAAGCCTCACCCCCAGAAAGTCTAGAGCCACCAGATAGTGATCTGACCTTGGCACATAAAAACTAAATCTGGGGTGTGGCCACTGCTCCTGGTTGGGTCCTGAATTACCTGAGACAGCCCCACAGCTGCCATGGAAGCCTTGAACTCCCTTGCTACCTCAGAGCCAGCCCTCAATGAAGGCAAATTGAAGTCCTCCAGGACCATAAGTCCGGGGAGCTCCAACACCAACATTTAGGCAGCCTCAAGGAGCTCAGACAGGGAATCTGCTATCCTGCAGGGAGGCAGGTACAGGAGCAAGATTCCCAACTGACCCTTAGGGCCCAAGTGCAGGAGCAGGGCTTCACATCCTGGAACTTGTGGAGCAGTGGCTCTGGTGACTCCCAGTGACTCTCTGGCCATTGTGGTGGACTGCAATTCTCAGTAGCCAAGTCAATTCCCCAATGCACTGATTAGTCGATGTACTGACTTAGGCTTCTGGGACTTAAAGTCGCCCTGTGGGGCATGGGTCACATAATGGGAACCACTGGATTAGATCATGGGACATAAAACTATCAATGGCTTCAAATATTAACGGTCATACACTGCTGTGCAAAAGTCATAGGTCACTACTCGCTTGTGTGGTGGGATATTGGGGTGCCATACTTCAGACACACTAATCCCAAACTTCACCAGACTTGGAGAGGATAGTCAACAGAAGACCCTCTCCAATTTTGGTGTGTCTACATGGCTTGGGGGCTGAGTTATTGGTCCCCATATCACTCGTTGAATTTTCCCCAAAACAGCTGGTGATCTAATCACTTAAGACTTACACAATACTGTATATTCCTACAGTATAAAAGATAATATCATCTGAAAACTAATTGCTGGGGAGTATAAGGTGACTATTTTATTCATATTCTAGTTATAGACTTCCTGTATCCATTTGGTGGGCCTGTGTGGAAAACAGGCTGCTAGAATAGATAAGGTTTGGTTTGATCCAGAGTAATTTTTCTTATCTTCTTTTTGTGGAATTATAAAGAGAGGATATCCATGCTATGGTCTCATTTTGACTACATCTTGTCCTGCCTGGCTCCTACCTTTTGAATTAAGTAAAGGTCAAATTATAGATGGGAGAACAGAAGTTCAATAGAAAGGAGAATTCCTGTATGTTTGAAAGGCAGCTGATTGTGATAAATGTGAGATTTGCCTTTCTCCTGTGATTTGAAAATGAGCTAACTTTGTGTGTGTGTGTGTGTGAATATGGGCTTCATTTGCAAGCATAATTGCTTAGACACAAAAGTTTTCAGGAATCATGTCAGGGCTCAAGTGTAATTTTAGCTTTTAATGAAGTGCTATCACTAATGTTTAGTTTGCCCCAGGGTTGTCTTAAAATGATTAATTCTATTCACTGGCCCATATCCTATTAGTTATGCCTGTTGTTATAACACAATTGATGCAAGTCTTGTTGCTCTTCTTCTCCTTTCATGTTCAGAGTCTTGTTGGTGAATTGTTACAAGTTAAAATGTTAGCATAAGTATTTTCTATGGCACACTGAATCCCATGATCCAGCATGCAACAGCAAATGCCTATGCTTACTTCACAATTTGTGGCAATTTGCTAACAGGACTATGCCAGTTAAACTACACCTCTGTAGAAACTCCATAGAATTTTGACTACTAAGTTCAATTTAATTTAGCAGGTTTCTTTTTGCGACCTCCCCTCCTTAGCAAAGGAAGCTCATTTTGTTCTCCTGATGGATTTCTGTCCTCTTGCAAACCTATTTCTTTTTCCTTCTTTTTTGGCAGGCTTTTCATCTTCTCCTGTGAAAAATAACAATAATAATTGATCTGAAGTCAAGTCTGTGTTTTTTTTTAAATAAAGGTCAGTGCAGCTAATATACATTACATTATTGCAGTTAATACACATTACACGGAAGTTTTGAAGGATGTAAAAGCATCATTTTAAATCCAGGCTGCCTAAATACATGCAAGTACTTCAGTTCAAGTAAAGTTCAACCAGCAGAGTTACATAGGCCTTGAACTACCATCCCACCTATACAGTTGGAAACAAATGGAACTGCAGTTCTCTCCTCTCTCATAAAGGGCAGAATATCTATCCACATGTTGTTCCTTCACCTTCATTCTTAGAAATGCTATGACTTCTACCTAAGCAGACAAATCAGCACATCGGGCACGTGGCAGTCTGCTAATTGCATGGGGATAGAGTGGCTTGACGTTGTGTCCAGTACAAAATGTTCTTAGCACCTTGTAAGTCTACTAAAAAAAGAAGGACATAAAAAGAACAGGGTTCTTTCTCGAATTATATTAAAATGTAATTTTCTTGTTGAGGTTGGTTAGTTTGGCTGGCATTTATCTTTCACCACAGAGAGATTGTTTTTTGTAAGAACAGCTGTGCTGGATTGGAACAGCAGTCTATCACACTTGGCGTTTCTTCTACAATATACATTCACACATATCCCAAAAGGGGGAAGGGAAGTGAGAGAATACACATTTTTCTTCCATAAAGTCAGGACTGTTGCATTTCATGACCCAGACAGTTCTAGAACAGGAGTCAGCAAACTTGGCTCCCCAGGTATACTTGGATGTCAATTACCAGAAGCCCAAGTCAGCACACCTGCTGATCAGGGTTTCTGGGAATTGAAGTCCAAGAACATCTGGAGATCCAAGTTTGCTAACCTATATTCTAGGCTTCCTCAACCTTGGCCCTCCAGCTGTTCTTGAATTAAGCCTGAAACATTGATAGTCACTTCTGAAGAACTGGTGGCTTGAAAACAAAATTGCGATCAGCAGGATGGTCTCAGCTGACCTAGAAAAATATATGTTTGACCAGATGTTCACATATACAAACACAAGAAGGCAGTAAAGAGCATTGGAGACCTGACACTCTGTTTTCATTGTGGCACTTTAGATAATTTGGTGTGGATTCACACAAACTCACACAGAGTGAAATCAGAGTCTCCCAAGTCTCTTCTGCAAGGAAGGCAGTGAAAAAAAGAACCATCTCCAGAGCTCTGATGCAAAGCCCATTAAAAGCAGAAAGTTAATGGGATGGAAATGGCCTAGGCCAGTGATGATGAACCTTGGCACTCCAGGTGTCCTTGGACTTCAATTCCTAGAAACTCAAGTCCCTGTGAATCCACACGAAAGGGTTTACTGTGCATACATGCAGCAAACCTATTCGTGTGGATTCACAGGGACTTGGGATTCTGGGAACCAAAGTCCAAGAGCACCTGAAGTGCCAAGATTCACCATCACTTGCCTAGGAATTGCCTACACTTTTGCCTGAGAACTTGGCATCAGACCAGAAGATTGAGCAAGGTGCACAGAATTCCTATCAAGCAATTTCAGAGCCCACAGATATTACATTTTTGGATTAATAATAATAAAAAGTTAATTCTGGTTTATGGTAATTCCTTGCATGGTTTTCTAGGTAGAGAATACACAGAAGTGGTTTACTGTTCCATTCTTCTGGGGGCACCCTGAGACTGTGCCACTTGCCCATGGCTACATAAGCTAGATCTTCTCCTTGGAAGCACAGTGGGGAATTAAACTTCCAGCCTGATACCTAAACCATTGAGCTATCCAACCAGTCAAAACACCCTTGCCATGGCCATCATGCTGGGTGGCAGATGAAAAATTCTTGCCATTGAGGCAGAATAAGCCATGCCAAAATGACTGGATGTGAAGGCACACCTTGCCCATATCCTCAAGGCTGCAGCAATCCATTGCAGTCCCAATGTTAAATCTTGCATGTCTCATTTCATATTTGTTGCAGGAGAATGCTCCATGATCATAGTGTGTAGTTCCCTTCATGGCAAGCTGGGATCCACCTTAAACAAATTCACACCAGTGACATTTTCCTCCTTCAATAAAAAAATAATAATGAATTCTCAGATACGAGTTGCAGTTGACGATGATAATAATCTAATGTGGGAAGTTAAATTTTTGGGCTATAGCTCTCTTCATCCCTAAACGAGCATAGATACTAGATAATTCTGAGAAATATATAACAACATTTTTAATTTTTCCCATTCTTCTTTAAAGTGGAAGAAGATAACATTTTTTGCAATATGACCTACAGATATTGTCATAATGCCCTCTTGAATTAACTGTCTTTCTCTTAGCCAGAAATGCAGACACAGAATAATGTAACACAAAGATTATATACACACATGAACTTCATTTATTACATTAAAGGTCTTGTTTTATATGAACACATTAGCGGTTTTTTTTTAAAAAAAACCCATGTCTTCGGGGATTTTACAGATGCTTTTTTAATTGTTAACAAAAGCTTTACAGCTAGTTCAGCGACAAAGCTGTATTCTGTTAAGTGCCTAAGAGATTGTTCTAAGGAACCAAAGACTCTGATGATTGCATAGAGTTCAAGGACATTGTGTGGCAATCTAGAATTTGAAGTCCATTGCTGACTGGATTATGTACAAAAAGCTTAACCCCCCTTTTCTAAAAGAAATAGTAGCCAATGGTTGACTGATATGAATTGGTTAGTGCCTAAAAAAGGAATAATAATAGCGATGCTGAAGTGAAATCATCAGGGAAAAGGATGAGTTTCATCAAGGTGCATTTTGCTTAATCAGGAAATAAAGGCAGGATGTACACCTGGTAGAGCTGAAAAAGGTTTACCAGCAAGAAAAGAGATAATAATGACAATGATGTTAGCCTGTTTGAAGGTGGAAGTAGCATTGTGGAGAATGTGCATTTCCTCCAAACGAAGTGTGCTAAATGTAAGATACAAATTTGAAGAACATTCCATGCTATTACAGACATCTTCCACCATAAGAGGAACCATCTCTTCTTCTTCTTTTGTGTCCTGTTCAAACCCTAGACTGCCAAAATAAAGCCACTTTCTTTGCTTTGTCATTGCCCAAATGCAAGTCCTCATCAGTGCATGTCTCTGGCAGCAATCGGCAGACTAGCAAATAGGTCAAACTCTGTGTCTCTCTGCATTCACACCGTGTGCTGTTGTCCATCAGCAGTCCCCACTTGAGCATGTTGGTCTTGCATTTAGGGACTCCAACTCTCAGCCTATTTAGGGTCCTTCAAGTGATGTAGGGGAGATTGAGATCTTCAGCTATATCATCTTTTAAAGTTTTTCCTTTCCCAGTGAGTCCTTCCTCCATCTTCTAATTTGGTTTTGCTCTTGTGTACCCTCAAAAATGATTGTTCTTGCCATAAAGCTCTTCCTGGATCTGAGCCGGCAGACTTGAGGCTCATATCTATTCAGAGGGTGTTGAGGGTCATTCTCTTGCTTAGTTCTGTCTTCGAAAAACACACTATGTGTATTGCTTTGTTTTGTCTTTATTTTTTTATTCCATTCATCCATTTTATTTCATTTATATCTTGCCTTTCCTTCAGGGTATGAACTCTGGGCATTTGTCTCTTATCAATGCTCACTTCTGTCTTCTCATGGTATGAAAGTGCTCAAGAATAAATTGTAGCAATAGGTACCTAACCCACTGACTTATCCAGACAGCAGTCTAAAGACACAGCTGTGCGTTGATAATATGATTGCAAGTGGAACAGCCAATCAATACAAGATATCACAGAATCTGGGTGACAGAACAAAATAACATGACACATGGTCTTAATCATTCAAAATCTAGACCACTCCAAATAACTAAGGATCGTAATCATGTACAAAACTGATCACATATATCAACTTAATTACTAAAAATAATTATGTTCATCCACAAAATGCAGTTTTATGTGGGGCTGACCTTGAGGCTGATGTAGATGCTACAGCGGGTACAAAATGCAGCTGCCACACTGATATCAGGGTATTGGTAATTTTGATCATATTACTCCATTCTTTCCAAGCCTGCATTGGTTACCTTTGAAGTACTATGCCAGATTCGAGGTTCTGGTAACAACATGCAAAGTCCTATATGGTTTAGGACCATGTTATCTGTGGGAGTGCCTCTTCCAAAGAAATCATACCTGGAGTACCTAAAAGATGAAAATTCAGGTGGACACACTGAAAAAAGTAAAGAAATCCTTTACTCAGGTAAGAGCATTTTTGGTAGTGGTACTATTCTATTCTATTCTATTCTATTCTATATTCGATTTATATCCCGCCCCAATCGCGAAGGGCTTTGGAATGAATTACCAACAGAAACAGAACTGTCCCCATTATTGGCTTTTCAAAATATGTTGAAAACATTTCTATTTCATCAAACATTTTCCAATTAGATCCCTTAGAAAGGCGGGAAGTCAGCAGTTCGATTCCTGAGTAGTGCAAGACAGAATGAGATCCCATCTTTGTTCCAGCTCCTGTCAACCTAGCAGTTCAAAAGCAAGAAATTGAAAATAGATAAATAGGGACCACTTCAGTGGGAAGGTAAACAGTGTTCCGTGTGCTCTGGCATCTAGTCATGCCTGCCACATGACCACGGAAACGTCTGCAGAAGCATACAGAACTGGGTCTTCAGCTTTGAAACAGAGATGAGCACTGAAACCTTTAATTGGATATGACTGGGTTTTGAGCAAGGGAAACCTTTACCTTTACCTAATATGCAGTGGTGTAGTGTAGTGGGGGCAGTGGGGGAGGCCCACCCCTGGCAGCACTTTTGGGGGGCAGCAAAATTTCACAATAAATAATAATAATATCTTGTAATCTGAACTAAAAATTTGAATCATTTCATATTTTTGTCATACCTACAATTCGAACCAATTAAAATGAGCACAGAACTTTTTATTATTTAATTTGTGACAGAACCAGGGAATCCCTTTTCTTTAAATGAGTGTAGTCATCTCACTTGCTCTAGCGACTGGCAACACTGTCTGTACTAACCATTTGCCTTGCAGTAATTACCTGTCTTTTATTTTGTGCTCGGATTGTTCACGACAAATATTCAGTGAGAATTAATTCTTTCATATAAAGAATAGAGTTCGATATTGTCTAATAACACCTGTATAACACAGTGTGGGTAAGTGCCTTCAGGGAAATCTGTTCGTGACGGCGAACTTGGCCTACGCCCTGGGTATCTGAAACCCAGGCTATGCCACTGCTAATAGGTTATATCTGATGATTTGTGCTGTCTAGTTTTGTTTGAATGTAAATCTCAACTACAATATTTTATTAATAGGATTGCAGATCAGTAGTTCCAATTAGGTATGTATTTTTAATTGTCTTTTTACTGATTTACTACTGATTGGTTTTAAGTAATGATGTTATATTGTTTATGCTGTATTTGGATTTTGCATGTTTTTTATTGTGAGCTACCCAGATTAACGTTTTACACTAAGCGGTGGGATTTGGATTAAAATCTAACCAACCAGCCAACCAACCAACCAATCAGTGTTATTTGCACACAAAATCTTGATAGCAATGGGCAGCCAGTTGATTCTTCATTTCTGTTATTGCCTTCTTTAGGTGAAACTCTCTGTAGAACTGTTTTTTTTAAAATGTCCAAGCATTGTATAAAATGTATTCCAATCATATATTCTAAGAAACTGCATTCAGTTCAACTTTCTAATAACTCCTTGTCATTAAAATGAAAATATGATTCCTATAGTAGATTATTTTGCTCTGACTCAGATTCTATGATATTTGCATTGATTGGTTGTTCAATCCACAATCCAAGTATCAATGAAAGTGTGTGTCTGTAGGCTATTGCCACAGCATGTGCTGTAAATATTTTTGGATGTTGATTGAGATTACTGTGGCCATTTAGGATTGTTTTCAGTTTTGTTTCTCAGCAGGAGGAGGTCCATCCTTTTTTTTTTTGCCTATTTTTTCACACTGGGAATTTTTAAAAAAATGTTTTAGTGGCACACATTACTTCATTTACTGAATCCCCTCATTACCTGTATGAGAAGTATTTGAGGCACAAAGGAAAACATGCATATGTAATGATAGGGTGCTTTTCTCTCGAGTAGACCCTATCATTCTTCTGAGTTGCAGCTCCCTGGCTGGACAACCCAGGCATCTAGATATGTGTAGATAAGGTAGTGTCAAGCCAAGTAATCGCTCCAAGTTTCTTCAGGTATTTAAAAAGTACTGTATAATGAAATCAAAGCAAAATTCAGAAGAGAGCTCATCAGAAGCTTAGAAAACATTTCCAAACAAAGAAATAAAGAAAGCTACTTATATGAGGGGAAAGCCCATGGCCCCCTTTTCTCAAGCCTCTACATTTTTGCTGTTCAAAAGCATAGCATCCAAGAGAGCATCTCTCCTCGGCCCCTACCATTTGGCTTATATCTCCTCCCACATGGACCACCTCTGGCCATTCCCCTTAGGGATTTCAACCAATGATCTTACAGCATGACATGTCCATCACACATTAGGTTTTGGTTCTTCTATCTAAACCATGAGGCCCATATTGTTTACATTCCATTCTCTCTCCCACTGATCTGAAATCACCATCTTGAAAGTACTAAAAGACAGGGTATTTTGGTGGTTAAAAGATAATGAAAAAAGCACAGTTTAAAACGGGGCTTATTTCATTATAGCATATATTTCAATACACAGAGACTGTGGTGGCTTAGTGGTTAAGACACTGAACTTCACGACTGGAAGGTGGGCAGGTCAGCAGTGAGTGCCTGTCTCTGTCCGAGTTCCTGCCAACCTAGCAGTTTGAAAGCAAGAAATTGCAAGCAGATATATAGGGACCACATTGGTGAGAAGGTAAATAGCATTCTACCCGCTCCGGTGTCTAGTCATGCCTGCCACATGTCCATGGAACAGCATTGGCTCTTTTGCTATAAATAAAGATTAGCACTGAATCCTAGAGGGGGATGCAACTGGCTTTTGAACAAGGGCGACCTTTACCTATTTCAATACACACACTTTTCAATTGCTTACCTTTTACCCTCCAGACACATCTACAGCAGACAATCAGTGTGAAGATTTTGAAAAGGAAATTGTTTCTGGCCTACAGGCAGTTCTGGAGGTTTGGAATGAAATAAGCCTACCTGACCTTTGGCTAAAGAGGGATTCTCTACACAGATGAGGGGCATAAATCTTTGTTTTTTTCTCTTGGGTGAGAATGAAAATTTCCAAAAGTTTTCTCCCATATAGAACTGTGAGAGTTTTAATACATTTTATATTGATGGGGAGGGGGGAGTCAAAAAAGTTGTATTTTTGTGTACAACACACCTTTTGCACAAAATACAGAGCGTTTCAGTTATTTCTTCTACACAAAATACACTTCTGATTGCACTATTGGTGCACGCTCAGGAAAACAGCCAGTGTTTCCTAAATGAGTGTCAGATAACTACTGCATCTTTCAGTTTCTCTTATATGAACATAAATCAGCATTAGGATTGACCATCAAATTCTTACCCTCATTCCAATCCAAGAATGAACAATCTTGGTTCTAAAGTCACAATCAGGGCTTCCATTGGTGGAAGATGCTCTCCTTTAAAATGTTATGGTCAGCTTGCGAAGGATGTTGAAAACCAATGAGACAGCAGTAGATACATTAATCTGAATCCTGTTTGAATGCTTTAGTAGGTCTTAAGTAATAGGCAGAGAAGTGACTTCTCCATCTTGAATACAAGAAATGTAAGCCGTTAGACACTACCAATGTAGATTGTTTGCATACACATTTCTTACTCTAACTTCTATATCACTGAAATATGGAATGCTTCCCTCCTTTTTATGTAAGTAGACAGAATTAATTCCTAATATGAGGTCAGCATTTGAAGATGAAACTACCAGAAAGGTGAGTGCCAAAAATCTCCACATATTTTTCACTGATCAAAATAAATAAATAAAATTATTGTGTTTTGTGTTAAGTAAAAAATGGGATTCCTGTGATGGCAGCCAAGCCAAATGAGCTGCCGAGGTCAAAGGGAATGTCTCACCAAAGACTTTTTAAATATCAACTTCATAATGTGCCTTAATTTACTTTCCAATCAGATGTTATGAATTCTGACATTTTTATTGGCACATTCTATTTCAGTCTTAAAGTAACCACATTTCAGAAGCAGAAATGTTCCCACTAGCAAAATGGCGAGGTCCTGTTCCCAGGTCAAACCAACAGCATAAGGCTAGGAAAATTGCTATAATTTGACCATTAAATTAATATTGGGCATAAAGCTGAAATAGGGAGTCACAGTAAAAAAAGAGATACCATGTGACAGAACTGCCGTTTATCTGTCATTTCATCATAGCTTTACTGGTAACAGGCAGATAAAGACTGAAGCCATGAAGGGAATCTGGTTCCAACACTAGTTGAAGTTTAAAAACAAAATAAAATCACATTATGTAAAGTATGTATGACATATTGTTTATGCTGTATTATGGCTAGTGTCCTGTTGCCTAAATATGGAGAGGGGAAAAAGGTTTAAGGGTACTCTCTGTTCCAGCAGAAAGCCTAACAGAACAGGAGGACACATACAAAATTTCCCTTGTGCTCAGGTTACATTATTTGTCCATTAAATTAATCTGGGTCCTGGTACATAAATTTTAAAATCTGGTAAATGCCAAAGTCTAGCAGACTCACCATGAATGTCTAGATCAGGTATAAGAAATCTAGTACCTTCTAGATGAGGGCTGCAGTGGCTTAGTGGTTAAGATGCTGAGCTTGATCACCAGAAGATGCTATCTTTCCGGAGGTTAATTTAGCCCTCTCCATTTTATGCTTCTGCCGACAGTTGAAGACCTACTGCTTATTCAGTACCATTTTCAGGCATTCGTCCTCCAAGTGAGGGGACCCAAGGCATCTCACAATGTTAAAAGAAGCAACATATCAGAAACTTTAAAAGAAAACCTTAGAAATCAAAAGATCAGTATATAGGGGTTCATTTGTCCATATGAATCAATATCATCAGCAAACCTAGACACTTTATTGCTCATTAATGATGCCAGAGGCACTAAGAACAGAATAAGAGATCCGATTCAAACAGGGACCCTGGGGAAAGGGATCTCACATTCTTGATATCTCTCCATTGTGAATATCAATTTATTCTTACTCATTGCTCTTCTTTTAGGCAGTTCTAGGTCTATATGCTGAGCGACACGGCCGGCTGGCTACAAATGCTGCCTCTGCTGCTGTCGCTCTTACCGGGACCGGACTTCTCTCTGGGAGGAATGGACCCCCACCACCCAGCTGGCCTTAGGCCCCCATCCTCCTGTGGTTGGTGTAGAAAAACCGTAGATGTTGCCTGGGCTGTAGGACTTCACTACAGCTGCACCTGGAATTGATTATAAGGGTTTACTTGTTGTTGTTTGCTCTCCTGTATTGTATATTGTATACTGTTGAATTGTTTATTGTATATTTATTTATTTTATTTATTTTTTGGATTTCTATACCGCCCTACTTGGTGCGACCAACTCAAGGCGGTGTACAACATAATTAATATATATTGAGGATTGTGCTGTGATAATATTTAGTTATTGTATTTTGATTACACTATGATATTGTATGTGTATTGATCTGTATAGTATTTACTGTATTTAATTGTTTTGCTATATTATATGCTAGTGTATTTTGGTTTGCACTGTAATATTGTTATTTGTGAATGCTGTGAGATGCTCTGAGTCAGTCTTTACTGAGTAGGGTGGCATACAAGTCTAAAATAAATAAATAAATAAATAAATAAATAATATTGGACATGTGCTCTTACTTCATGACTTCTCAGGAGCAAGGCTTGAAATGTTCCTTTTAAAGCCTTGATTTATTTTGTTAATCTAATTTATTTCAGTGAGGAAATAACAAAGCACAGAAAGAGCCTCCTTGAAGACTGTGGTATTTTTGCACTACAATTGGGCATACCCTGGTAATAGCAACCTTGTGTTGTTGGCTAATCTTTCTCACACTAGGTCTGGAGAAAGGAACTGCAGAATCAACTCACCAAAAGGTGCCTACATTTTGGCAGTTTCATGATTGGCCTAGAGACACAGAAGCAGTGAGGAAATGAGAGCCATGTTGAAAGCATTTTGCTTCTCTACCCCAGTCCCAGCTATAGAAAAAGATGGAGAGAAGTGACGTGAGATGAATCAACATTGAAGTCTGTGATACATCCTCCCCATTTTTAAAAACAATGGAGCTGAGATGGCTCAGTGGTTAAGAAGCTCGCCTTGTTAGCTGGAAAGCCAGCAAGTCAGCAGTTCAAGACCCGGGTACTGCATGACAGATGGAGCACCTGTCTCTGTCCCAGCTCCTGCCAACCTAGCAGTTCAAATGAAATTGCAAGTAGATAAATAGGGACCACTTCGGTGGGAAAAGATCTTGGAGTCATGAAAACAGCCTCATTTAGGCATTTCCTCAACAGAGTTTCTCCAACCACAATCCTTTCAACCCAAAATAATTTCTGACATGAAATAATTATTATTATTATTATTATTATTATTATTATTATTATTATTATTATTATTATTATTATTATTATTATTATTATTATTATTATTATTATTATTATACCACACCTTTAATGTTAATGAGTGGAAATACGTTAGGTATAACATTAACTGGTTTAAAACCTTATTTGTTTAAGAAAATCATCATGAAGGGTTGTTCAGCTCCTGTTAGCTGTAAAATCAAACAAATTAGGCCTAACAGGTAAAGAATAGCATGTCTTTGGTGAGAGATTTTGTCAAATCCCTTTGAGCATCCAAGCAAACAAAGTTTGCTGCACTACATCTATCCACATGCTTACGGACACACTCAAATAACTTCAAGAGATTAGTGAGGTCTCTTAATCTCTGCAGAAACCATGTTGATTCTCCTTGAACAAGATTTGTCATTTTTAGAGATTGTTCATTGACTAACCAGTAGGTTTTAGGAGGGGAAGGAGGAGGAGACTGAATGAGTTTGCTTTGGCAAGGAGTTCTAGAGTCTTGCTCTTTCCATCTAGAATTCCTGTCCAGATGTCCCATGTATTTGCAATGACACATGTGCTGTTTCATAGACAAATATGTTGGCTTTTTCTTTTGTGTGTATATCTTGATGGTGCTAATTGCATAGTAGTGTAAGAACTTACCCCGTGTCCTGTGAGTATATAATTTGAAAGTGCCATTGAATGCATATAAAATTAACACACACATGGCACATTTACATTTAATCTAATGACTTAGTGATTATGATGTTATTACTATAAATGAGGAAGCTTTTCCTGTAAGCATCTTACCCCTGGGTCAGGCTGATCAGGATATTTCCAATTTGCATGGATGAATGGAAGACAAGTGCAGATTAATGTTTCCTTATTAAATATCTCTGTGTGGTGTATGGAGTTTGTAATTCATTATCACTGTTATGTTTAACAAAACAAAGAAATGTAAATTGCTCTAATACATAGAGTCTTAATTTTTGTTATTTTAATAATGAAATAGTCTGAGCAGTGAATAGAAGTCATAAAATGACAGGAAACAGATACAATTATCATGACACTTGGGTTCCTTCACTTTTCATTGGACAGGAAACCAATTGGCTTCCTTGGAACAGCCAGAATCAAGGATGTAGGTGGACAGTGGATCGATGGAGAGGGGTCCACAAGGTTATATCTTATCCATATGCACAGTTAGCCAGGCTGCAAATGCTGCTGTTGTACATGATGTAACTGTACTGTTGGCTAGGGATGGGAAGTAATTGTAATAGCAAGGAAGGCAGAGATGTGGAATTCTGCCTGTGTTGCCTATGCCGGCATATTCATTTTTTAAACCAGAAGATCTTTCCACCCTCAAAATGGCTGACCCTTCAAAAACAAATGGAAATAATTCCGATCTACCTCTCATTTGCACTGGTCAATATATATATATATATGAGAGCTTCTTTCTTTTCACTGCAGGAGGCAGGGAAAACATACCCCACCCCCTCTGTGCCAGGGATTTGACCAGTGCAAATGAGGGGTAGAGTGGAATTATATAGGTGATAACCCTAATCCATCACTTATATAGAATGAATGGGAAATTCATACCCAGACTTCAAGGAGTTAGTGAGTCAAATCCCTTGGCCTGGATGGATCAGTCAGTGTGGTTTTCTTGCACATTCATAGTTTTTAAAAATCAAATTCTTTCCATTCTGAGTAGGAATATATTAGCCAGTTTGTACAAATTGTTCTGAAAAGGTGAATTCTAAAACATTCCCACTCATCTCTTCTTGTGATGGGCTGGAGGGTTCTCTTTGATGCTACCGCCAAGTCAAATCCCCTCCTTGTGGACCTTCTGGTCTTCCATGAGTGCACTGGACAATCCTGCAAGGTGAGTGATGCTGGGCCTATCACTTTGGGGATGACAGTACCAAGAAGCATAGGTCTCTGGGATCTGAACTCTGAAAAAAGAATTGCTTGTTTCCCATCCTGGCACCTTTTAAAAGCTTAAATTCCCAGAATCCCACAGCCAGCATGGGCATTGTGTACTCCAAAAAGGAGTTGTACTCCCCAAAAATAATGTTTGCAAGGTTGATTGATCAGTAAACACACATGTGTGCTCAGAGTGCCAGTTTGTACTCTGGTCATCAATCAGCAAGTAACAAAGGGTAAGCACTAGTCTGTGCAAGGCGTTACTGTATTACCCAGGGGATGATCAGCTTTGCAGAAGACCTTTGTAAACTCAAGTACAGTAAAACATCGGATAACGCTAAAACTTGGTTCCACAAGTCTTGGTATTATTTGATTTTTAGTGTTATCCGATCCAAGTTAAAATCCTATGGGATGGATCGGATAACGTTAAAGCTCCATAGAGATACATTGTAACCACACAGGCTTTAGCAGTTGTTATCTGATCCATCCCATAGGGCCTTAACGTTATTTGATCCAATTCTCCTCCCCAGATTACTTAACATTATGCGATTTTAGCATTATCTGATCCAATCATTATCCGGTGTTTTACTGTATAGTGATACCTCAGATAACATTTGCATCGGATAACGTTTGCATCAGATAACTTTTGCATCAGATAACGTTGGGGAATTTGAGGCAAACATTTGCATCGGATAACATTATGTTAACGTTATCCGATGCATCAGATAACATAAATATTTCTGATGCAAATGTTTGCCTCAAATTCCCTGAGGAGTGGCTGTGACTCACCAGTTTGTCTTGGGAGAAAGGGAGGGGGCTGCCTGCTCTCTTTATCTCAAGGTTGCAATATCTCAATAACAATCACAGCATCTGACCCTCAGCAGCATACATCCTTGGGAGACCCCTGTCTAAAGGGTAAATACATTACAAAAGCTTGCCAGACCAGCCTGACTAGTTTAGGTGAACAAAAGCAGACAGCATTTTTTAACTTTATAAAGTGCTGTTTTAAAAGATCTGCTCCCTCTTTTTGCTGACAGATGTTTTTTTCAATGATGGCATGGCACGCTAGGAAAACTAGGTGAGCAGAAGAAAACAAATTTTAGCTTGTGTACTGTGCTGCAGTGCACTGACCTTCCAAGATCACCAAGACATGGGGGGGGGGGGACTCTTTCAATATGTCCTGACTCCATTTTAAAAGCTAAGAGGGAAAGAAGCAAGCCCCAAATGGATGACAACATTTACCATCATGCAGAGTTGCCATATGGAGCCATGTGCACAGGAATCAGTTTTAAAAGCTAACAGCAAGGGTGCCCAAATTTCAGGCCATGGGCCAGTCACGTGGTTCATTGGTGCCCAAATGACAGCCTGTGCGCCAGATCCAGCCCTGACACCAGTTCATCTGGCCCGTTCCACCCTCACCACTCCCAGAGGCTGGGTGAGTTTTACTTCTGCTTCTGGTGTCATTGGCTGGATCCGGTCCATAGGCCATAGTTTGGGCGCCAATGGCTAACAGGGATTGAAGCAGGACCCAAAATGGATGCCAACATTTACCAACATGCAAGTTGGCAATCTCAGCTATGGCCCTGAGTTAATGCATTTAGAGGGGCTTGCTGACTGGGAAAGGGATGTTTCCCAGACTAAGTAAAGAAGAGATGAGGTAGGTCATGGTGACCCCTTACTGTGTTCTAACTGATAGGGACTGGTAACAAATCTCACCAGGATTGATGTTACACCAATTAGCTCAGACCAGATGGCCATTGTTGGGTTTGGACATCCTCCGAGTGAGGGGTTTAGAGCCAAAGAAGATGAGTTAGCATTTCAGCTGCAGGTATAAAAGAAGGGAGGGACTGCGGTTGCTCAAGTGATTAAGATGCTAAACTTGACAACTGGAAGGTCAGAGTTCGATACCCAAGCGCTCCATGAAAGAACGAGCTCCTGTTTCTATCCCAGCTCCTGCCAGCCTAGCATTTTGAAAGCAAGAAATTGCAAGTTGATAAGTAGGTACTACTTCGGTGGGGGTAAGCAGTGTTCCATGCACTCCAGTGTTGAGGCATGCCTGCCTCATGTCAACAGAAACGTCTGCAGATGCAGATAGCGCTGGCTCTTTGGCTATAAACAGAGATGAGCACTGAAGTCAAGAGTCAGATATGACTGGCTTTCAAGCAAGGGTAACCTTTACACCTTTACCTTTATAAGAGAAGGGGGACCTAGCCCCCAGACTTTGGAGCTCTCTGAACATCAGAAGTTCCAGGACCTTACCTAATCGGGCTGCTACCTAACTGGGCTCCCAGGTGGCTAGAGAAGGGACAGAGGGAATCCTTGCCACTATGCATAGCCTATTTGCATTATTGCTCTTGTTTTCTTCTCTCTCTCTCTGTTATGCTTTGCTTTGTTTCTTTCCCCACTGAGTGCTTATTGTCTTTGAGATCATAAAAGAACCTGAGCCCATCAGGCTTGGCCAGCCTGTTGGAAAGTCACTTACATTGCATTGAGGGTGGTTTCCCCCCTTTCTACACATGGCAATGTCTCTGCTCAAAAGGATGGAGTTGGTTGGCACTCATCTGCTGAGATGGGTCAAGCCCAGTTAGAAGTTTAGGTTTCTCCCAAGATGTCTGGTTGACTAGTCTCAGATCTCCATGAATCATCAGTTTCCCTCACTACCACCTTCTGTCACAAGGGTGCTTTGCAAGTTAATTTCAAGGAAGTCATTGATGGATGGTACTGCCAATAATTTCTGGTTTTTATTTTTGCTGCATTTTGGCTTTTAGCAATGAAAATACATATGAAGTGTACATGTTCTCATTTGTCTGTGGCAATCAATGCTTATTCTGTAACAGTGAAAATACATTTTATGGGGCAGATCCTTTCTGTTTGTTCCAAATGTCTTAATTTTCCTCTCCATTGATTTGACTGTGAGAGTCACAACTTTTCTCTACTGCAGTATCACTTCTGTTATGAGAACTGCTTTGTGCCATTTTATTTAAACAGCAATTGCTTGAAATGGCAGTCGAAATAAGCTTTCAAGCATTAGATAAATGTCTTCCTCACACCTTAGAGTGTATGAACCAAATTGCCAAAGGTCTGCTCCAAAATTATTCTCATCTGGCATAACAAAAACTATTGATCCTTTGTAATTTAGAAGAATCTGAACTATACTTTTAAGAAAGTATGCACATCAGTTTATGTCAAAAGGACATTCTCAGTCATAAGGATCTACAGAACCAATACACGTGTGGCTTTTAAAAATAGAATAGAAATGTACAGAATGCTAGGCAGAAATGCATTGTCCTGATCTTTTGAAAGGAGAGGCTTTTCAAAAGTAGAGATGCCCCAAATACCAGGGACAGAGGGTCTTAAGGGCACCCCCACAGTGATATTGTTGTTGTCACATGCTGTCAAGTTGCCTCTGGCTTATGGTGACCTTAGGAATGAGTGATCTCCAAATGTTCTGTCCTCTACAGCTCAGCCCAGCTCTTCTAAACTCAAGCCTCTGGCTCTCTTTAGGGAATCAGTTAATCTCATATTTGGTTTCCTCTACAGTACTGACTCTTCCTTTCTGAAATCAAGCTTGAACATCAGGTTCCATATAAGGTAAAAAGCCTTTATTGGAGCACCTTGAGCATCACTTTGCTTGCATGGGAAATTAAACCAATTGTTCTATACTTCCTGTATGGCTTGGTGTTTCCTTCTTGAGGGTTGAAATGTATATTGAACATTGCCAGTCATTGTTTTGTTTTCCATATTTGTTGGCATGTTCTTGTTAGGATTTTGACAGGCGTGAATTAGTTCTATTGTTATTCCATGTACCTCTGGTGATTAATTTCTTTGTAGTGCTTTGAGAGCAGCTTTCACTTTACTTTCTAGAGTAAAATGTCAGGTTCCTCGTCAATCTGCCATCCTTTTATCTCTCCTGTATAAGTCTTCAGTATGCAGTTCACATCTTCTTTTTTAATTTTCTTCACTGTTGATCATTAGATATTCCTGAGCAAGGCTTAAATTGGTAGGGTGATACTAGGGTAATAGTAAATTCAAGGCTGTGCACATGTACAGGAAGTATAAGTTTGCAAATGACTCCCAATAAGCTTTTTACTGTGCATTAGTTGCAAACAGGCATCCAAATGCTAGAAACATCCTATTTTAATCTTATTGGACATGTAATAATGTAGGACATGGGTCAGACAGCAGGCACTGCCTGGCCATTGTTATGAGGCTTCCTGGCTACTGATGGTGCTATGGTTTGGACAGCAGCTCACGATTTTGACATGTCATGAAAATGTGTTTTTTCGTGTCAGAAATTACTCTGAATTGAAAGGATTTTTTTTTGCAGGGTATGTCCAAATGAGGTTTCTTTCATGTCCCCTATTAGCTGGTGTTCTCTCCACAACAACAACCATGTCATCAACTGGCCAGGCCCAAAGTAGGCAGAAATCCTCCCAACACTGTGAGCCAGGAAGTCTCCCAGCACTGGTTATGGAAGACCAGGGACAGTTTTAAAGAGTGTACATTGGCATCATTTTAAATCTCTACCAGGACTAGAGTCATGTCCAGGAACAGAAGTGAATGTCCTTTGGATTTTCCTGAGCCTGTAGTTAATGGTTGAGATTGGGATGAAACCTAGATTCCAAACTGAATTAGCCTGATTTGGGTTGATTCGCATGGGATTCAGATTGAAGCAGAATGGTCAAATCAGTTTCTAGGCAAAGTAAAGATGAATTATAATTTGATTGAGGTCTGTGGCACACATAGATTTAGAGCAAAAATTGCTTCAGCTCCTGTTTAGGTTGAAAGAAGAAAGTGAAAAAGCTGGCTTGAGACTCAATATCAAGAAAACCAAGATAATGGCAACAGGCCCTATCTGTCCCTGGAAAATAGATGGGGAAGAACTAGAAGCAGTGACAGATTTTACTTTCTTAGGATCTAAGCTCACTGCAGATGGTGATTGCAGCCATGAAATAAAAAGGTGACTGATTCTTGGGAGGCAAGCAATGAGAAACCTGGGGAACATAGTGAAAAGTAGAGACATCACATTGAAAACAAAAATTCACATAGTCGAAGCAATGGTATTCCCAGTGGCAATGTATGGTTGTGAGAGCTGGACCATTAGGAAAGCTGAGCGCAGAATAGACGCCTTTGAGATGTGGTGTTGGAGGAGAGTTTTGAGAGTCCCCTGGAAAGCGAGGAGAACAAATAGGTCAATCTTAGAAGAAATCAACCCTGACTGCTCCTTAGAAGGTCAAATAATAAAGATGAAGCTAAAGTACTTTGGACATCAAATGAGAAGAGAGGATTCACTTGAGAAAGCCTTGATACTTGGAAGGGTCGAAGGCAAAAGAAGAAGGGGACGGCCCAAGATGAGATGGCTAGATGGTATTGTAGAGACAATGGGCACAGAGCTGAGCGAGTTGAGGGGGATGGTGGAGGACAGGAGTGCCTGGCGGTCCATGGGGTCGCGGAGGGTCGGAATCGACTGTGCGACTGAACAACAACAAAACCTATTAAACAAAACAAAGGTTAATGGTGCCTGCAGTGCAGATATTTAGTGCTAACAATTTGAAATCTAGGAATTTTAACTCTCAGTGTATGGTCTTCAATGTTTCTAGTTTTCATTCTGGTTACTGAAAACAAAACAAAATAGAAATGATACAGCTGTTTTGGTTTTCCAATGCAAGTCACTGTAGCAACTTTACTTCTTTATGAATCATTTTAGGTCTGTGGCACAAATCAAAGTAGATGGGATACAACACATGACAAGACTGAGATACTTTCCAAAGTCCTTAACTGATAGTCATTGTGTATGGCCCTTACTTTTCTTCTTATGGTTTTCTACAATTAATACAAGATTTGCTATCAGATTTAAATTTGTTTGTGTGCAATATTATATAAAATATGCAGTTGAGGGTGGGAAGTGCAATTGGAAATTGATACAATGATTGTTGGATAAACAGAAAAAATAAGTTTTGGATATCTGTTTATTAGGAACTTAAACAAGAGGTAGTGTCATGCAACACTGTTCATCTAAAGCTGTGGTTCCCAATATGGGGCACATGCCCCACAGAGGAGCAATTTGATTTTTAATGGAGGCAATTTGAAAATGAGTTATTAATAATGAATAGCCTTTTAGGCTTCCTTCAATTGAATAAGAGTTCACTTTTTGAATAGTAAGAATTATGTTACAGGAGGGAGGACATCAGGATTTAAGAGATGCTTAGTTGGGGCATGGCCAAAAAAGGGTTGGGAACCACTGGTCTAAAGGTTAGTGCTTGGTTTCCATATTTAAATCAAACAGGCTGAATAATATTGAAACAACTTACAGTATTTTTGGCAGGGGGAATGGTTTATTTGAGACAGGTTGTGTTACAAGAGATGGGTAAAGTTACTTTTTGGACTACAATTGCCAGAATCCCATGACCAGTATGTTAAGAACTGTAGTTCAAGAAGATGATCCTTATTTTGATGTAAACCTGTCTATACTAAAAGCATATTGTTGCTAGGTTGTATTCCTGATTTTTGTATACAGTACTGTATTGTTCTTGAAGCAGAATGCTTTCATGTTCATTCCAGGAATATGAAGACAATACCCTTTCTGTATGCATATTATGGTGCATAATTCATTTGCTTCCCTGCATCCAGGATAGAAAAGAATTTAAAGCACCTTTGATTTGACAGTTGATCAAGTGTTACTGATAATGACTGTTTATTGCTGATGATAGACCTGAATTTCTCTAGTTCTCCATATGACTGTTAGGGGCCATTATTTGATGGTAGCAATGCTAATGAATGATGGGGACACTTAGAGGTGACTGCATGGATACTTGATTAACTCTTTCCTTCTTCCATTCTAATGACAATAAACAAACCTCTAAAGCTGACAAATCTACCTGATCCTTATATAATACTGCAACGGACAGAATTTTTCCCAAAAAGGTTATCTCTACCAATTATGGGCTTATTATTATAAGAATGGGCAAGTTGGAGCCTAAGGGTTGCATACACACTACCTCTAGAAGTCTTTTGTGGGCCCCAGACTGCCCCAGGACCTCACTGCCCCCACCAATATTTCCCCAGGGGAAACAAACTGAACATCTTCACCTGAAAACCACCAGTAGTTGAGATTCACAGTGACTGCACACACAGTCCATTTAAAAGGAGAATCATTTAAACATCATGTATAGCAGGGATTCCCAACCTAAGGCCCATGAGCCAGATTCGGCCTGTGGTTCCATTTCATTTGGGGGCCCCAACCCTCCAAGGGCATTCAAGACAAAATGGCTCCCCCTTCAAAGGTGTTGAGACAAAATGGTCAACACCCCTCCCCCCATTGTGCAGGCAGGGCAAAATGGCCATCTGGCCCTCAAAGCTGACTGAGAGAGTGTGACCTGGATCCTGGGTTGAAAAGGTTGGGAACCCCTACTGTATAGGAAGGAATAATTGAAATCCCTTTCTTTATTGAACCTCACTTGTTCAACACCCCAAAACATTCCTCCCCTCAAAATGAGAGTGGACTTCTGGCCACTTCCTTTGATTGTTCATTAAACTTGGCATTTGGGGCATTCTAACTAGCCTCTGAACAGAAGATGGGGCCCAGATCTGCTGAAGTTGCTCACCTTTGTTTCAGTAAGCCTGGTTGAACATTGTAGGAACACAGTATGTATTAACATGGTATCTCAGCAACAACATGACAACAGATGTAAAGTATTCCCTCAGAGGATATGAAGGGGGAGGGGAGAAGCCTACTTGTTCATTTATTACCAGGAAAGGTGCTTAATATGCAGCACCATTCGTTACCTAAATTAAATTGCTGATAAACATGTATATTTACATGTATATTTTGCATCTGTAGCAAAGTGCTTCCCAATAATCTGGAATGCTTGCTGTGTTTCTGAGAGTATTAACGATTCAGTATAACGACTCAGGTTAATAGACTGTGTGTTTTCGGATCACCAATGGTTTCTCCTACTTACATTGTGCATTGAATCTCCAGAGGATAAAGAGAGCCTGTAAATGGAAATTTAATAGTGTGTTTGGATGCATTAGTTCACACCAAATTGCAATCCAGGTTTGACATACAGGTTTATGATAAGATATTGCAAAACATCATCTCTCAGCTCACAGTGTTGAAAATGATTCTGAAATTTGATTCTCTGGGCAACAATAGGAAATATAAATTTTTCACATTGATGCCAAGAGGCCAATGGAAGAGAGCAGCTCTATGGCTCACAAATGTAGAGAGAAGATATTGTTTAATTTAATGCTGAGCAAGTGATTCCCCCTCCCCCTGGCTGTTCAGATGAGATGAGAAGGGAAAAAGAAGAAGCTAACTTTCTCATATGGAGAAAGAGGTGAGGAAATTCCATAAAAATATGAGATGGGAATTGAGGAGGCTGGTGGTTAGCTCATTTTAATATTTGTATCAGGTGATCATAGCTATTTGCATAGCTCAGTGGTTAAGATATCTGGCCAAGGAGCCAAAGTTTGGGAGCACCTCAACGGTGGTTCCCGAGAGAGGAACCAACCAGTTTAGTCTTGACGAAGCTGTACAGTCCCAGGGCAACACCCACCCCCAACCACCCACGAAGAAGGGAATGGTAAAACCATTTATGTGTATTCTCTACCTAGAAAACCCTGTAAAGGGTCTCCATAAGTCAGATTTGACTAAACAGCACACAATTAGTGTTCAGAGAGGTAAGCTGTAGTCTGTTTCACCAACAACAAAAATGCAAAAGTACTGTGGCATGTCTAAGACTGAGGCACCTATTTCAGTGTGAGGTTTCATGGACTACATATCAACTTCAACATGGAGTCAATCCACAATGAAATAAATTAGTAAATCTTCAAAGAGCAGCAATACTTTCACTTTTGTCATTGATATCGTTGGCTGCTACTTGAATTCGAGTATACATTTTTTCCTGGAAATCATTTTCACAGTTGATGGATGTGTCTCTGGTGACTCAATAAACCAAACCTAGCATAAAACTTGTGACCACACACTTTACACTGGATAATGGTGGAGAGTGTTGTTGAGTCTGACGGATTTTTAGTAATTTGAAAATGTTACTGTTTTTCAATTGTCTGGCCGGACATCCTGCTACAGTAGTGGAGTAGACTCAATGCCAAGTGTTGGGCAGTGGTAAATAACCTGACTCCTAAAGGGGCCAATGGCTATGGGCAGATGAACACCTCTAGGTGGGGTGATGTCCCCCTCAGTGGAGGAAATCCCACTGGAAAACATCATATTGGGCCCAATGACAAAATGAGCAGAGGAGGGACCACTTCACTATTCTGATTCCCTCAGGTCATGGAGGTGGAAGAAGCCATGCCAGATGGACTGGCTGTGAAGGTGAACCTTGTTAATATCCTCAAAGCTGCAGGAGTCTGGGTGTTAAATCCTTCATGTCTCATTTCATACGTGCCGCAGGAGATGGCTCTGTGATCACAGTGTGTGGGTCACTTCATGGCAATCTAGAATCCACCTTAAACAAATTAATGCCAGTATCATTTTTCCTGTTTGTCATTCTTCTTTTGCTGTATGAGTAGGATTTTCCACATGGAGATACAGTAATACCTCAGATAACATTAGTATCGAATAACACTAAAATCGCATAACATTAAGCAATCTGGGGGGAAGAATTGCATCAGATAACATTAAGATCCTATGGGATGCATCGGATAACAACCGCTAAAGCCTGTGTGGTTACAATGTATCTCTATGGATCCCATAGGATTTTAATATGCATCGGATAACACTAAAAATCAGATAACACCAAGACTTGTGGAACCAGGTTTTAGTGTTATCCGAGGTTTTACTGTATGTGTCTTTTGCTACAACTTTCCTGTAATGTTTATACTAAATGACATTGTTCATATTAATCACTACATTTGTCCCACTGAATGGGTACCTGTGTGTGTTTACCAAACATAAATGTTTTCTTTATTTTCTCATTTTAACTTTTTTTAAAAAGTTGCTTACTGTTGTCCCAAGAGCTCTATATCTTCCCAGTTTGGCCCATCCAGGGTTGCCAGTGGAAGAACTGAATGTTACAAAGTGCTCCAAAAGGGATTCCTGGAATGTAAGACCTGGCCTTGATTTGCCTTTTTGGTTTGGTCAAGTTTATGTGACCATTCTAAGCACCCACCTGTCCCAGATATTTAAAGTGTAGAAACAATACCTTTAGAACTAGAGTTGGTAAAATAAGAAAAAGTGTGTGTTCCTTACATGGGCTAGAATGCTCACAGGGACAGGGATATGTTGTAGCCCCATATTCCTCCATCACCACTTCCATCATGTGGATGGTAATCAGTCTAAAGAGGGACAACTTCTGCTATTTGTAGAAGTTCTCTCATGGTCTTGACTCACATGGAGCTCTCCCTCATCATGAGCAACACCTTCACTCTGTAGGAGGAATATAATATTGGAAATAGGGGTGGGATGAATCTAGCCCCTTCTACCTATGCATGGGGGGAAGGGACTGCAGTGGCTTAGTGGTTAAGATGTTGAACTTGATAACTGAAAGTTTGGCAGGTCAGCAGTTTGATACCTGAGTGCTGCATGATGGAGCGAGCTCCTGTCTCTGTCCCAACCCCTGCCAACCTAGCAGTTTGCCAGCAAGAAATTGCAAGTAGATAAATATGTGCCACTTTGGTGGGAAGGAAAACAGCATTCCACGCACTAGTCATGCCTGCTTCATGTCCATGGAAATGTCTGCAGATGCAGGCAGTTCTGGCTGTTTGGCTATAAACAGAGATGAGCACTGAACCCTAGAGTCAGACATAACTGGTTTTGAGCAAGGGTGACCTTTACCTTTACCTATGCATGGACACTATCAGTTTTTTAACAGCTGAATAGGAGAGAGGAGAGAGTGAGACATTCAGAGACTGAAAACAGGTACATAAGAAAACCTCCTAATTTTGTGTGTGTGTCTTTCTCACTTGCATTTTCTTCCTCCTTGTTTCCTAAAGAACCTTATATTTTCTTCTGGACAGAAATTTATGTATACAGTAAAACCTCATATAACACTAAAACCTGGTTCCACAAGTCTTGGTGTTATATGATTTTTAGTGTTATCTGATGCATGTTAAAATCCTATGGGATCCATAGAGATACATTGTAACCACACAGGCTTTAGCGGTTGTTATCTGAAGCATCCCATAGGATCTTAATGTTATCTGATGCAATTCTTCCCCCCAGATTCCTTAATGTTATGCAATTTTAGTGTTATTCGATACTAATGTTATATGAGGTATTACTGTATTTGAATTCATCTTTTCCCTACTGTACAAAAGTTTAACTATTTTTCTCTTAAGGAGTTTGCCTCCCTTAGCTAAATGGTTTTGCATTTATCAAACATATATCTTTTGATGCTGCACATTTATTTGTGTATGATTTGAAAAGTGCGAGAGATTCTTCCCAATGACAGAAAGGTGAAAGATATCACATATACCTTGTTAATAGCACTGCAGACCCTTACTTGGAAAAACTAATGAAAGAAGAAAAATGTTATTACAAATGTTTTTCATCTCTATCTGCTACAGAAAGAGAGACTGGCTTTTGCAGATGTAGGAGTGGTATCAGCAGAATGGAAATGTGTCTGGGTTGACTCAAAAAATGGTTTAAAACTGGATGCTTCAGTAATACCAAGGTTTTCTCACCTATATACTCAATTTATCTCTCTATATTGTAGCTGTTCCATCAGAGTGAGACAAAGAAAAAGGAAAAAAAGAATCCATTCAGTTTATTCATACACAGCTATCTTATTTCATCTGTCCCTTCCTCATATTGCTATTTCTGCTTTAATATTTCAAGTTATGTCCCAACCTTGTGGCCCAAAACTTGACATTTTGCTTCATTGGACTAGTCTTCCCTCTGAAGGGGGATAATGGTGTAGAACGTTTTTCTTATAAATGCAAATATGAATTATTTGCATTTGATAATTTTTGTATTAGTAAAAATATACCTTTCATGTCAGTTTAATAGGACAGTCTTGTTGTTACAATTAGGATATTTCCTACACCTTGCCATCAGTTTTTGGGACTGTTGACGTTAGTGTTTATATTCTGTTCCCACTTCCCGTATATCACTGTAGCTTTTAATGACCATGATGGCTAGGAGATTCTATGACTTGTAGTCCAAGAGTTGCATCTCCATGCTCTAGTGTGCATGCGCCTTTGGGTATACACTACATGGGGGGGGGGGAATTACCATAGCAGTTCTTGATAATGAGCAGAGTGTGTGCCTATATCTTTATAGCAATAGCCATTACACTTATATACTGTCCCATAGGACTTAGAGCACTTTGTGGGTGGTTCACAAAATAATTATAATTTTGCCCCCAACAGGCTGGATACTTATTTTACTGACCTTGGATGAATGGATCTTTCTAGCTTTTGTAAATAGCAGTCCAGTAATATCTCTGGGAAACCACAATTTCCCATCCCAATGTATGCTACCACTTTGAACTATATCTAGGAAGGAATTATCAGTCCATGAGGCTGGTACAAAAGAGGAATCCTATCCCTGTAAAAATGATTCCAGCCTAGATTCAAGAGCAAACAAGTTTAGCTGCTTCAAATGGAACCAGCTGAAGTTTCATAAGGCTTTGGGAAGTGTGCCAACCTTTGGAAATGTCTCTGCAAAATGACTGTCTACTTTATTATCTTCTCAGAAATTCAATTGCTTATTCACATAACTATCAGCTTATCAGCAATCATCCTCAAAAAGTTTGGGTTTTTTTTTTTCTCGGAGATCCTCTGAAAAATCTAGTTCTGTCACATCTTATACTGTACGTGAATATGAATAGAAGTAGTGCTACATTTGGTCTTCTGTTTCTCCTGTGACACAGCTGAGGACTGTTGTCACATCAAGTGGAAAAGCTGCTTCCTGGAATGGTTTTGTATGCATCTAAGAAAGTGAAAATAATGTCGTAAACTACACTTTAATCATAAGACTTGGGTTGCTACACTGTTGTGTTGTTTTGTTGCTCTGCTGTCAAACATTATGCTAGTCTTAAAAACTTGTTTTCTTCCAGTCCCTCATCAACATTTATAACACTGTGGAGTCTGCAATCTGAATTTGAATATTGCACTCCTGTAAGATAATTTGTCTCCCCACACTATGCTAGATCTGATGTTCCAAATGGTAGATGTTTTTAAGAACCTTTCTTCCCTGTAGGATGTACACAGCAGGTTTTCAAAATGAAGATTATGTGGGTCAAAATCTAATTTAAAAAACATGCATGCAAAAACTAATGCACATTGGCTTTTCCCTTCTGGTTGGCAGTCTTTTGCACAATCAGGGCCACATATCAGTTGCATGACCCTTTCCCTGAGCTGATGAAGTAAAGGAGCGCAAAGGATTGGCAGCCAGCAGCAAAATCATTTTTGCTTGGCCAATTGCCTACCTATGCTATACAAAGCTAACAGGATTCTGTCCAATCTCATGCCTTCAGGAAGTAACAGTCTTAGAATTATAAGTATCAAATGGTATTAGTGAAGATGATATATAGCCTTCAGTACCACCAGAAATAACAGGATGAGGAATCCAAACAGGGTTGATTTTGCAGTGTTCACGTCCCAGGTATGGGCTAACCATTAGTAATGGTGCAAAATTAGCTCCTTTTTTACTGCAAAATAAGCAATCAAATCAATCAATGTTAATCAATAATCAAACACTTGCACTTTCATGCCATTTTTCTCCTACTGAGTTAGAGTGACTTTTCGCCTAATTAGCCCCATATGGGCTGCTTTAAACAGAAAAGGGTACCATTAAATGTACAATTCAATAAATATATCCAAGGAGTAAATTGTAATCTAATCCTGTATCATTTGGTTATATCATAGCAAGAAAGCTGGTTGAAACTACACAGCTAATTTTCTGTCAGAGTGCTGGGAGGGTCATTACTATAGTGGACTGAGATCAAAGTAAACAATAAATTTCTTCACATGGTAGCCAAAATCCTGTTCTTTGGTGTAGTCAATTACACTAGACTAGGCCCATTGAATGTGTGTGTGTGTGTGTGTGTGTGTGTGTGTGTGTGTGTGTGTGTGTGTGTGTGTGTGTGTGTGTGTGTGTGTGTGTGTGTGTGTGTTTAAAATGATATACTTCTTTATTTGCTACAGATTATACATGTCCTGTTTTCTGGAACTTTATCAAGGATTTCCTGAAACCTGCAGATAAATTACAGCACATCTTCTGTCCTTATTAATTAATCTGCTGTCAGATAATTAATTTTCTCTGTCCAGAATTAAAGCCAGTATGCTTACCTGTACTTGCAAAGATTAAATTACCAAACTAACCCAGTTCATCTTGTGCAACTGGAGCTGGTAAAGGAATTTTGTTTTGAAGAAACTATTGATCAGGTTTGATGCACCATGCTCATGATATAATGTCACCCTACCAATCATATGAAATAGGTCATAGATTATCTGATCTGTTTATACACCTAAGAAACCTTACAGAGGGCTAGAGTTAGGTGCAGTGATGGGCAGTAACAGTTTCGCACCAGCTTACCAGAACCGGTAGTAACTTTCCCCACTGTCCCAGAGAACCTGTAGCAGCTTTTGGTGGGAACCACCTCTGGGGCTTACCTTTTCGACAGTTCCCCACTGAGCATGCGCACCAAGTGCTTGGTGTGCATGCATGCCTACAGTGCTTGGTGCGTATGCGCGGCCTCCTTGCTGTCCTCCCAAGTGGAGAGGAGGAAGAGAAGCTGTTAGCCTGAAGTTCCCTATAGCCTACTCCCCAGGGTAAGTGACTCACCTTTGGATGTGGGGTGGGTGAGTGTATTTTAATGTGTATTTAATATGTGTTTATTTTTAATGTGTATTTTTATGTGTTTTATGTGTATTTAATTTGTATTTTTATGTGTTTTATGTCTATTTAATGTGTATTTATTTTAATGTGTATTTTTATGTGTTTTTATGTATATTTTTATGTATTTATACGTCTATTTAATTTGTAGTTTTATGTGTACTTATTTTATGGGTTTTTTATGTTGGCTCCACCCACATCATTGGCTCCACCCATGATGTCATGATGTTGGCTCCACCCATGATGTCAGGAAGTTTGCTCTGCCCACTATATTGGCTCCACCCACAGTGTGGTAGTACATTTTTTTGGCTGCCCACCACTGGTTAGGTGGTCTCCAAAGGCTATTAATCAGATTCAGACTTGTTCAGCTTCAACAAGTACCAGATTCAGACTGTGTCTTGAGGCACTTGTAGAACATGAAAGCCTGTGAATCCCAATTTATATGCCCTATGTTTTTTTCCCTTGTATCCTTGATTTCTGCTGCAGTTGCACTGCATTATAGATTTGGGGTGTACAAACCTATGATACATTAGGGCAACTCTAATTCCAGGGCACAGCTACAAGAGGTGTCTTTATAACTGTATATAATCAGTATAATAACAAAGAACAAATCACATGTGTATAAGCCACAGGGATGCGTAAGCCTGCCCTCAGTTATGATACATCTAGATCTGGAGATGGTGCCATCAATTATTATGACAACATTCAAGGGCTATTCTACAATAATTCCATAAAAGAAGAACAATATCTGTAATCTCATGAAGTTCCCTTTCTGGTGTATGCCTGAATCCAGTGACACATCTGTTAAAAAAATAATCAATTGCCAGAAAATATGTAATCCACTTTTCTCATTGGGTATAGAAAACCAGTGAATTTTAATGAAGCACTGATAATCATCCATGGGTCCAATGGAAAGCAACAGCCACTTCATAGATTTTAACAAGCACACAGCAGCCCACTTCATGAATCATTATGAAACATCTTGAAATGTCATGATGCGCCAACAAAAATAATTAGCATAATTAAGACTTTCTAAGAAAATGTGGTGTACAAACTCAACATGAAACGAGTAAGTGACTCCACAACAGACACCATTGGCATTGATCAAAGAAGCTTCATTTTATCTTTCCTTAGTAGCTCTTCCCCAACCTCCTGACATGAAGAAAACAAGTACCAGGACTATTAAAGGGATTCAAAGAAATTTGTCTTCAGGGATTACATACATTGTCCAAAAACATTTTCATTGACTTAGAGTGCAATGGACAAAATGAGACACATAATTGTGAGAAACAATTCAGTTCTTTTTTTTAAAAAAACCCTCTAGTTTATGAATGTGGGATAATGTATTTCTGAATTGACTTTTCAAAATGCCAAGAAATGGCCAGATATTGCTGTGCAAAATCAAGTCCATATTGTAAACCAACAGGAAGCCTGAATGTTGATGACATCAATGTTAGCAGTCAAGATAGTCTCCAGCAGTGATGGCAAATCTTGGCACTCCAGGTGTTCTTGGACTTCAATTACCAGAAGCCCAAGTCATGACTCCTGCTGATCAGGGCTTCTGGGAATTGAAGTTCAAAAACACCTGGAATGCCACCATTTGCCATCACTGGTCAATAGGAGATACCATTTTCACTGCTCACTATCATTCACAAAGAGATAGTAAGCGGGGTAAATCCGAGAAACTGACTTTTTACATAAATTAGCCACTTCTCACACAAACACAAACCCAGTTCAGCCGGGGAGGGAAGAACAAACACCTGCGCACTCTGCTCGGCTTCAAAGCCAGCACCGCTGCCTTCACTACCGGATGTCCCCCCAGCTAGTCCAGCCTGGGAGGGAAGGACGAACACCTGTGAAGCCCGGCCAGCCTTAAAAACAATGCCACCACTGGATGCTCCTTTGACCAGCTTGGCCTGGAGGGAATTGATTATAGTGGATGGGGTAGAGTTTGTGAGGTTTTTGCATGTTGTTTTTGTAATATTTTTGAAGTGTTTCATGACTTCATATTTAGCAACTGTGATTGGGGAGGTTTTGAAATGTTTTTTGATATGATAATGGTTTGATATGGTTCCTGAGCTGCCGGTCAAGAGTGACCCTTCCCTTAGGCTGCTGCTGGTGAATGCCAGGTCAGTCTGTAACAAGGCCCCCCTGCTTTCAGATTCCATATTGGGGGTGCGGGCTGACCTGGCATGCATCACCGAAACCTGGCTGGCACCTAAGGACGGGGTTCCTCTATCCGAACTGTGTCCAGCTGGGTTCGGTATTTGGCACCAGCCTAGGGAGAAGGGGAGGGGCGGTGGGGTCGCCGTAGTAGCCAGGGAGTCGTTGGGAGTCGTCAGGGCCATGGCTCCACATATTCCGGGCTGTGAGACCCTGCTCCTGCGTTTGGGCCCTAAAGGGCAGTCGGGAATCCTACTCCTATACCTGCCTCCCTGTAGGGTAGTAGATTCCCTGCCTGAGCTCCTTGAGGCGGTCTCGATGTTGGCGTTGGAGCTCCCCAGACTTATGGTTCTGGGGGACTTCAACTTGCCATCATTAGGGGCTGGCTCGGAGGCGGCTCGGGAGTTCATGGCTTCCATGGCAGCTGTGGGCCTGACCCAGGTAATTCAGGGCCCTACCAGGAGCAGTGGTCACACCCCGGATTTAATTTTCTTATCGGAGCTGTGGCAGAGTGATCTGAAACTACAGAAATTAGACATTACCCCTGTGCCATGGTCAGATCACTATCTGGTGACTCTAGACTTCCTGGGGGCGAGGCTTCACCGCAGGGAGGTAGGGCCAGTTAAATGGGCCCGCCCCCGGCGACTAATGGATCCGGAAGGATTCCAGAGGGAACTGGGGTGTTTTCCTCTTGACCTGCAATGCGATTCGTCTGAGGCTCTTGTCAACTCATGGAACGAGAGAGTAACGGCAGCCTTGGATGTGATCGCTCCACTACGGCCTCTCCTTGCCCGCGGGCATCGATCATCCCCTTGGTTCACAGAAGAGCTGAGGGAGCTCAAACGGGCAAAGAGACGCCGAGAGCGCCGCTGGGTGAAGACCCGGAGTGAGTCTGATCGAACACTTGTTAGAGCTGCCATTAAAGCCTATCTAGTGGCGATGGGGGTGGTGAAACGACAATATTTCACTGCCCTTATTGCCTCCGCAGATAATCGCCCAGCGACCTTGCTCCGGGTGACCAGGTCCCTCCTTGGAAGAGGGGGGTCTGGCCCTGGTTGGCAGGGATCGGCTGAGGCTTTTGCTGATTATCTGGCGGAGAAAATCACTCAGATTCGCATGAAGTTTAATCCCGGCGTGGAAGAGACAGAGCTGGGGTTGACCAGAGTACAGTCTGGCCATGTTATCTGGGATCAGTTCGATCCAGTTGGCCCTGAGGAAGTGGACAGGCTTCTTGGATCTGTTCGCGCCACTGCCTGTGAATTGGATCCATGCCCTGCCTGGCTAGTCAAGGCATCTAAGGCTGTGGCAGGCGGTTGGGTCGAGGCAATTATAAATTCATCTCTGCAGGAGGGGCTTTTTCCAGCACCCTTAAAACATGCTTTGATGTGTCCCCTCCTGAAAAAGCCATCCCTCGACCCTACGGTACTTACCAACTACCGACCTGTATCCAACCTACCCTTTTTGGGTAAGGTCTTGGAGAAGGCAGTGGCGTGGCAGCTACAGGAAGTCCTGGATGAAGCAGATTATCTGGACCCTTTCCAGTCAGGATTCATGCCCGGATATGGTACTGAAACTGCATTGGTCGCATTGGTGGATGATCTCTGGCGAGAACGGGATGGAGGTCATCCATCCGTCCTGGCTCTTCTTGACCTCTCAGCGGCTTTCGATACTGTCGACCACGGTATCCTTCTGGGAAGGCTCCAGGGATTGGGGATCCAGGGCACTGTGCTGGCCTGGTTCTCTTCATTTCTGAGGGGCCGGACCCAGTCGGTGTGGCTGGAAGGCGAGAGGTCCAGCCCTAGGCCCCTGCAATATGGGGTGCCTCAGGGCTCGGTACTCTCGCCTCTCCTATTTAACATCTACATGAAGCCACTGGGTGAGATCATCTGTTCCCACGGGGTGAGGTATCACCAATATGCAGATGACACCCAGCTGTATATCTCAGCCCGTGGAGATCCAATTGATGCAGTGGAAGTCCTATCCAGGTGCCTGGAGGCTGTCAGGGTCTGGATGGGGGACAACGGGCTACAACTGAATCCCGGCAAGACTGAGTGGCTATGGGTAAGGGGTCCTGCGCTATCTCGGGAGTTACCATCTTTGGTTCTGGATGGGGCAGTTTTGCCCCAAACAGACCTGGTGCGTAATCTGGGGGTCCTCTTGGACTCACAACTACTGCTCGAGGAGCAGGTGGCAGCCATGGCCAGGAGGGCTTTTGCACAACTTCGTGTAATACGCCAGCTACGCCCACTCCTAGACCAGGATTCCTTGCTCATGATCACACATGCTTTGGTCACCTCCAGACTTGATTACTGTAATGCGCTCTACATGGGGCTGCCCTTGGTGACCATTCGGAGGCTGCAGCTGGTCCAGAATGCGGCTGCTCGGGTAGTGATGGGGTGCGGGCGTTATGCTCGTGCCTCACCACTGCTTCGGGAGCTGCACTGGTTGCCAGTATGTCTCCGGGTGCAATTCAAGGTGCTGGTTATTACCTTTAAAGCCCTACATGGTAGTGGGCCAGGATACTTAAGAGACCGCATCGTCCCAAGGACATCTGTCCATCCCACCAGGGCGGATCGGAGAGGCTCTCTTATCATTCCATCGGCTAGAGAGGCGCATCTCTCTAGCACCAGAAGGAGGGCCTTCTCCGTGGCCGCCCCGGCCCTTTGGAACCTCCTGCCAACTGAGTTACGTCTACAGACAGAGCTCCTGCCCTTTCGGAAGAGCCTAAAAACCTGGCTGGCAGGGCAGGTGTGGTGGTCCAGGAACATGGGGTCCCATGTTGGGTGGCTGATATGATGGGACAGCCACCCCTCCCTCACTCTTTTAAACTTTTAAAATCTTTTTAAACCTTTTAACCTTTTTAAATCTTTTAGATTTTTGTAAATTCATGGTTTAATTCTTTTTTAATTGACTTTTAAGTAATTTATGAACCTTAAGGTTTTAATTTATGAATTTCTGTAAGCCGCCTAGAGTCAGGTTCGCCTGATTAGGGCGGGATAATAAATCTAAATAAATAAATAAATAAAATAAATAAATAAAAGATAAAGAGCGCCTCGCTTAAAGAGTAACTCGCTTAAAGAGCAGAATTTTCACTGAATGTTCGCTTCAGTTAATAAATAAAACCAACCAAAAACTCACTTAACAAATAAATCAGGGTTCGCAATCCTCCCCACAATTGGTCATTTACAATGGTGTTTCGCTTAAAGAGCAAACTCGCTTAAAGAGCAACCCTGTGGAACGCATTATGCTCTTTATGCGAGGTACAACTGTATATTGTTTTTGTTATTGTATATTTTGTATCTTTGTTAGCTGCCCAGAGTTGCTTGGCGAATGGGGTGGCATACAAGTTGAAAAATGAAATGAATGAAATGAAATTATCACAGGTGTTTTTCAACTGATTAAAGAAAGGAGTCAGCTTCTGTGATTGTCTCCTACCTGGTGTCACTCTGTTAATGGTGGTGAGCACAACAGTGTAGACCATCTTGACTGCTGATACTGATATAATCAACATTCAGGCTGCCCTTTGCTATGTAAATCTTGACATCTGTCCTTTTGGCAATTCAGGCTTCATGTTGGGCGATAACAATATTGGGCCATTTCCTGGCATTTTAAATTATACAGAAGCACTATATCTTATATCCATAAACTGAAGGTGTTGTGAAGAATTGAATTTCTTGGATTTTTGAAACACAGAAACTTCCCTCATGTCGACTTATCCAATGCCAGAGAATCCCAGATGTTCACATGATCTGTACTATGGTTGCTGGGATGGGGGGGGCACAATTGAGAATAGCTGGAATATGGCTGCAGTCTCTCCGTGCCAACATATTTTGAAAGTCTGTTTTGACCTTAATGAAATGTTGAAGCAAAAGTATGAGTGAGTAGAACACATATAACAGTGAAACATACTGTATATACTCGAATATAAGCCAAAGTTTTTAACACAAAAAATGAGGGTTAAAAGGCACATTTGACTTATAGTTGGGGCACCCTCTTCAGTGGTCTTAAAACACCCCCAGATGGAGCTGTGTTGAGTGCCAACTAAAAACAAGATTGGGGGAAAAGGCACACCTCAAAACGGCACAGAGAAATCTGCTTTCTTGCTGTTTTCGGATTGAGGCTCTCCCCTCCTCTTATGGGTGTGTCTCTCTAGCAATAAGGGAGGCGGGCACATTCAAACTGCTGTGGAGAAAAAAAATACCCTTGCCTCCATTGCATCTCTCATAGCTTGCTGACTGCCAAAAAGAGACTCAGAACAAAAGCAGCAAGGGTCCCGTCGTCTCCCCCCTCCCCAGCAATTTGAATAGCAATTTGTTGTCTGAGAGATGCTCAGACAACAGAAGGGAGAAGGACTTCTCTCAAAACAAGAGCAACAGGGAAGGTTTTTTCCTTCACAGCAACTTGAAATATGCCTTCCTCTCCTGTTACCTCCGATCTATTGCCAGAGGTCTCTAGCTGGGAGAGTTTGCTGACCAACAAAAAGCAGGGAGGAGGTGCTTTCAAACCACTGTGCTCTATTGGCCTGTGCACCTCTTTACCCTGCAGCACTCCCACTGGTTGGGTGGTGCCAATTAAAATACAGTAAAAAAATACTGCACCTGCACATTGCTGTAAACATTCTAAAAGCTGAGTCACACAAAAGCATCACCCAGTAGAGTGAGCACACAGACTCTCCTCCTCCTCCTCCTCCTCCTGAAAAGCCAGCCTACACTTGCTTGAACACTTGTCCAGCTAGAGTGGCCTCCCCTGTCATAAATGGATACTGGTAATCTTGGGCCAAAACACAAACGCAGGTCATATGATGCTGGTTTTAAACTGAGGGTTGTGTTAAGAGCTGAACAGAGCAATAACAGTGTTGCGAGTAGGGAATTTTGTGTTGATGAAAAACAAGTGAGGGAGTGGCAAAAAATGAAGGCTGACTTGGAAAAGACTCCAAAAGCTAAAAAAGCCCAATGTGGTTTGAAGGCTTGTTATGGGATTCTAGAAACTGAATTGCATAAATGGGTTATGGAGTGTCGTCAAAATGGTTACTGCATAACTCGTATGGGAATTCACATATGTGCTCTTCAAATGGCTAAAGATGAAAAATATAAAGCACCACACATTGAAAAATTTGTTGTGTCAGCAGGATGGTGTACCCGCTTTATGAATAGATTTGACCTGTGCTTTTGACAAAGAACAAAAATTGTGCAGAAGTTACCAAAGGACCTTGAGGAAAAAATTATGTCATTCCAATCATTTAGTATAAAACAAAGAAGGATGTATAATTATGACCTGGCAAATATTGAGAATATGGATGAAACACAGATGACTTTTGATCTTCCAAGCAACAGAACTGTGGCAAGTTTAGGAGAAAAAACTATTTTTCTCAGAACCACAGGAAATGAAAAAAAAAACATTTTACAGTTGTTCTATCATACTTAGCTAATAGAACTAAGCTGTGGCCTGTTGTTATTTTTAAAAGAAAGACATTGCCTAAAAAGATCAATTTCCCACCAAGAATTACTGTGTATGCACATGCAAAAGGCTGCATGGATGAATATGGTACAAAAAATGGCTGGAAGAAATTTGGAACAGAGGACCAGGAGCAGCCTTAAAAAACACCATCATTGCTCATTTGGGATATGTTCAGAGCCCACCTATGTGATGACATCAAAAAACTGGCAAAGTCTAATCAAGTTACTTTGGCTGTTATTCCAGGTGGGCTTACATCTGTATTGCAACCTTTGGATGTATCTTTAAATATACCTTTCAAAGATCATGTGAGAAGGATGTGGCATGAATGGATGTCATCTGGTCAAGCCCAACTAACAAAAAGTGGAAATCTGAAGAAGCCTGACATTGATCTAATAACAAAATGGGTTCAAGATACATGGGAAGACATTCCAGAAGATATGGTGTGATGTGCCTTCCAGAAATGTGGCATTAGTAATGCTATGGATGGTACTGAAGACAATGCTTTATATGAGAATAGTAGCAGTAAAGGTGATGACTCTGAACTCAGTGATGACAACATCTATGATGACCTTGCACCAGCTGAATCTCGACCTGGACATCCAGATGATGATGATGATGAGGAATCCAGTTTTGAAGGAGGGGAGGGGCCCAGTTTTGAAGTTTTAATATTGTTGATACTATATTGTGTTTGTTGAGCCTACTTTTCACTTACAAAGCTTACTAATGTTAGACTTGTTAAGTCCTTTTACTGAAGGTTTTTTTAAAATAAATGTTTAGAAACGTTACCCCACTGATGTCACAATTAACTTAACTTTATTTTCATGTAGAAGTGATTATGGAAACTCACTAGCAGCTCCTGCATTTACCACCCTCGGTTTATACTCGGATCAATCTATTTTCCTAGTTTCTTGGGTAAAAATTAGGTAGCTTGGCTTGTATTTGGGTCGGCTTATACTCGAGTATATACGGTACACACCTTAAATCTTTCAGGTAAACTAATGTTATGCAGAATGTAGATTAGAAAGATATCTTCCTATTTCCAAACCCTTTCCTTGGGTTAGGCAGTTTGAGGAAGAAAAGCTCTATAGGTTCAAAAGCTCTACATATGTGTTCATGTCTTCCCAAAGATCTCCCTTTATCTTTTAAATGAAAAGAAAGATGGGCTGGTAGTTAAGAAGGATTTTCACTGGAAACCAAGGTCAAAATCATCCACACTGCAGGCAGCAAAGAAAGACAGGGTAAACATCAATTTGAAGTGTAGCACTGAAGGAAAGCCTTACAAATGCTACAATCTACCAGAAATACAGGTCAGTGGTTGCCCAAGAAGTCAAGTCATAACAGCAAAAGTGAGTAAACTGAGGTTATCCTCCCATGCACATATAATGAAAATACAGTACATACAAAAGGCAGTATTACTGAGAAAAGCAGTGGTAGGGACTGTTGGAAGGGAGGTTTTATCTGCTTGAGATGTTAGCAAATGGTAGGACTGGTTCTTCCAAGGACTGGACATTCTTCTAGAACAGGGGGTCATCAAATTTGCTTCTCCAGATGTTCTTTAACTTCAATTCCCAGGTGTACTGACTTGGGCTTCTGGTAATTGAAGTCCAAGAACACCTGGAGAGCCAAGTTTGCTGACCCCTGAGGCTTAATAAGTTCCCTGAATTTTCTGTCTATTTGAACCTGTGAAAAAAGGGAGCTTATTAAGCTAGCAGTATGCAAGCGTAGTTTGGAAAAATCACAGTTTTCTTGGTGGTTACAAGCCCTTGGGAGTTACTGGTGGCTTGTGCAACACTGCAGTGCATCAAGTGATTAAGACACTGAACTTGATGACTGGAAGGTTGGAGTTTGATACCCGAGTACTGTATGACGGAGTGAGCTCCTGTTGTCTGTCCCAGATCCTGCCAACCTAGCAGTTCAAAAGTAAGAAATTGCAAGTAGATAAACAGGTCCCACTTCAGTGGGAAGGTAAATAGCATTCTGTGCATTCTGGTATCTAGGCATGCCTGTCACATGTCCATGGAAATGTCTGTAGATGCAGATGGCGCTGGTTCTTTGGCTATAAACAGAGATGAGTGCTGAACCTTAGAGTTAGATATGACTGGCTTTCGAGCAAGGTTGACCTTTAACTTTACCTGTGCAACTTAGTTGTTGATTGTCCTTCCTGCTTGTTTACACAAGTAGACATCTCAATTTCCTTGCAAAAAGGGGTTTCTGCCACTTCCTGCCCATTGCAAAGAATCCTGGCAACAGAAGTGGGTACAGTTGCCATGTCAGTCCAGTGCCCAAGCTTCCAAGTCACTGCTGAACGCAAATAGTGCCAATTCTACCAGTCAAATATATCCTCCCTTCCTCCTTTCCCAATCTCTTTCAGCTACTTTAGAGGGGCTTTTCACTCTACAGCCATTCCATAGGATCTCAGCCAAGTTGGGCAAGCCTGTTGTCAAGGCACATCAATTGCAATTCTTTTTAAAAGAACAATTCAAAATCAGATCGCTTGTCCTTGGCTCCCCCAACATGCATTGACCTGCAGGGCTGGCTATGACATATCTAGCCCTCCCTGCTCACGATCTGGTTAATACCACATTGTTTCTACCTTTCATCAATGCCAAACTCTCAGCAGTTGTGCGGTGCAGAAAATATTATGATCATTTAAAAAGCCATCCTAAATGTCCTGGCTAACCAGTTCAGCTACCTATAAAATTGACCTGTCAGAACAATGGATAATTAACATCCTACAGTTCTCTATCCCTCCCCTTCTGCCAGCCTCTATTCATCTGCAACAAAAGATGACTAAGAGGTGATGTGGAAGGGGGGGGGGTATCTCAATGATCTTTTTGGATAGGGTGTGCGTGGGACTTTCTTTCCAACCGCAGGGAGGGTTGTCTGACAGCTCATGCTGTTTCCAAGCTATTCATATCTATTTGTCACAAAGAAGAGCAAAAGCGAGGTTTTTGGATGTAGATGCTGAGTGACATAAGGTTTGGCATGGATAGGAAAGAGGCTTGTTATCTCATTTAATGGCCCCCACCCACCAAGTCTTAATAGCTCCAGATACGTAACAGCAACCATTTCATTTGGAATAAATGAAATTTATGAAACCTGGAGGAATGTTTTCATGGTGATTCATATGCTTTGCATGTGACAGTCCCAGATTTCAGTTCTTTGCAGCTTCCCTTAGGAGTCTAGATAAGGCAGTGATGGTGAACCTTGGCACTCCAGGTATTCTTGAACTTCATTTCCTAGAAGCCCTGGTCAGCAGGAGTGCAGACTTGGGCTTCTGGGATTTGAAGTCCAAGAACACCTGAACTGCCAAGGTTCACCATCATGGGTCTATAGACATAACACAGGTGGGCAGAACCACATGGAATGTGTTTATTCACATGCATGTGCAGGGGTGGGGAAAAAAGAATATACAAGAGTAACATGTGGAGCCTAACTTTTTGCTTCTGGTAAGATATATGCATATCATCATCATCATCATCATCATCATCATCATCATCATCATCATCATCATCATCATCATCATCATCATCATCATCATCATGTACTCTCAAGTCAAGAATATTTAGATGTGGTTTACCATTCCCTTCTTGGAGGAGCACCCTGGGACTATGCAGTATAAATAATCATGTTCCATCAAGTCAATTTTAACTGGCCGGAGGGTAGAAAAGACGATGGAGCCACAGGCTGGAGGACCTTTTCGCTTCCCCCATAGCCACACCATCGCCCAGGATGAGAGGCAGCTGCGGCTGCTGTTGCCACACTCCTGGGCTCACCTGGCCGGAGGGTTGAAAAGACTATGGGGCTACCAGGGTGCCTTTTCTATTCTGTATCTTTGAATATTGCTACTATTGTTTATTTTTGTATGTTTGGATTTTTGTTGTATTATGAAGTTTTTTTGTGGTGTATGTAAGCCGTCCTGAGTCTCACGATAGATTGGGCAGCATATAAATATGATAAATTAAATTAATTAGCTTCTTGAAAAAAAACATAAGAGAAGAAACAATAAGGGAGCCACCACTCAAGTAGAGAAAGAGGTAGATCAAGCCATGAAAGGTTCTACAACAGATTATGAAAGGGGTACTTTGTAAATTTATAAGAAAAGAGGAGGAAATGTTTTAATAGTGATGCATATACTTTGCAGATTTCTGTTCCTTGCAGCTTCCCTTAGGAGTCTAGGTAAGGTAGTGGTGGCCAACCTTGGCACTCCAGGTGTTCTTGAACTTCTTCTGGTGATTGAGTCACTGAGTCGAATAGAGCAGCATACAAATCCAAAATACAATACAATACAACACCTGGAGTGCCAAAGTTCACCATCACGGAGGTAAGACAACTGAAGGAGACCTCTGCATGCCTTGACATTTTGGACTCCAGTTTTGAAAACCAAGTACTGTAGCTCTAATGGTTTGAGGATTCTGGAAGTCATAGCAAAAGAACAGAAACAATAAATAACTGTCCTTAGCATTTCAAAAAAAAAAATGTAATATATTTATTTTTATATAGTTCCTCCCTAAGTAAGACTGGAGGAAATGTAGTTTCTCAAAGTTAAAAAAAATTCCAACCCAAGAAGCCAACAACCCCAAAGTATATTGCAGATGCCCTTGACAAGAGAGCTACTGTATCTTCCTTCCTTCCAAAATGGTGTGGAATATCTTTGGCCTTTCCATGAGGTAAATCTATGGAAAGCCTTCATAGTGCATATCAGAAAACAAACAAACCACTGCAGTAATTTAAACACTAACTGCTATATTTTAATGTGAACTTTCATGGATCAAGTCCACTTCATCAGACATAGGAGTGAGACTACAAGCCATGAACTTATATACACCAGCCATAGCGTGATTAATCAGAATGACAGATAAGCATGTAAATCAATACAGTTTCCTACAGCTGGCAGTAGCAGATGGGCTCTGGTTGTTATTTGTATTAGCTCTAAATGTCTTTTTCAATTTTAAATAGTGGGGAGATACAAAACAAACACCTGGCATCAAACATTTGCTAATGAGTTAACCTCTGTGTTACTGTGTGAGCACATCCTTTGTTCTGTGAGACATGTTGTGAAAAAGAATTTTACAGGAAAGTTTGTGAGGATGGTAATGTAAGAAAATGTAATATACAAAATATATAGCAGCATATAACAATCTGTGTATCAAATTTCATAATGTCCCAGAAACCCCTGGCTAATATTCAAACCTTTGCAATGCGTTTGAATATTAGTGCATTTTCCATGAACACATAGTGTGGTTTCCACAAACACACAAAACAGAGGTAAAAGCTGCCTGGAGCTTCACAACCCCCTGACATCCCCCACTCCAGTTCCTTAAATTCTCCCCCTTTTCTTGCAAAATTATAAATTCTGCTTCTCAAAGCCTTTAGAAGAAGCAATTCCTTGTTTAAATGCACATTTCACACATTCATGTGCATTCCCCTGACTCAAAACTGGAAATGAATATTGAAATTGTTGTTGTTGTTGTTCAGTTGCACAGTCGATTCCAACCCTTTGCGACCCCATGGACCACTGTCTGCCAGGCACTTCTGTCCTTCACCATCCTCCTCAACTCGCTCAGCTTTGTGCCCATTGTCTCTACAATACCATCTAGCCATCTCATTTTTGGCCGCTCCCTTTTTCTTTTGCCCTCCACCTTTCGAAGCATCAAGCCTTTCTCAAGTGCAATTATGTTTACTTTTCCTTTGTTTTATTTAGTGGGCCTCACAGTTATCTGAAAAGTACAGAGGAATAACAGTGATCTACAGGCCCACCAAAATTGTCCATACTGCCACATAATTGTATGCTAAAATCCAGGATATGCAAAGCATTAGGGTGCTCTAACACTCTATTTCTAGTGGGAAAATGGGAACAATTGGAGACTCATCAGTTTCATGTACATTCTGGATGTCTACAACTGTTATGGACCGTATGCAAAACAGAGAGAATCTGAATTTGCTTTTGTTTGATGCAACTGCTTTTCTGTTACTTAGTACTGACCCTACCTCTGCCCTCTTAGTCCATTAAATGTATTATGAAGTGGAAAAAAGATTCTCTCCATTTCAAATGTGTTTTTAAAACCTCAATAGAAAATTTAAGAGAGCCATGGTGGCTTAATGGTCGACAGGTCAGCAGACTGAGACCCAAATGTGTTGCTAATTCAGACTGGCCAGATCCAAATAGGATTTAGATTTTTTAAAGGATCTCAGAGACAAAATAAGCATTCAATGGGAAGCAAACAAAGTTTTATTCAGACAATCTTCTAAGCTAAACAAACAGCATCTTAGAGTCAGAGAGAGCAAGTAATACAAGTAATAGAAATACATAGAAGTTTGCATATTTATCTATCCTGGATTGGGTTTCCTCTGTCCCTTCTTCTCATGCTACCTGGGAGCTCAGACTATGTAGCAAGAAACAACATTCTTGTCAAGGGGGGTGGGAGAGCAAAAACACACACTGGGCTTAAGGCTGCTCCTTATATACCGTACATTAAAAAGACTGTCACATCAGCCTTGGCTCTAAGCCTTTCCACTCTGAAGACATCCAACCACCTGGAATAATTAATCTGATGCCACATTTTCTGCAGCTGGACTCACTGCATCAGATCAGGGCCACTATCTATCTGAGAACACAGGGAGAAATTCCACCAAGACTTCAATAATTTTCATCCCAATATCAAACTCAGTTTGGACCAGTCTACACAACAAGTAAATTTCCTGGACACCACTGTGAAACTACAAAATGGACATCTTAGTACCACACTATATCGCAAACCCATGGACAGATGTACCTACCTGCATGCCTCCAGCTTCCATCCAGAACACACAACAAAATCAGTTGTCTTCAACCAAGCCCTCAGGTATAATTGCATCTGCTCAGACCCACACAACAGGGATGCCAAGCTCAAGGACTTACAAAATGCATTTCTCAAACTACAATACACATCCAATATGGTTAAAGAACAAATCAACCGGGCTAGATAAATACCCAGGAGTGATCTACTACAAGACAGGCCCAGAAGGGAAAGCAATTCCACAACACCACTGTTTGTCATCTTCAACCCTCAACTTAAACCCCTCACATGTATAATGAGGGATCTCCAACCCATCTTGGACAAGAGTGCTTCGCTTTCCAAAGCCCTTGGTAACAGACCCCTACTCGTTTATAGACAACCCTCCAATCTCAAACAACTATTGGCACACAATAGACTGCATAGAAGTGGAGTAGAGACGGGAACGAGACCCTATTGCAAACCCAGATGTCAACTATGCCCCCACATTCACTCTGGAAACAGTATTACTGGACCCAATGGCACCACACACAACATTAAAGGCAGTTTTACCTGTGCTTCTTCCAGTGTGATTTATGCCATCTCTTTGCAAAAATGTCCACCTGTGCTTTATGTAGAACAAACTTTACACAAAAGAATTAATGGACACAAATCAGAAATCTGGAATGGCAACACAGAGAAACCTGTCTTAAACCACTTCAATCTATCTGGACACTCTAGTATCCAAGATCTGAAAGTTACAATTTTGAAACAAAGAAATTAAAAAAACTAGGATTGAAAGTGAGACAACAGAAATCAAGTACAGTTGTACCTGGTTTAAAGAGCATAATGCGTTCCACAGGATTGCTCTTTAAGTGAGTTTGCTCTTTAAGCGAAACACCATTGTAAACGACCAATTGTGGGGGGGATTGTGAACCCTGATTTATTTGTTAAGCGAGTTTTATTTGTTAAGTGAAGCAAACATTCAGAGAAAATCCTGCTCTTTAAGTGAGTTACTTTTTAAGTGAAGCGCTCTTTATGCGAGGTTTGACTGTACACCCATCTGTTGGACACCCATCACAGGGGATTAAACATTAGCCAAGGGTTTCTGGGACATTATCAAATTTGATACACAGATTGCTATATGCTGCTAGATATTTTATATATTATATTTTCATGTATTAACCTTCCTGCCAATTCTCTCTTAAAACTTCAGCAGATCAGGAAGTAAGCAAGTAACAGTAAGTGCTGCAGTGGTTTTGTTTGTTTTCTGATATACAAGTAAGAGATTAATCAGAAACCAGAAAGGGCTTTACTCCACACCTTTGAGATTGATAGGGAGACATTCAAAACTAATCTGAATAATCTATTGTTACTGATAGCTTTAGGAAGCTGCAGTGTTATGCTTATTTGTCTGTCATTCTGCTAGAGCACATCCAGCTTCCCCATTAACATCTAGACTCCTACATTTGGTATATATAAACCATGCCTCAAAGTTTCATTCCTTGTCTGAGAAGTGGACTTGATCCATGAAAGCTAACAATAAAAATATAGCAATTAGTCTTTAAAGTGCTACAGTGTTTTTATTTTGGTTTATTACTTTTTTTGGTTTTGTTTTCTGATATGCCAGAACATAGGAAGGATCACTGACCTTGGCTCATCTGTCCAGCCTGGTATATCCACTAACTATACATCCCAGGTGTTTCATTAGGTATTGTCCATTCTTTTTAATCAAGTCAAGGACTCACAGATGCTTCTGAGACATCACCCTTGTGTTCTCCTGCCAAACGTTTGCCTCCTTACATTACAGCTGCTTTCCAGACATCATAGCCAAGACTTGGTGGATACTGCCCACTCTATCTCTAGTCAAGGTTACACAGCTGTTCTGTCACAAGGCTTGGCAAATACCTCACTTACTATATTAATTTCATGTCAGAAATTATTCTGGGTTGAAAGGATTTTTGTGGAAGAAACTCCACTCAGGGAATGCCCAAATGAGGCTCCTTTTATGTCCCCAAGAGCTGGGACAGAGACAGGTGCTCAATCCATCATGCAGTACCCAGGTCTCGAACTACCAATTTGCCAGCCTTCCAGCTAACAAGGCGAGCTTCTTAACTACTGAGCCACTGCAGCCCCCTACCTCACTTACTGCCACTGACTCTATCTCAGAGCTGTTTCCCAGACATCATATCTAAGAACATAAAATGTCCTGCCAAATACTCCCCGTTTGTCTTATTAATTCCATGAGAAATCACCTTTGTTCAGTCAATGTGTACTTCCCCAAACATAAAAATATGCCAACATCTTAACACAGAGACATTATTATAGGATTTTAACGTATTTCTATAGCTTGGAGGAGAAAATGGGAAATATCAAACTAAGCTCCTCACCAAATGACAGTCTTCTGCAAAGACCATCATCCCCAGGCCAACACACTGAGTGTGTATGACAAAGTGAGTGCCCATTGCGTGTCTCAGCTTCTGACAGCCTAGCACTTTGAAAGCAAAATATTGCAAATAGATAAATAGGTACCGCTTTGGCGGGAATGGTAATACTGTTCCAGTGTCGAGTCATGCCTGCCACATGACCATGGAAACATCTGCAGATGCAGACATTGCTGTCTCTTTGGCTATAGAGATGAATACCACTCCTAGAGTTGGATATGACTGGCTTTTGAGCAAAGGAGATTTTTACCTTTACTAGAAATTTCAGATTTTTAAAAATATACCTTCTCTCCTTTAAACAGGCTAAATTAATATGTGACAGCCTTTGGGGAGGGGTAATGACATTTTTTGACATTCTGGTATTTTTATTTCTCACACATCCTCAATGAAACACTTTTGTCTGGAAGAAAAAAGAGGGAAATCGTGTTATTTTCTGTGAAGTATATAAATGTAGAAATAGAGATATTCTTTACCTCAGGCTGACATATAAACAAAATACAGCTACCTACTTATTTACATCTCCATATTTCTTTTTCCTAATCTGCCTCCCCCCGCCACACACACACATACACATCAGACAGACAGATGCATTTATTTAGATTGAACAATACCCAGAGGTCCTGGCCTTTTGAAGACTTACTTATGAGTAAATATTGTGGAACTCAGCAGGGCATGCCTCTGAGTGGACATGTATTTGATTGTATTGTACTGCTTACTATTATTACCTGTTCACTTAGGAGAAAATCCTGTTGAAATTGGGAGGACTCACTATGACTCCCACTGAAAGAACTGAGATTTGGAATTGTCACATGTAAAGCATTTGAATTTCTATTTCTAACAGGCCTTAGTTCCCAGTAGTAACTAATTGTACATAGGATAGCACTGCATGTCTTATTAAAACACTTGGGATAATTTAAAAATAATCTGCTAAAGTCACATTAATTTCCAGCAGATTTTGCTATGCCTAAAAAATTTTGCACTTCCAATTATAGCCTTATTGCTAAAATACAGACTACAAAGAATTTACCTATGCATTCCAAGCCTATCTCTCAATCTGGTCTTCAGCTTGTTCATTCAGTTTCTAGGCCAAGAACAAACTGATTTCAGTTTGATCCCAAGTCTGATGCTTTAGTGAAATGCCGACAGTTTCTTGAGGTCATATTTGTATTAGAACTTTGTAGTTTCATAGACCCTGGAATCTGTTACAAATATTAAGCTGTCTAGTAAGATTTTACAGCAGATCCATCAAACACTTCTGGTGTGGGAACAAGAATGGTTAGAGCACTTTCATTTGCTGGTTCCCCACGTCTCTTGTCTCCTCATCAATTCAAGTCTGTGCAGGTTAGAAGGAGGAGGTGAAGAAGGAGAGACAGTTTTTAGGGAAGAAAGCTATTTCCACCTTTTCAAAGTGATAGCCACGTTAGGGTCAGAATACAGGCAGAGCAGATGAAAAACAAATCAAAACAAAAGTAGAAACAAAACAAAAAAATGGAAGAAGACCTGCTTTATTTTAATGTGAAATTTTTGTGGCTTAGTGGTTAAGATGCTGAGTATGACGACCAGAAGGTCAGCAGGTCAACAGTTTGAGAACTGAGTGCTGCGTGATGGAGTCAGCACCCATCATCTGTCCCAGATCCTTCCAACCTAGCAATTCAAAAGCAAGAAATTGCAAGTAGAGAAAGATGTACCACTTTGGCGGGAAAGGTAGCAGTGTTCCATGCACTCAGGTGTCTAGTTATGCTTGTCACGTGACCACAGAAATGTTTACAGACACAGACAGCACTGGGTCTTTGGTTGTGGCTTTCGAACAAGGGGGACCTTTATATTTTTGGATCAAGCCCACTTTCTCAGACATAAGAATGAGACTACACAAGAATCATTTATACAATTAACATTTCATCAGACACTGGACCACATATGAGGTTTATCTCAACAATTTGAAAGCAAACTCTTTTCTCAGTAATTGTGAATGCTTACATAATTTCTTTCTTATGTTGTACTGTCATTTAAGAAGCAGAGAATGAGAAATCTCCTTTATTCTCCAGATGAAATACTTCCCCATTTAAAAATGCATGTATTAATCTTTAAAACTTCATGCATTTTGGATTAAATGTTCATGCGCACACATATAAGTCATTGATTATTTTTGCCTGAACATATGAAGTGTGTTGTCTCCATTTTTTCTCATTAGTCAATGAACAAAATAAATAGTATAATTCTATTGCTTTTATCATTTGAGAAACTCAGTTCTAAGGTTGCAAAAAGAAATATAAGAATGCTTTCATTTAGTTGGTTTCATCAGATTCTTTAGCTGCTGTTATGTGTGTCCATATTAAATAAAGGTTTATGTACAAACTGAAGGCTTTGTTTTGGGATTCTTTTAAATTATTATATATTCTGTACTCTTCCTTATCTGTTGAGCACCTGGTAAGCTTCCATTCATGTTTATTTCATACACCAAACTTTTTATCTGCTTGGCAAAAGGTAATGCCTTTGGTGTACCCTTTATATTCTTCAATGCAAATGAGAAAAGAGCAATTTCTCTGTGAGGAAATATAACATTTGACTCAATTTAGCTTAGGGAAAAAACTGAGTAAGATAGGGGCATGAGGCATAGTATGGAAGAAGTGGTTGGAGGAAAAACCTTCCCCTCTTAATAATATTAGAACATATGGTCATCTTGTACAGCTGAATTATGAGAAAGACACAGCAGATGTAGGAACTATTTCTTCATAAATTAAGTTCTGTATTTGCAAGATAGGAGGCCATGGTGGTTAGTAGTTAAGAAGCTGAGCTTGATAACTGGAAGGTTGGCAGGTCAGCAGTTTGAAACCTGAGTGCTGTGTGACAGAGTGAGCATCTGTCACCTGGCCCAGCTCCTGCCAACCTAGCAGTTTGAAAGCAAGTAGATAAATAGGTACAGTGGTACCTCGCTTAAAGAGCATAACGTGTTCCACAGGATTGCTCTTTAAGCGAAACACCATTATAAGAGACCAATTGTGACTTCTGGGGGTCGGTTGGGAACCCCGATTTATTTGTTAAGTGAGTTGGTTTTATTTGTTAAGCGAAGCGAACATTCAGAGAAAATTCTGCTCTTTAAGCAAGTTACTCTTTAAGTGAGGAACTCTTTATGCGAGGTTTGATTGTACTACTTTGGCAGGAAAGGTAACAGCATTCCATATGCTCGGATGTCTAGCCTTCCCTGCCACATGACTATGGAAACATCTGCAGACACACTTAGCACTGGCTCTTTGGTTGTAAGTGGGGATGAGCACCAATCCCTATAGTTGGACACAACTGGCTTTCGAGTAAGGAAGACCTATCTGTAAGATAATTGATTAATGGATTTCTGCATTGGCAGGGAGTTGGACTAGAATGATCCTTAGGATCAAGTCTGGATCTCAACTCTATGGTTTAAGGATGCTCTTACTATTAATCACAATAGTCCATCCAACAAGCTTCTGAAGGCCAGCTGCTAGAGGAATCTGGTGCTGTGATCATGACTTCCTATGCTTAGCTGCTTCGGGAACAAAATGCTGTGCTATCCAGGCCTTCAGTCTGATCCAGTACTGTTCTTCTTATGTTTAAAGGGATGACAGAGCAGAGAATTTAAATCGGACAAGCTACACATTTAGTCTGGCAGTCTTATCTCTATCGGTGGCCAGCAAGATGGTTATTGGAGCTTGACAAAACAGAGGAAGCTGAAAAACATTTCAGTGTTATTCCTAGCATCTGGTAGTTAGCCATAGTTTAGGCTTGCTGTGACTAAGAGCCATTTTTCTTGGGATTTGTCAAAAAGGATTTCCAAAAGGCTTCTACAGTGACATGAGTGCATGCTTATAGACAAGATGATGATCAAGAAGCATTCTTGGACAGCCGTAAAGTTTTGAGTCACCTTACAGCTCTTTTAAGCCAAGAGTTTGGAAAGTTACTTTAAGACAGAGATTTGTTAGTGCCAATGTCCTAAAAAAATAATTATATTTAAAATCATATTTGTAGCTTATCTATTTAGACAGAGTAGTGGTTCCCAATGTAGTACCCACACCCCACAGGGAGACTTCAATTCCCAAAAGCCTAAGTCAGAACATTGGCTGATCAGTGCTTTGCGTAATTGACTTAGGCTTCTGGGAATTGGAACCCAGAAACCAAAAGTTGGGAAACACTGATTCAAAGCAATTTTTAAAACTCCTCTATTTCATGTCTCTTAAAGTAACAGAAGGAACAAAACTACTGTATATACTGAAGTATGTCTAGTTTTTTAGCCCCCCAAATGTCCAAAAAGGGGACTTGACTTATACTTAGGTCAACTACCCTGAGAGTCCCTAAACTGTGGTGGTGTAAATTTGAACATACAGTAAAAAAACAAAAAAAAAACAAAAAAAAAAACAACAGTAACACTTCCCAAAAAAACTCAAAAACATACCCACACAAATATTTAAATTAATTAACTTTACAGTATTTTCATGTATTTTAATTATTGAAACTCACTAGCATCTGCTGTATTTTTCACCCCTGACATACTCAGGCCACTCTATTTTCCTAGTTTTAGAGGTCCAAATTAGGTACCTTGATTTATATTTGGGACAACTTATAGTTGAGTATATACAGTAATTACTTTATTTATCTTTTTTTTTAAAATTGGATGCTGCTTACCACTGGCCTATGTACAAAATACACTCTACCACAACATCACCAAAATTACCTTTGAACCTTGATGGCCAGAATTGCATTGGTGATTTACATATGCATAACTAACACTGTGTAACTCCCTGTGACAAATTGCTATTAACCAGTGAAATCATGGTCATGCTACAAGGCACATATCCCATTACTCAACAGATGCACACCTAGTAATGCAATCAGTATCTTGTGAATTAGCAACAATTCGCACTGGTGAATTGTGCAATTTAAATTATGCTTGGGTGAATCATCAACAGGATTCTGTGAGTATATTCTTCCTATACCATTTACTAAGTCAGCACCCCTTCTACTAAAATAACTATAAATGTAAACCAGGAAAGAATGAAGTTGTCTGTGGATAAATTACAGTTGTAATGTAATTAAGTTATACCTTTGTTAGTGAGGAAAAGGAATTAATTAGCAGCAACTACTTATTTGTAACTAGTTTGATGCAGACTCTGAGTAAACAACCTTTTTTAAAAACAAGCAGCGCGTGCACACACACACACACACACACACACACATGCATACAGACACTTTAGGTAAGATACTAACATGTATTGTGTCTGGCACATTTAAGATAATGACAATAACCAAATATTATCAGTTACAGTACATTATGTCAGTTTTCCCTACTCCTACTAATAATGTTGGCTATGATTCATGCAGTAACAATATTGATGTTAATCACCTAGGTAGGGCAATACCAACAAGAAGGTATATTTTCTCTACTGGTGTAGGTTTGAGGCATCCTGTCACTATATGGATAGCTTCATTCATGGTGATGTCAGCTTCTTTTGTGTGTGTGGATGTGCGCCATACTGGAACAGCATACTCCGGGCCAAAGCTGATGTATGCAGTGTGGTTGGTTAAGTTCCCCATTTATAGTTTATGAGTTTCCTGGTGATATTGTTCCTGTACTAACTAATCCAATCCAGTAACACCCACACTGCTATTCCTCTGACATCTTCCTCTTTTCCTCAGTCAGAAAAGAAATCTGGGACACATACCAATATGACTCATACCATGGTCTACCAAGTGCTAGAATTTAGCACCAATGCCTGCAGCAAATTACTTCAACTGGAATGGAGGCTTATTGGACATATAGATAATCCAAGTGTATTTATAACTATAGCCTTGTCTAGATTTACATGTAGATTGGTAAACTTCCTGTCTCCTATATTTTCAGTAATGATTTCCTACTTCTTCCTCCTCTTAGCTGGAGAGACAGATTGACATGACTTTTATGCAAACAGACCCACACATAAGATCTCCATAAGCTTCTGAACCAACATTCAGAGTTTTTCCTTCTAAACTAACATGATTTCCTGAAGAAAGAAAATTGACTTTTCTGTTTTTCTATTTCTATTTTAACATTCACTTTTCACCTTTACCTAACTACAATTTTCTAGAGTCTTTATTCGTATTCCACAATCACAAGTTCGGTACTGGTGTATGAAACATGTCTTCATCTGGTTCCATCAGATGGCCCAGATGACTCTGTTTACACAGATTATAACAAAAGCCTAGAACAGGGGTGGCCAACCTTGGTGCCCCAGGTCTTCTTGGACTTCAATCACCAGAAGCCCATGTAAGCATACCTGCTGATCAGGGCTTCTGGAATTGAAGTCCAAGCATACCTGGGACACCAAGGTTGGCCACCCCTGCCCTAGAAGATGATCTATGAACATAGCATGCATAAGGTACAACACTGTTCTAGCTAAATGCTAACGGATCAGGTACAATGTCCATTCCTGGCCGAGATGTGTCTGAGTCATCATAAGAGTCATGAAGGATCTCATCTGAACAGAGCTTCAGATTATTAAATCTGGAGTCATTGTGGTACTGTTTTTGCTGCCTTCTTTTAAAATTGATGTTGCCATTGTGTTATTTGCCATAATTTTACATTAATGCATGAAACACACATTGATATTTTTGACTATTTCAAATACAGTCATATTGCAGACCAGCTTTGCCTTTGGGCAGGGTTGGGAGAGTCCTACAAAAATATGTCTTCTTGTTGCTAAGCAGGTGCAGATCCAAGATCAAAATAGAGCACTTGAGATAAAATGAAAGCAATCCCACCTCTATGGATGTCAAAACAATACTGCCTTGGTAACAGCAGGTAACACACGTGGTGTGATATTTCATTAACATTTCCAAGGGAGATTGTTGTTTTTAACCATGCAAAAAATGAATAGGAAATTAAAAAGGAAAACATGCAGCTGATTCAAAAGGGTCATTGAGCTTCAAATAGATTAAGTGGCTTGAAGGACATTACAGCATAAAGACAGATAGAACTTGTTGTTGTTGTTCAGTCGCACAGTCGATTCCGACCCTCTGCGACCCCATGGACCACTGACCGCCAGGCACTCCTGTCCTCCACCATCCCCCTCAACTCGCTCAGCTCTGTGCCCATTGTCTCCACGATACCATCTAGCCATCTCATCTTGGGCCGTCCCCTTCTTCTTTTGCCCTCGACCCTTCCAAGCATCAAAGCTTTCTCAAGTGAATCCTCTCTTCTCATTTGATGTCCAAAGTACTTTAGCCTCATCTTTATTATTTGACCTTCTAAGGAACAGTCAGGGATGATTTCTTCTAAGATTGACCTATTTGTTCTCCTCGCTGTCCATGGGACTCTCAAAACTCTCCTCCAACACCACATCTCAAAGGCATCTATTCTTCTCCGTTCAGCTTTCCTAATGGTCCAACTCTCGCAACCATACATTGCAACAGGGAATACCATTGCCTTGACTATGCGAATTTTTGTTTTCAATGTGATGTCTCTACTTTTCACTATGCTCCCCAGGTTTCTCATCGCTTGCCTCCCAAGAATCAGTCGCCTTTTTATTTCATGGCTGCAATCACCATCTGCAGTGAGCTTAGATCCTAAGAAAGTAAAATCTGTCACTGCTTCTACTTCTTCCCCATCTATTTTCCAGGGACTGATAGGGCCTGTTGCCATTATCTTGGTTTTCTTGATATTGAGTCTCAAGCCAGCTTTTTCACTTTCTTCTTTCAACCTAATTAGAAGCTTCTTTAGGTCCTCCTCACTTTCTGCCATGAGGGTGGTATCATCTGCATATCTCAAATTGTTGATGTTTCTTCCAGCAATTTTGATCCCAAATTGTGATTCCTCCATTCCTGCATTGCGCATTATGTGCTCTGTGTATAAATTGAATAAGCATGGTGACAAAATGCAGCCTTGTCTTACTCCTTTTCCTATTCCAAACCACTCCGTCATTCCATTTTCTGTCCTAACTGTTGCTTCTTGATTCATGTACAGATTTCTCATGAGGCATATAAGGTGTTCTGGTATTCCCATCTCCTTAATTATTTGCCACATTTTGTTGTGGTCGACACAATCAAAAGCCTTCGTGTAATCAATGAAACAGAAGTAGACTTGTTTCTGATATTCCTTTGTTTTTTCCATGATCCATCTTATGTTGGCGATGTGATCTCTAGTCCCCCTGCCTCTTCTGAAACCCGCCTGCACTTCTGGTAATTCTCTCTCCACATACTGTTGCAGTCTATCCTGTATTATCTTGAGCATCACCTTGCTAGCGTGAGGGATGAGCGCAATTGTTCGATAATTTGAACATTCTTTGGCATTACCCTTTTTGGGGAGTGGAACGTATACAGATCTTTTCCAATCCTGTGGCCATTGTTTTGTTTTCCAAATCTGCTGGCATATAGAATGCAATAATTTGATTCCATCATCTTGTAGTGCTTTGAAAAGTTCAACTTGGATACCATCATCTCCACTGGCTTTATTGTTTGCAGTGCTTTTTAGGGTCTTTCTGACTTCACTCTCTAGAATGTCTGGCTCATGTTCAATGTTCTCATCATTGTGATTATCAGGGGTGTTGAGGTCCTTTTTGTATAGTTCCTCTGTGTACTCTTTCCATCTTTTCTTAATCTCTTCTGCATCTGCTAACTTTTGGTGGGAGGAACCACATGGCCAGCTGTTTCAACCACATGACTGGTCCATGGCTCAAAAAGTTTGGGCACCCCTGATCTAGGCTTAAACATCCTTTTGATTTTGGGGATCTTCTGGAAGAGATCTTATTCTCTCTCTCCCCCCCCCCGCCTTATTGTTGTTCTCCTTTATTTCTTTACACTGGTAATAGTAGCTGTAGCTGCATTTGTTATAGTAATTATAGCTGCACTCAAGTACAGCTACATTATTGTACAGCAAAACAACAATGTCAAGGCACTTATAAAAATGGGGCACCTCTAAGGTGTTTACAGAATTCTACAACAATCTGTATGCCAAGGAGGATATTCAAATAGGTGATATTGATAAATATCTGCAAGGGTTGAATATTCCTCTAGTAAATCAAGAGCAAAGAGAGGGACTGAACCAACTGATAACGACGGAAGAAATAATGCTAGCTATAAAACAGTTAAAAGTAGGGAAAGCACCAGGAACAGATGGCTTGACAGCCGTATATTACAAAACATTGCAGTCAGAAATGGTGGAACCTTTAAAAGAATTATTCAGAACAGTACAAATTGAAGGGAACATTCCAGAGTCATGGAAAACTGCTTTTATAACTTTGATTCCTAAGGAGGAGCAGGATGTTAGCCAGCCCAAAAACTACAGACCAATCTCTTTGTTAAATACAGATTATAAGATTTTTGCAAAAGTTATGGCAAATAGATTGATGCCAGTGATTCAGCAACTAATTCATGAAGATCAAACAGGTTTTATAACGGGTCGATATATGAAATATAACACACGGCATGTTATAAATTTAATAGAATATTTAGAAAGGAATACTCAAGTCTCAGCAGCTTTAATATTCTTGGACGCTGAAAAAGCTTTTGATCAAGTTAATTGGAATTTTTTGTTAAAAGTGTTGGCAAAGATGGGTTTCGGAACATATTTCCTACAGGCAATTAAGGCTATATATCAAGAACAAACGGCACAATTGATAATTAATGGCAGCCTTTCAGAGAAATGTAAGATAGAGAAAGGTACTAGACAGGGATGCCCTTTATCTCCTTTACTGTTTATTTTAACACTGGAAGTGTTGCTTGTTAAAATACGTGCGTGCAAGGAGATAAAGGGTATAAGTATAAGGAATTATGAGTATAAACTAAGAGCGTTTGCTGATGATTTGGTTATTACAATTTCACAACTGGATCAATCAATTAAGGAACTTGTAAATATAATTTCAGCTTATGGGAAGATTTCTGGATTTAAAGTCAACAACCAAAAGACAAAAGTGCTTACTCAAAATGTTTCAGGGCAGCAGAAAGAAAATATGCAGAAGATAACAGGTTTCGAGGTGGTTAAAAAAGTTAAATATTTAGGGGTTTACATAGCGAACTCGAATACAAAACTATATAAAAATAATTATGTTCCATTATGGCAGAGGGTAAAAAGAGAGTTGGTAAATTGGGAAAAATTAAGGTTATCACTTCTTGGTAGAATAGCTGCTGTTAAAATGAACATATTACCAAGATTTTTATTCCTGTTTCAAATGATACCAATATTGAAAAACAAGATTAACTTAAATGAATGGCAGAAGGGTCTCAACAAGTTTGTTTGGGCGGGGAAAAAACCGAGGGTTAAAATGAAAATTATGCAAGATGTAAGGGAAAGAGGTGGTTTAACAATGCCTAATTTGAAAATATATTATGATGCAACAGCATTAACTTTGGTTAGTGACTGGGTTAATATGACGGAGAAGGGTAATCTTAATGTTGAGGGACATGATTTGATATTTGGATGGCATGCATATCTGGTATATGAGAAAAAGGCAGATACTATTTTTAAGGTTCATATGTTGAGAAGTGCTCTATTAAGGGTGTGGAAGAAGTATAAATATAAACTGAAACAGAAGGTACCGATATGGACAGTGCCTAGACATATGATAGGTAATATTAGTGTTTTGCAGAAGCATGACTCAGTTACTTACAAAGGATTCTTAGACTATGATGGTGATACATGGCGACTTAAACCACTTGAAGATTTGAAAAGAGCCGGAATATTGCAGACCTGGTTCCAATATGGGCAGATACAATTCAGATTGAAGGAGGATTTAAAAATAGGAATATCAATAACTGATGAGGAATTGATTGAGCAAATTAGGAATCAGGGACAAGCCCATATCAAAAGGGTATATAAGGTTCTATTAGCAATGGACTCGGCCCCTGAATTAGTTAAGGATTGTATGATAAAATGGGCGCAAAATATTCAAGAACCAATAATGTTGGAGACGTGGGAAAAGATATGGGTTAGAAATGTAAAATTTACACAAGCTCAAAACTTGAGGGAAAATTTTTACAAAATGTTTTATAGATGGCATCTAGATCCAAAAAAGTTGTCAATAATGTATCCGAATTTAAAACCTAAATGTTGGAGGTGTGATTGTGAAGATGCTACGTATTATCATATTTGGTGGATGTGTAAGAAGGTTAAAGCATTTTGGATAAAAAATATGGTGGATAATGCAGAAAAAGATTTTTAAGAGGCGAATTAAGTTTACACCACAGTTATTTCTATTGGGGATCACTTCTGAATGTATAAATGTGGAAACAAAATTGTTACTGAACTTAATAACTGCAGCGAGACTACTGATCGCCCAGTATTGGAAGAAGGAAGAATTGTGTACAGTGGAAGAATGGGTACTTAAAGTATCAAATCTGGCGGAGATGGCAAAAATCTCTGCATATTTGAAAGATCAGACAATTGATAAATATTTGTTAGACTGGAGATGCTGGATTGATTTTATACAGAATAGATATAAAACAGACAAGATCCAGTTAGCTTATGAGTATTAAGAATAGTTGAATGATGTGATTGGTACAATGTTAGTTTATTTTGATGTTATTTAGATGATAATGGGATTTGGTATGGATTATACCTTGTGTCCAGTTCTGGGAAGTCGGGGGGGAGGGGGAGGGGGAGGGGTATTGGGGGAGGGGGGAGGGTTATGGGGGAAAAAACAGAGAATGTACACTTTTGGTAAAACTCTTTAAATAAAAAAAAAAGAGAGAAAGAAAAAAAAATGGGGCACCTCAACAAAAAAATTGTAACTTTGAAACCTGACCATGGATTGGCACTAAACTTGACACAGATGTAGCAGACAGTCTGCGTTAGCTCTGCACCAAATTTGGTGAAGTTTGGTGAAGGGGTTTTCAAGTTATGATTTTTTAAATAGAAAACTTCCCCATGCAGAAACCTTTTATGTGCCCAGATTTGAAGCAGATCAAATAAGCTGAAAACACCAGTTTTACCTATCTTAAAGGAAAATGGTTGAACCCACCTTCTTTTCTTTATTTAGAAGGAATCACAGCTGCAGCACTTCAAATTTGAATACTGTACTGTACTTTGAAAAAGCCTATCACAATGGTAAAAC